>PVJH01000263.1:372805-377216 GCA_004026705.1 Nesogale talazaci
TACCACATGCTTAGACAAGTAGGGGGTCAGTGAAAAAGAGAATGACCTTCAACAAGATGGTTTGAGACAGTGATTAGGACAATCAGCTGGTATATAAGAAAAATTGTAAGGATAGCTCAAGACCAGGCAGTGTTTCCTTCTGCTGTAATAGGGTTGTTTCAAGTCAGGACCAACTTCATGGTACCTACCACCACCAACACCACCACCAGCACCACCAGTTTTGCCCAAAACTTCATATTTCAACACTATTGCAGTAATATAGGAAAGACAATAATCTTATTTTTTTCATTACAGGTATTGATGAAATCAAATTGTCATATAGTTACCATGTTGAATGTGTGTTAAAGGTTTTAGGAATATTCTGAAAAATTAGGAGTGTTAATGTTTAGAGGAGTAGAAATTTTGACTTTGAGTAAACTTTATTACGGTTTTTTTTTTCAAATAGTGATAGTTGATGCAATAGCTGTTAAATTTCTAATTTTATGGAATGCTATGTGGAAAACAAAATAGGCTACAGCTAATTTGGGGAAATTCAAATTTTAAACAGGTTCTGTAAGATTCTAAATCACAATTACTTTGTTAATAGTATGGAATTAAAAGTATGCCTTGGTTTATCAGCTATCAGCACCCTTGTATTTGGGAAGGCAGGTGGGAAAGAAGAAAAATGCCTTGCCAATAATAAATATGCATTTCTAAAATGCACTTAGCCTATTGAAGTACTTTTACATACATTATATTTCCCGAGGAAAAAATCATGTAAAGTAGCAAGTTTAAGAAATGTTAGCCTTTGAAACAGAATACAAAGTTTGGAAAAGCATGGATTTGGGATTTACATAGATCTGGCTTTGAATTTTCACTCAATAACTTAGGCATTTGGAACTTTGGACAATTTATCTAAGCTATAAAAGCTTTTCTTTTTAATTTGTAAAAATATAGAATACAAATCCAATCATATGACATTAGACTGAGACAAAACTACAATAGTATTGATTGACAACAAGTATACACTTAGGTAGACATAGGCAGAGTACATGTGGGAAGGTCGGACAGAGCATATGGGTTAGGTATGAAGAGGCATGGACAGTGGGGGTTGTCCCTCTCCATGCTCGAAGATTCCCTAAAGGAGGTTGGAGGAGAATAAGGCAAGTCTTAATCAGTCATAAAGACTACTGGGCATGCACCAATTCAAGTCCAAGCCAGGTGGATCACATATCTGGGCAGCCCAAATTAGGCCCATGTGTGCTTAATTCAGCCAATGGGATCAACCAACACCTTTGTCCACACCTCTCCTCCAGAGGCCTCAAATACTTGGAACATGAGACCACTGGCTCCTTTTTTCTGCTTCTTCACTCTTCTGCTCAGATTTGTGGTAGTCTCTTTGACCTCAGACTACCTAGTGTGGGTAGTCCCACGAGGTTGTCCATATGCACTGACTGTAAAACATGAAACTTCTTCTACACTTTGGAAAAACTCACTTGGATCACAAACCAGGCTTAGGTGTGAATTATTCCTCAGTATGTGGTGGCACAGGCTGGAGACAAAGTTATGAAAATGTCCTGTTGTGGTTAGTTCTGACTCATAGAGACTATGTAGAACAGGCCACCTGTGTGATCCTCAATACTATTCTTGTGCTTGAGCCGATAGCTGTAGTCATGTAATTGTAGTCAATCCATATTATATAGGGGCTTACTCTTTTTTGCTGCCCTCTGGTTTACCTACTTGATGCCATTCTCCAGAGACTAATATCTTCTGACAAGTCCAAAGTACATGAGATAAAGGCTTTCTAGACTCTTCTCTAAGGAGCATTCTGGCTGTACTTCTTCCAAGAGAGATATCTGATCTTTTAGTAGCCCATGAAACCTTGAGTATTCTTCACCAACACCACAATTCAAATGGATCAATTCATCTTTAGTACTTTGGATGTAGATGAGGGAACTGAAACTGCCAGGCACACCATAGTTCCCAAAGGAAGAGTCTTGATTTTCAACACAAAAATTCCTTAGAAGTAACCAATCACTTTAAAGGAATGATTTTCTCGGTCTGGGGCTTTAGGGGCATAGTATTGCTGGAAAACATAGTTCACAAAGACAAGATTCTACATTCTAATTCAGTGAGCAATGACTAGTTCTTAGAAGCATATGAGCAGCCGTGTAAGATGTGATGATTGGTCTCTCATGTTGGGGAAAAGAATGATGAAAATGGAAAGACATGGCAACTATTCAATGGAAATCATTCTCCACAAATCTGAAACCTGAAGAACTTGACAGTCCCCAGGTAACAATACCAACCTTCTTGGAGAAGGTTGAAGAAGAATCATATTAGAAGATCTTAGATAGAGTGGGAGAAACATGTGGAACAAAACTCTAAATCATAAAAGTGACTAGTTTATTGATGAGATAGACACTGATGGTACCCAAGATTATTACTCATAGACACATTCAGGTCTAGAACAACACTCACCACTTCCATATTAGGATATTAACCCATTTCACATCAAAAGGGAAGAATTTATCCAAAGATTTAAATCCATAAGATTAAGAAGAAAGAAGGATGGAAATAGAAGAAACAAGGAGGAAATGATAGTGTATGACCAAGGATCAATTGAATCCATGTGTATGAACTCTTGGATATAAAACAAATGATCTGCTCTTTAAACCTTCACCTAACTCATAAGAAAGAGTTTACAAAGAATTATAGTGAGAAAAATATGAGGCAAGAATTGTCAGACAAAACAAAGACAGTTAATAAATACGAATTTTCTGACTTTCCATTATTACCTATCTGGAGTTAAACTGATTATGCTTTAGTACTTTTCATTATTTCAGCAAGCAATAAGAAGAACACTAACAAAGACATCCTGCTGCCCAGGCTGTAAGGTATTAAAACATCTAACTATATAAGTTATATATAAAATATGTAGCATATAAAATAATACTATATAAAATAATAAGTAATCAAGATGCATGTTAACATACTTTATGATACTGGGACTACGTTCTCTGGTAGGTAGTTTCCCTTCTTATTGTGTATGTTCTGTGTGATAGGTAGGCTTGTTGTGCCAACGTGGCCAAAGATGATAGGTAGGTTTGTTGTTACAACATAGCCAATGAAGCCACATAAGATCAATTGAAGGGTGGAGATGAGCCCTGGACTTGCTTTTTTGCTCTTGGATCTTCAGACCAGCCGGTTGTCTTGTATGCCCTGTGCCTCGATCTCCAAGCTACACTACCCATGGGACACCTAATTCATGAACTGTGTTGCTGTGCATTGGGGTTCCTTCAAGCCCTGCTTTGCCACATTCCTGGACTGTTGGTGACCTGCTTTGCTGCATGCTGCTTGTGGCTGGATAGCCTGAATTGCTCTACAGAGCAGCCCTCAAGACTCAAAGGACTGCCAGTGTACAAGCTGTCTAATGCAAGTGAGACACTGAGCCATTTGTACTGCTTTATCAATTAGTTAACTGTTTATTTCTATCTATATAAATATATAGAGAGAATTATTAGTGGCCTGGTTTTGTTTCTCTAGAGAACCCTGTCTAATGCTTCCTGTTTTTAATTTTTTGGAATTTTACTTTGAGCATAGAGATAGTCCTCCACTAGATTGAAGCTTCATTGTGTTTTAAAGCCCCAAAGCAGGTCCTGTCTACTTGGTATTGGAGCATTTCAGTTCATCGCTTCAAGCTGACACAGAAAGGAAATGCTAAGACTCAAGAAATACTTTTCTTTAAAATTCTTTTTATCATTCATCTTGAAAGATGAAAGGAGTTTTAAAAAAAAGCTAAATTAACATCAAAGAAGAAACCACAATGTTTTTTTTTCAACTTCTCAAGGGTTTTTTTTTTTTACCAAGAGAAGTACTTCACAATCTCAGTGTTGTGATTCAGGAAAAAACCATAGTCTTGATCCTTCAGCACTCATCCTACTGCTCTCCCCAGAGATACCAATAGTATGCATCTACTTGTGTACAGAGTTGCAGCAGCTAGCCATGGATTGAGAAGTGGTGTCCACTGTCACTTTCAAAATTTGCAGCAATGATTTCTGACTCTACACTTCCCAGTTTGCAGGCACAAGATTCAATGTGTTCGTACTGTTACCCACTGTGTTAGTCTGACTAGATTAGAGGAACAAATTTCAGAGACACGCATATAGGTATAAAGAAAGGGTTATATACAAAAGAAATGTGACCATAAGAAGGCATCCCAATCCAGTCCAGTGCAAAGTCATAAGTCCAATAATAACCCATATGCCCGCAATCAGTCTATAAAGTCTGCTTCAGACTCAGGAAGTCACAGGTCAGTGGGTGCAGAATTCTGGCACTGGCAGGGGTCTCCCCATGGCTCCTCACTTCCAGGGCTCAGGTCCATCAACAGCATGCCACTCCAGCTTCAGAGGTCTGTTTTCATCAGGGCAAA
>PVJH01000264.1:0-377051 GCA_004026705.1 Nesogale talazaci
GGGGGGGGGGGGGGGAGTTCATCTAGATATCTAATTCCTACGTTTGCCATCTCTCCAAGGACTCAAAGAAGAATAATGCGATAAGTTATGGGGAGCAGGGGAAGCACACACACAACTGTTTATGCAAATAGTCAAGAAAATACATGGTTACTAATTAAAAGGTAAGCAGCACAAATTTACACAGACATGTCCTGGAAGGAAGACCAGGAGATCTACAAGTGTTTTTTAAGAGTCATAGTCATCGAAGACCCTATGGTTCACAGTCTTACTCTGAAGCAGAGGACATAGGTCAGATTGTCTTGACCAGACAGCTACTGGTCATAGGTAAATAGTCAGATGAGGGGCTTTCAAACTGTTCCTGAAAAACTGGGTTCATCTTTTCATTCCATCTACGTATGGGTGTCCTCTGTATACATACGTAATCAAATACATGTAAGTACACACATGTAAGCACACCTGTATTTACATATAAATATATATATACACACATACGTGCACATACACGTATAGTTGCTTTAGTGAAGATAAAGCGATTAAAGAAGAACTGAATCACAGCACAGTCTATAATCCTAAGTATGCATCTGAGTAAACATGTAGACTGAAAGGATGAGGAAAGATCAGGCAATTAAACTCAAATTGTTTTGATGGCTGAGGCTAAGGACAATATAAAGGCATTGACGGGGTGAATCAGAATGGGAAAAGCAGAGGATCAACCGAATGCCACTGCTTCTCAGGGTTCAGGTCCTCTCTTCCATGCAGCCATCATAGACTGGTTCTATCACTGATTGAGGGAAGGGCTTTGAGACGGACGTCAGTTAGCAGCGCTGCTCTCCATCTCTGAGAAAATGAAACCCAATCACGTGTGCCTGGCTCCTATCCCATCTCTCCCGCCTTTCTTTCTCTAGAGGCCGATCAGGCTGCTGGTCTCTGGAAAGAGAAAATGTTTCTACAATAAGGACTTGATGCTTTCAAGGCAAAATCCACCAGTAGCAACAGGTGAAAAAAGAGAAAAAGAAGAGGAGAAGGAGGAGGAAGACATCACTAATCTGGGCAATGTAGTTTCATTTCAGTTTCCAGGGCCCTGACTGGGCTTAGTACAGGGACACTATAAATAAACAATGTGTCTATTTCAAAAGACCCCGTGATTACCCAGCCACACTTATCTCCACCTTCCTGCGGCCTTTCGCTGTCAACTCGTAAACTCTGGCTTTGCTTTGTGACTCAGCATACCTGCCGCAATAACTCTCTGGCTCTTTAGAATTATCAACAGGATGTTTGGTTTAGGTTAGCCATGAATAAATACTGATACCACTAATCCTAAAAAGCACTAGTATGATAAAAATAAATATTCTGACCTTGCAGCGAGTGAGTAATTGGACATGAATTGCGTTTGTCTTCTTGATAATGATGTGCAGTCCAGTGGTGGGGTGAAGGGACATCCTGTATTTATGTGCCTCCATTACAATGGGTAATTAAGTGGAGGTGAAGAGTTTAAGGTCAAACTTCAGACCCTGCTCTTGATTTGCTGCTTTTCATCCTGCAGCTGGAGCTGAAGTTTGGGGTACATGAGTTTGAGGGTCAGTGAGAAGCACGGGGTTCCTTCATCAATCTCCACTCAGTTTAGTCCAGTGAGCTGTTCGCAGCTCAGGTGAGATGAATTAATGAACCCAGTGGCAATTGATGTTATTGTTTCTCTTTCAGTAAAAGGAAGCCCCTCCAAAAAAAAAAAAAAACCCGACATTGAGTCGAGGCTGACTTGTAACCACACTATAGGGCAGGGTAGAAAAATTCCTGTGAGCTTCTGAGACAGTAAATCTTTTGGGAGTAAGACTGAGCTGTCTTTTCCCATCAGAGCAGCTAGTGGTTTCAAACTGCTGACTTTCAGGATTGAGTTCCAATGTGTAACCATTATGCCACCAGGGCTCCACCTGGTGGTAATTCTCTGGGGGTAGAAATGGCTAAGGTGCTTGCCTGCTAACCACAAGGTTGGAGGTTGAAGTCCATCCCTGAAGAAAGATTGGGAGCTCTCCTGAGAAACCACCATGAAAACCCTCTGGGGCCAATCTTCTACTCTAACAGTTCTACTCAGAACTGTTTCCAACTGTTCTTGATCTTTAAATGAGACTTCTGATTCTATGTATAAAAAATTGCTAGCCCTTTTTTTATTAATACATCATTTCTATTGGGGGCTCTCACAGGTCTTATAACAATCCATTCATCAATTGTATCAAAGACATATTTTCAAAATATTTTCTTTCTGCTTGAGCCCTTGGTATCAAGCAGCTCCTCTTGTTTCCCTCCTACCCTCACGAATCCCTGATAAATTATATGTAAATTATTATTTTTTTAGTATCTTATTCAATCCACTGACTCCCTTTGACTACATGTCTACTGTTTGTCCCCTGGAGGGGAGAGGTTATACTTGATCTTTATATCTTACTTTCTTTAGGGTTTTATAAGGCCTCACTTCAGAACTCTTGAACTAGAGGTTCTCAACCTGTGGTTCATGACCCCATTGGGGGTAGAACAACCCTTTCACAGGAGTCACTCAATTCATAACAGTAGTACAAATTGTTGCTATAAAGTAGCAACAAAAATAATTTTATGGTTGAGGGTGCCACAACATGAGGAACTGTATTAAAGAGTTGTGGCATTAGGAAGGTTGAGAACCACTGGATAAAACTATGATACCAGTACAGAACCCTAGGCAAATATCACTAGATCCATTCTCTCTCTCATCAAATACATCAGTCAGTATTCCCAAGTCCCTGCCCAAGACTAAGACAGAAGCAGAGAAAACACTGTTTCCAGGTCAGACTTCTTTCATGGGTTTATAACTTGTGCACAGACTTTGGCTAGTCACTCTATTACCGTCTTGGAATTTTAAACAAGAGTCCTGGATTTTCATTTGTACCGACCCCCTCAAGTGATGTCACAGATCCTGCGAAGATAGTTGGGATTCCTTCTGCATTTCCCTACATCGAACGCATCTTATTTCATACATCACATTTTTGATAAGCCTGCCTGTGTTCTCTCAGTAGACTATCAGCTCTGTGCAACCTAGAGGTTTCATTTCAAGCCTGTTGATCTTGGGTCAGTTCTGACAAACTGTCCCACAAAGTTTTCTATGCTGTCATAAATATGAAAGCAAATCACCTAGTCTTTCCCCCCCTCCAACTGGCTGATGGGAGCAATGTGTGACTTTTCAGTTAGAGTCCTAGAGTTCGGCTACTGAATCACTAGGCTGCTTCAGCTGCTGCCCCCTGCAGAACACACAGCCGTCGAGTTTATTTGACCCATCGAAACCTACAGAGCAGAGTGGAATAGTTCCCTCTGAGTTCTGAGGCTTTGGCTCTGGGCAGGCAGGAGTGGAAAGCCTCCTTTCCTTCCTCCTGACGGACAATGGCAGGTTCAACTGTGAACCTTTTTGTTCATGGCCCGACACATAGTATCATTATGGCCTGTTGCGGGTGATCTCTGGGGATCAGCCAACAGATACCACGTGTCACACGTGACTGAAAATTTGTTGGAAATTTCGGAAGACCTTTTATTAAAATTGAACAAGTTTTGTTGTCACACAAGGGTATTAGGATAATAAGAAGCGGGGGGGGGGGGGGGGGGGCCCGGGGGGGGGAATCCTTAAGAATCCTTAAGTATGCTGTGGTACAAGACAGGTGCCAAAACATACCTTGTCTTGTTCAAGGATTCTCACAGTTCTCACAGATGAGGGGGTACCCCTCAAAAAAAAACCACAAATGAAATAAAGCTCTCCTGAGTGGAGCTTTCATGGCACACATTTTTACTGCTAGGTGAGCATCAAGCAACTTGCTCTGAATTAGTGCATCCAGGGGCATTGCCTGGGAAGGTTCTCTCTGGTCACAGTGAAATTTTTTTTTTCCCGTAAATGCAGTTTTGCTAAAACCTCGTTTTCTGTTTATGTGTGTGTGTGTGAGATGGTTGATTTAAGAGAATGGAATGTGGCTGTGAAATTTTGTTTCGTGCTTGAGAAAAATGCTGCAGAAATTCTTGTGCTGTTGAACAGAGCACAAGGACAATACCATGGGAAAAACTCAAGTGTACGAGTGGTTTATTCATTTCAAAAAAGGTGAAATATCAAATGATGAAAACCTTATTCTGGATGTCCAGTCAACTTCCCAAATGAACAAAAATGTCAGAGAAATTCATGCGCTTGTGCTTGAAGACTAACAACAGACTATTGAAGAGATGGGGAAGTTATCTCAACTATCTTGGAGCTCGATCAGTGAATTTTATCCGAAGATTTGGGAATCAGAAGTATTGCTGTGAAATTTGTGCCTCGGGTTCTGACAGATTAGGAAAAAGAGAGTCAGGAAAAAGAGTGGAAACATGCTTTGCTTTAAAAGAAAACCTCTGAAGTGTTCCAGACTTTTTTTTTAAAGGTCTTTACTGGTGATGAGGTATGGTGCTATTCTGATGACCCCCAAAGGAAATGTCAATCAAGCCAGCGAAAGAAACAATTGTTACTTTGCCCTTAAAAACTAGGCAAATGAAATCCAAGAACAAAAAATGCTAATTTATTTTTATAATACGAGGGGAACATTTCAAGATTTCTAGTTAGAGGTTCTGAAAATATGACATAATAGTGTGCACCACAAAAGCCCTGAGTTGTGACAGACAGTGGACTGGTTTTGCTACCACAACAATGCACCTACTCACGCAGCCACCTCAGTGTGCCTGTTTGGGGCATAAAAACTGCATGCCTCTCCTGCCCCGTGTATCTTATTCACCTCCCTTCATTCTGTGCGACTTCCTCTTATTTCTGCAAATGAAGAAGGACACGAAAGGAAGTAATTTGACAATATAGAAGAGGTGTAGCACAAAGCCGAGGGAGGTGCTGTCAGCCATCCAAACAGATGAGTTCGAAAAATGTTTCCAAGAATGGAATTGCAGATTTGACAAATGTATTAAATATAATGGAGAATACTTTGAAGGTGCTAAGATTGTTTTGTAAATAAAATCTAAATGCACAGCTTTGGGGGGAAATTCCGAGTTCTTTTTTGGGGGGTACACCATCATATTATTTATTATCTCCATTGGATGGATCATGGGCTTGAGCCAGCAAGCAATGAATAGGACAACTGGCCTTAGCATTGGTCATTATTATCAATATGTGTTAATGTTTATAATATGGTGAAGCTCATATCTTCCAGGAAATATAGTCTCATTCATGGTGACATTCAATTTGGGGACTCAATCTCCCTCCACCTCACTCTGCTGACTGCCCTTACGCCGCCTGTTGTTTTCTTTAGCAAGAGGGAAGGAAAGGGGTTTGGGAGGCAATATGACTTCAGCCAGGCATTTCCTCAGCTATTCGTTCCTTGTACCAGGCTTTGTGCTAGCCACTAGCCTGGATCAGACAGAAGTGAATCAGACCTATCCTGTGGGTGAGGAGGTCATTTCTCCCCACTGTGAGCAAGATCATTGAGTCACTCCAGGGACCTCGCTCTGTGCTCCCCCAAAGCCAGGCAAAGGGCTGAGGGAAGATGGAAATGCCTGTGTTCCCTGAGTTCTTCAACCGAAGGGAAGCCCTGGTTCCATGATTGCAGTGTGAGAGGAGCAGCAGGTCCTAGTGGTGCCCATGCTCCCAGTGTTGCACACAGCTCCTGGTACCCAACAGCTGCTCAACCAGTACTGATCTGGCAACTGCCATTGTTTACTGGAAGGAGCACTAGAGGAATGTTGGCTGTCTCTGAATGGCTTTGGGGGAGACATAGTATCTGAGACTGCAGTTCTCTTGGTAAAGTGTTTGGGAAAGAAAAGGCATTTGACCAAAAGAGACCCTCATGAAAGAAGGCCTAGAAGTACTCAACTGTGTGTGAAGCCAGGTGAATTTACAGGTGTCCTGGTGGCATAGGGGTTACCCATTGGGCTGGTAACGGCAAAATTAGCAGTTCAAAACCACTAGTCGCGCCACAGAAGAAAGAGGAATCTTGCTGCTCTGGTAGCTAGAGTTGTTGGTAGGTGCCATTGGGTCCATCCCAACCCATAGCGACCCTGTGTACAACAGAGCGAAACACTGTACAGTCCCGAGGCATCTCCACCATCCTCCCTCTGCCGGAGCCCCTGATGTAGAAAGTGTGTCAGTCCATCCCGTCGAGGGCCTTCCTCTTAGGCGTACAGTCTCAGAGACCCTAACCTGTCCAGTAGGGTCACTGTGAGTTGGGATAGACTGGATGGCAGCGGGTGTCTGATGAGCAGAAAGGAGCATAGGGAGACGTCGTCTGGTATGTTTTGTAGATGGCATCAGGAGCAACCAGGCCCTGGAACAGAAGATCATGCTTGTTAAAGTAGAGAGTGGAACTAGCCCGGTGGGTTTCCCAAGACTGTGACATTTTAGGAGAGTAGAAGGCCTCTTCTTTCTCCCACGGAACATCTGGTGGTTTCCACCTGCTGACTTTGCGGTCAGTCGCCCAGTGAGTAATCACAACGACACGAGGGCTCCTGTCTTCCATAGACAGGGCTGATCAAACATCATTTTGAGAAAATAAGAATGTGTCAGCAAGCGTTGGGTGTTGAAGAGGAGCCAGAGGAGCCAGAGAAGCATGAAAGGGGTTAATGTGAAACCGACATGTGGGACTTTTAGTGGGGTGAGGAACAGGAAGGCAGGGGATTTGCCGTCTATCCAGATGTGAGGGGCAGGAAGGGGGAAGGAACTCTTGCAGAGATAATAGGTTCCATGTTTCCATTCTCTGCTCTCTGCCAGGGGAAGAGAGCATGATGGGATGGGGGGGGGTGTTCCCCAAAGGAGGAAAATCTGGGTCCCTGTTTTTTCAACATTCTATTCTGCCAGGGTCCTTTGACCTGTGTGAGGGACGCAGGAAGGGGCTCAAGGGGGGAGGCAGAGTAACCAGGTGTCGTGTTTACACAGCCCCTCTTTGCATGGCTCTGGCATAAAATCGGCAGAGATTCACAACATTGTAGCATGCAATGATGGATCACATAAAGAAAAAGGAGCATTGTGATATACAGCTCTGGGAGCAAACTGGTAAAATCTTCATGGGAAGAAAAGGCCAATATTTACCAAGAGGATGAAGGAGTCCTACAAGGAGTCCTGGTGGCTCCAGTCCTGATGGTTGGCTGTTCAAAAGCACCAGCATCTCCTCTGGAGAAAGGCTGGGTTTTCTAACCCCATCAACAGTGACTATCTCAGACACCCACCCCGAGTTGCTAGGAGAGGGTGTGGACATCGTGGAAGGGAGTGCGTCTGAGTTTTTGATGGAGCGCTGATGGCGGGGGAGATGGAGTTCTTCTGCTAGTTAGAAGGCAGGCAGTTCAAATCCACCAATTTCTCCCTGGGAGGAAAGGCCTGATGATGAGCTCTGGGGAAGATCACAGCTCTGGGGGCTTGTGGGACAGAATTTGTCTTCCAGGGTTGTTGTGAGTTAGAATCTCTTCCCTGGTATGAAACCTCCACCACCAAGACTCTACAAAGAAAACCGCACACTCAGAAACGTGCTCTGTGGAGTGACTCTGATATTTTGTAACAAAATCAAATGTCCACCACTGTTCCTCACAGGATGTCAAAAAGCGATTAGACCAGAAAAGATGAGGCTGTCCAGTGAGCATGACCATTGGGGCCCATTTATATACCTCAGTGCGAGACAGCCATGTTTGGTGCAGATCCCTGCAGAGAAGATGTGTGTCCAGGGACATGACAAGTGTTTATGACACAATGTGAAGGACACTGATCAGGATACACAGGAGATGTGACGTAGTATATTATGTGCCAAAGGTCAGCCAACTATATCCCACAGGCCAAATTCATCTTATAAGCACAGGTCAATGGGAAGGTAGCCACACTTACTCATACGGCATTGTCTGGGGCTGCTTTGGGGCTAATGTGGCAGAATTGAATGGTTTCCACAGCGATCCTCGCTGGACAAAGTCTCAAAGCTTTGCTCTTTCTGTAAATCTTTCTAGTTCTCAGAGAACAATTTTTGGATCCCTACATCATGTCAATGGTCATTTTTGTTCATTTCAGAAGTAAAATTCTTTCTTTCTTTCTCTCTCTCTTTTTCTTTCTCTTTCTTTGTCTCCCTTCTCTCTTTCTTTCTTCCTTTCTTAAAGCATCATTGGACCAAACTTTTCTTAATCAACCAGTTCTGACCTCTGCGGATCTCGATGGGGGCAGGATGAAAACTGGGCTCCACAGGGCTGAGTACTTGGAGGCAGACCATGAGAGCTTTCTTCTGAATTTTCATAGGTGTTGTTTTTCTTATATAGAAGGGAAAACTCATACTTAAAGATACAGGTCTTGCAAGGTGTGGTTTGACTCTGTCCTGAGTTCAGCTATGCAAAGTGAGGCAGTTTTGCTTACTTTTACTCTGAATATTGGGAAGTCCCAAAACCAACTACACAGGGTGATGATCAGCTACACATTTGTCACATGCCCTGCAATGTTAAGTGTGTGTGTGTGTGCGTGTGTGTGTGTAGGGGGAAACCCATGTTTTCATAACTTTGGACTCGGGTATATGGCAGATGATATGTGCTTTGCTGATTAATTGAGGAGGTCTATGTGATCATGGAAAAAAAATCCCTCCTCCATTGTCAGGGAACTGCAGTCTGGCCCCTGGATCTGACCTGGGAACCTGGGCAGGAACCCTGCACACCTAACATAATAATCTGCCATTAGTCAGAGAGCTGGCTCGGATGTCCTCTGGACTTTCTGTCTAGCTCATCATCATCATAACATCTGATTCATTCATAACATCTGGGCAGCCTTTCTCCAGGGAAGTCCTTGCTGCCTGGCCTTTTAGAGTTAGCTTGTGGCCAGAGTGGCAACCATGTGAAGGACAGGACCAAAACTCGAGCTCACTGCCTTTGATTTCATTACTGCCTTAGAGTGGCTCTTCTAGGGCAGAGCAGAACTGCCCCTGTGGGTTTCCGAGTCTGTAACTCATCGTGGGTGTAGAAAGGCCCATCTTTCTCCCTCCAAGCTGGTGGTAGTTTCAAACTACTGACCTGGTGGTAGTTTCAAATTAGCAGTCCACTGTGTAACCTCTATGCCACCAGACTGGTCTCTCTCTTCTTCTCCCCAGAACTCTTACCACACTCCAGATGCTTTCAGATCCACAAGAGATGACCTCTGAAAACTAGATTTTGGACTGTTGGATTCTGCTTCTTCCTACCCTCCCAATCCTCATTTTCCCTGCTGGTTTCAAGGATGTGCATGTGAGAAGGCCCCCATCATGTGTGGGTGCCATGGACGGATAGTTCAGAGAAACTGCTCTCAGTGGGGAAGAAACACTTCCCTCTTGGCTATGCTTCACTCACCTAGAAAAGGCACTAAAATTAGACAGAAAAAAATTAGACCTAAAAATGGGCAGTGCACCAGAACAAAATTTCAAATAGATATTTTTCTTTTTGTTCATAGTTTTGGTTTCTATTTTCATTGGGAATTTCAAGGGGGGCAGCACTGAGCTTGAGAGCTGCACACTGTAAGACTGCAAAGGACAGACACCCACACATCTCCACAACACCATCATTTCCCAGACAGGTTCATATACAACCACTTGTCGGAAGATCCCACACACCCCCATCCCCTCTGCCTCAAGATGGCCTTTGAGCATACTGCAAACCTGGAACTGAACAAGTCCTGGGGATCACTATGAAGTCCAGTCTTAGAACAAGCCTAAAAAGTGAACAATACCATGTAGGAGGAATGTATTCCACAGAACAATCAATCATATAGGAGACCACAAAGGTGACATCTGCCATCCCACCACACCCCAAAACGAGCTTAGCAGGTAGGAAGGTGCAAGAAAGAGGAATGAATGGAAATGGGGAAGCTGGGAAGGAGGAGGATAATGTTATTACAGCCAATGTTGTGGTATTGGTGCTGAAACAGCCAAGACTCATTCATTGAAGACTACTTCGCTTTGTAGACTTTCACAAATCACACTAAAGAACACAGTGGATTAAATAGAAGATGTCCTGCATAATCATTCCTCTGTAAGGACAGAATCAAGCAAATAAGAAAATGGATAACTAGATGACCTTCATGAAGGAAAAGAAAATGAAAGACTGCATCGAATATCCCTTCCCTTTGGTTGTTTAAATCTTCTTCTAACAAACACATATGTCTTGATGGATAACTTTCTGTCTCTTGAGACACTTTGTCAACTGGACTATGAGAACCATGCCTTTCATCGTATTTCATGAATCATGAAAGCTGGGAAAGGCTCCGATATTTGTCATCAGACAAGGAGAGTTGACCACCCTCAACAATTTCTCCCATGAACACCATCCTGACACTTCTTCATGATGACCTTGGTTCTACATGACAGCGATTAGCAGCCTTCCTGATCCTGCTGAAAACTCATTTGACTGAGTAGGAGCTATTTTCTGAGGTTGCACTTGAGCCACCTTGGAGAATTCGCCTGTGACTATACAGGCACTGGTATGATTTCAGTAAACAGGACTCTGCAGAATTTCCCCATTTATTCACATTTTGAACTTTACATTTCTGAGTTGTCTCCATACAAGTCACACCCAAAGGCCTTCAAGTCCTTGTGGACACTCAGCAGACAGTCATTCAGGTTCAATTCGAGAAAGAGTAGACTCTTTCCACTCTTATCTTTACCCAATCTCTGCTGTCACCCAATCTCACTGAGACTCCCTTGTTTTTGACCAGGAAACAAAATCTTAGCATCCCACCCCCAGACTATAATCAGGGCTTCTATAAGCTCAAGATGCTTTATAAATGCGTTCTCATCTTTCTTCCCCTTGCTTCTTGAACTACAAACTTCTCTTCATCTTCCAAGCCCAGCTAAAATTACTTCACGGAAAGGAATTCTCCCTAACTCTGACAATCATTCAGATGACTCCAAGACATTTCACTTATGTCACAGAGGAACGTGACATGCACATTCCTAACAAAAGGGACTTGCTGGCTTTTGGAATCTGACTGCTTGAAATTGAATCTTGAACCTCTCTTAAGTGTCACATTTGGTAAATGATGTAATTTTTTTTAACTCTTCAGCCCTCACTTTACCGTGGGGGCAGATGAGAGTATCGATTCTACAGGATCCAAAGTGAGAAATCATTAAGATGCAGTTGAAAAGTCTTTGCCGAGTGCTAGAACTGGAGTATGAAAATGATACAACTCATCATCAGAATGGGTAATGTGGCAGGACTGTGGGGAAAAAAGACCCCCAACAACACATATGGACAAAGTGACTGCAACAATGGACTCGAACATAGCCATGATGGTAAGAATGTCACAGTAATGGGCACTGTTTTACTCTGCTCAGCAGAGGGTCCTTATGAGCCAGAACTAACTGAATTAATAGCAATAATAAGAAAGAAAGAAACCAAGGCACCTGGTGAGCTTTATGAGGGGGAAAAAACACCCTCTGTCACACTATTATGGAGCCCTGTGCTTTTAACCCAGTCTGACACAAACTTACTTATGAAGGCATGTTAGCAGCTTCATTGGGAAGTTGTAACTTAAAGAAATAATGGGCTGATTGTCCAAAGAGAAGGCTGGACCATAATGATTTCAAATATTTTAAATAGCCAAGGTAAGATTTAGGGAACTTTTTGACTGTCAGCAACGTAGGGTGGGAGGAAAGTGAGTTCATGTGTGCGCAGGGTGGTGGAATGGAGAACTCGTCCTCTTGAATCAAGATGATCTTTTGGAATGGTATTATTTGGGACACTAACTTAGACACAAAGGAATTCTGGTGGCACAAAGGGTTAAGCATTGTGCTTTTCACAGACAGGTCCTTAGTTCAAAACTTCCAGCAGTTTGGTGGGAGAAAGATGAGGCAAATCTGCTTCCATAAAACTTCACAGCCTTGACAAACCGATGGGGCAATTCTACTCTGTCCCTGTAGAGACACTGAGTTAGAATCAACATGGTGGCATGGGGTTGCTTGTTTGGATTTCTTGGAAGCTAATCCTCCTGTTTCACCCACAATCTCATCTTTCTAGAAGGAAGATTGTCTGCAACCCGGTGAACACTGATCATTAGTTCTATGGGCTACCTTGTATTGATGTCAATGAAATGGAAAGTGGCTGCTCTTTTTGGACAGTGAAACCTCTGGGAATTGGACTTCCTTGAGACAGTCTTATTTTGCTGAGTCTCACACATTTTCTGCCTTTGACCAAGTGCAGCAGGTCAAATTTTCTACCTCATTTTTGTAAAAAATATTGGGGTTCTCCTTGTCTGATGGGTGTTTGTCTTACATAAGCTTTACTGGGTAAAATAACCCTATTAATATGAGTTACCCTTATCAAACACCAGCCCCTGGCTAGTGTGCTATGCATAAAGGATGCGATCTCTTCCTTCCCATGGCCTTGGAAGGCAGGTGTCATCACGTTCATCTCACAGTCCAGGTCTCATTCCTCATGACAGCAGGCATCGCAATGAGCATCTGGATGTGCCTGGTCTGCAGTATCTTTTCCTCACCCTGTAATCAATGCCAGAGCCAAGCTGATTTAAAGAGTGCTTCCTGTTTGCCATTTGAGGGCTGTGTGCATGTAGAAGAAGTCTAAAGAGGGAATTGATGAAAGGGGAGCGCAGGAGAGAATAGCAGAGAGTAGAGAGGGAGCTCGTGTTTGCAACCACCAACTTGACTCTTTCTTCCTGACCAACTCCGGTCTTCAGCTCCCCCCACTCTCCCTTGGAATCTGTGGGGGAATACAAGCTCAGTGGAATGCTTTCCTCACTCTTCTCCGTCTCCATTCGGGCCACACTTTTTAATTTTCGTCCTGTCAACAATTCTTTTGAGACATCTATCATGTGCAAAGAAGCTCTGGTGGTGCTGCAGGTTAAGTGTTGTGCAGCTAATCTCCACATTGGCAGTTCCAACCCACCTGTCACTCTGCCGAAGAAAGATGAGGGTGTTCCCAAAGATTGACGGTCTCAGAAATCCCGTCTGAGGTTATGATGCGTCAGAATAGACTCGCCGGCAGTGGATTGCAATGTTGTGATGGTTGTTATCAGGTGCTACCAAAAACTCAACCCACTGCCACTGAGTCAATTCTAGTTCATGCCAACCCTCCAAGACAGAGTAAAACTGCCCCTGTGGGTTTCAGATTCTGGATAAGTCTTTACTGGAGCAGACACCTTCATATTTTTCTCTCGGAGAAACTGGGGGATTTGAACTGCTGACTATGTATGTGGTTATAGCAGCTCAATAAGTAAACAAAACTCGACACGCCCAGGCCTGTGCTAAGCAATGGATACAGAATGGTGAAAGAACCAGGCATGTGTTCCCCTTTCATGGAGCCACGAGTCTGACACAAACTATAACCTTATTCTCGTCTGATCCTCCCCATCACTGTTTACAGTTAGAATCATTGTACTTGTTTGACAAAAAAGAAAACTGAGTTCGTTTGGTGAAAGAAGGAGTCCTTAGGATTTGGGCATGCTGTGTGTTAGCTCTCTGGAGGATGGAGCGTGAGAAAATCAAAGCAAGAAGGGGAGGGGAGGGGGAGCTAAGGCTAGATCCATTCATTTCCTCTTAAAAATCATGGGGAAGTGTGGGGAGAAGGGACAGGGGTTGGAAAGGAAGGAAGATGCATGCCTTTGACTCCAGGTCCTCCTCAATTCCCCCTGCCCCCCATCTATCCGTTAAAGGCCTGGTCATTTTTTGGTCACCGTCCAACTCTGGGAAGCCCTCTGGAATTCCAGGCTAGGAGGGGCTTCCTTTGCAGGTCTGGCTATTATTGTACTTTTACGAGAAACTGTTCACTACTTCCTCCTCCCTTGTTACAGACCGCAGTTTTCTGAATGAGTTTGCCTTCATTAAATCGTTAACCCCTCACCTTTCTGAGTCACACGTTTGCTATTATTACTCAGCTGATAAAAGCAAGGTAAAGTCAAGGGCAGCCTTTGTGTACAATCTACACACTCTCCTGCGAGCACACACAGAGATCTCGACATACACACCACAGGTCCTCATCATGAACCAGGAGCACACACACAGTAACATTACACCACCGGGCAAATTTACATGAAAAGACACTCAAATGCGCACACACTCGCTCACTCCTGGCATAGCTCTGACTTTGTGCTTTTTAAAAGAAGGCGGGAACTAGACCACACACCCCCCTCCCCACCCCCCCACCCCCCAACACACACAGACTCCCACCTGACCAGCGGAAACTTGTCAGTCAAGTGTGCTTGTTTGAGAGTCCTTTTCCGAGGCAAGAGGTCAGAACTTCCTGGTTTCCTCTCACATTCTACCCTACCCCAGTGCCAGCCTGGGGAAATCACCTTTGTGTTCAACTCGAGAGATTTCTTTCCCTCTTTCAGAAAGCAAAATCATGGGTATTCTTCAGAACAGTTGAAATGCATTCCTGAATTCAAATCAGGGAGATCTGTACACCTGGGTCACCACAGGTCCTATCTGTAAATATTTCTTTCAAGAAAGAATGAAGGCTCTTTGTACTTCATTAGAACAAAACAGGATACGGAGGAACACTCTGTCCAGCCCGTTCATATTTCAAGTGAGGGTTCAGTGATCTAGTGAGCCATGTGACGTGACTGCAGTTTATATCACAACCTTCGAGCCACTGTCTTCAGCAGCCAGTGAACTTGATGAGTCAAGGCCACTGTTATTGTCCAGTGATTCCCTTTTCAAAGTGCATCTTGCCCTCAATGTTCAAACCAGAAACCAGCGAGGTAGGTATACAATGGGAAATGAGGTGGGATTTTAGGCCACTATCCAGTAAGTATCTTTGTTACAGATATCTGAAGCTTACTATTCAAATCCCCAGCTACTTTGGCTATTGTCATAACCTACTTGAATTCAGATTTTCTGTGGTGGATACATTCTGTTTCTCTGTAGTTTGATCTTCAAGGAAAGAGAATAACAGAAAGAGACAGTACATAGAAGAACCCCCTTGGGAAAATGACAAGTGATAATTAAATTCTTTAAAAAATTTTTATTGAGTTATGATAAAATAGTCCTGTTGGCTTAGAGTTTAAGCACTGGGTGTTAACCTAGTGGGCATGTTTGAACCCACTGGGCACCACTTTGAAAGAGAAAAATGTGTTAATCTATTTCCACAAAGATTCCCCAAACCCAGATTCACTGCTCTCGAGGCAATTCGGATTCTTAGCAAATCTGAGGGAGCAATTCTTCTCTGTCTGATAGGATCATAATGAACTAGGATTGGCTGCAGAGCGGTGGTTTGCTTTGGGTGTAAGGTGTATAAAAGATAAAAGACATACTTGTATATGCCTTTTATACCTCTTTAGAAGTGTACAAAAGGCTCAAATATTCTATGGATGCTAAGTGAAATTTTAGATATCCATTCAACTGTATAGACCCGCATAAGCACCAGACAAAACCATATAGAGCATCACCTTAAAAAGGCCTATTGTGTTCTGTCCAGTGCATACCTTTGGAAGTTCCTCTATTCTAATTTCTCTGCTTAGGACACACTTCTTTTATTACTTCATATGGAAAATCCCATTGGATAATGGGAGACTCACTCCAAGACATCTGCTTCCCCCAAACAGATGGAGATATTCTCTTTTCTCTCACATTGCATTTTTTCATAAATCTCAAAAGAGTATTCTCACTTGCTGATCAATTCATTCTTAGCTTTCACGGTTTTTCTCCTTTACTAGACTGTGCTTCCTCATGGCAGAAAACCATAGTAAGAAAATCAGGACCTGACATATATAGTAAGTGCTTACCGAAAGCTTCTTCAGTGCACGAATAAATTAATACATCAATAAGTGAGTGTTTAGTGACCCATTTTGTTAGTAAGAAAACCCAAGCATACACGAGATCCTAACACACAGTCAATTCTAGAATACAAATTAGACGTCCTGATTCTCCATTGGGTGTTCACAGGACCCAATAACCTTTCTATCATCTCACTAGGGTTTGTTCCTCTGGTGAACCATTTAAGGAGGGTCTGACTCCCCTGAAACGGAGGAGCAGCTTGTTGGCAGATCCAGGTCTGCTGTGTTTGCCACCTCACTCAGAGTGGAGCATCTGTCTGTTGTGATCTGCGGATTCATCTTTTCCGTCATGTTCTGTGGGTGTCTGTTCACAGGCAGCACCTGAATAACAATGGGGCCCACTGGGGGAGCGGAAGAGGGCATTTTCTAGTTCTGAACTTAGATAAGCATCACTAGCTTTTCCCTTCTAACAGTAATGGCCTCAAAAGTAACAACTTAGAAGATTAAGACAAAACAAATGTATAAATCCTCAGAACAAGTCTTGTTTTGATCAAGCGCTTTCTTCCTGCCTCTGGAAATTCACTCTTTAGGATGAATACTAACTGTTTATCATCCTATTTCATGTCATGTCAGGCCCATTATAGATATTCAGTCAACCTTATACACCTCCCTCCTTCTAACTCAAGATGTGAAACACTGCAAAGAACTTGAATTTGTGATTTATTTTGTGAGTTAGGTTATTTGAGATGGTAATGATAGCTATCATTGTCACAGAGTTTTGCTCACAGCACTTTACTAGCATTTCTGGTAGTGAGAAGAATCCATTACATTTTTTTCTTCACATCACAGGAATAATGATCGAGACCCAAAATGTCTAAAATACTTGTTCATTTAGTAGATAATCATTCATCAAAGGTTTTCATGAGATCTTTCTGAACCTATTTCAGCAGAGCTTTCAGACTAAGGCAGACTAGAAAGAACATTCCGGTGATCTACTTTGGACATATTAGTTAAGGAAAACTACAGATCACAATTTCAGATCACACTGAAATTGACCCAAATATGGTGCAGGGCCAGACAAAGTTTCCTCTCATTGTGCATAGAACCATCACGAATCAGAAGAAGACTCAATGACGGAAAACAACAATATGAGGTTAAATATGAGTTGACCAAAAGGAAAGACTAATCTTCTAGACAATACTAGCCTGGAAGACCTTGGACAGGCTCTCATAGGAAGTGACATTAAAACTGAGGTTTGGGCATGCCTGATTATATAGTTAGAAGACAGTGACTGAATTGGGATTTGATTTGATTTTGTATCTCTGCACTGGATTCTGTCTCTGGCCCAGCCCTACTCCCAAATTTGGTTTTATTATTTTGATCCATGACCAACCGGATATAGTATGGCGTAACAAATATCCATTAGATATCCATTCAACTGTATTCACCTGTATAACCACCATCCAATCCACACAGAGCATCACCTTAAAAGGGCCTATTGTGTTCTGTCCAGTGCATACCTTTGGAAGTTACCACTATTCTAATTTCTCTGCTTAAGACACACTTCTTCTTTTCTTACTTCATGTGGCAAATCCCATTGATAATGGGAGACACACTCCCTTATTTCCATCTCATTGACGACTTCTGCTTCCCCCAAACAGATGGAGATATTCTCTCTTCCCTTCGGGATCACGAGGCATTTTTCATACATCTCAAAAGAGGATTCTCACTTGCTGATCAATTCATTCTTGGTGTTCGTGGTTTTTCTCCTTTACTAAACTGTGCCCCTTGGTAATAGAAATCTGTAGTAAGAAAAGCAGGGTTTGGCATGGCTCTGACATATATAGTAGGTGCTTACCAAAAGCTTTTTCAGCACATGAATACGTGAACACACCGACATGTGAGTGTTTAGTGACCAGTTTTTGTTAGTAAGAAAACCCAAGTGTATAAGAGATCCTAACTCACAGCCATCTCTGTGGTTTTGGATACTCAGTGCACTGGTTAGTGGCATGCCATGTGCTAGTGGCTTTCCAATGGCAGAGCCATAATCACTGGCCATATTTGATCTTCACCAACAACAGTCCTTCTAGCAGGTAAAGCAGCAGGTTCAGTAACAGCATAAAGACAGAGTATAATATGCTTCCTTGAAACAGATAAAACTATTTACCAAACAATGAACGGAAATCCTAGACGAATCTTTAGAATGCTAGCCTTTGTGATATATAGAAATTGAGATTCAGAGACATGACCCGATCTCAGTAGTGGCACTCAGCTAGAAAAATCACAGGATCAGGTTTGGAACCCAGTTCTTCAGACTCCCAACGAAGGAGGAAACATGGGCTCTTAACTTAAACCTGACATTGGGTCAGACTGCTATTTATTAGCTCTATAACACTCACATTTCAGAGCCTATTAGAATAACTGTCTAGGAGTGAATTTTTGGTCCACACTAGGTATTTTCACTATCTTGTTCTTCGATTCAGTGTCCCCTATTCATTCAGAACCACTGGAAGGTGTCACATTCTCTAGCTTTGCATCCAGAGCAAAGATAAATTGAAGTGAAATTATCTTTGCGTTCCAAGCAATGGTCCATTTATGCTGAGCAATACTCAATAATGAGAAACCTTAGAACAACTCAAAGATTTTGCTGACATTCCTGAGAGCAGCGAGCGTAATGAGATTTAAAACTTACAGTCAGTGCAGGGTGTTGGCAATTAGGAGAGACACAGAAGTAAAGACAATTGAGAAATGGTCTGCAAACCTCACAGATACTAAATATCTAGTCTTGTTTGTTACCAACCATATGGCTCACAAAGTAGACATGGACAATGCAAGGAAGAGGTGGTGCTGCTGGTGTTTCTCAGGGGAAGAGATCACTGCTGGCACTTTAAGCAGAGCAAATCCTCATAGCCAGACAGTTCAATCAGGAGATCTTTACTTTCCTTGGTTGGTCCCTCCCAGATGACAGTGCCATATTTATCAGTGCTTCCTGGGTTGCCCCACTTCCAACTGAAAACGAGTGGACTTGGTTAAAAGAACACAGTGACCCCGGGAACTCAAGTTTCTTCAGTTCCACTCAGCTCCGTCACCACTTAACTCTGTGATCTTGGGCAAGTCACCCAATCTCTTCTATATTCAGTTCCCTACAGTACAAAGTGAGACAATTATCATATCAAATGCACATTGAGTTGTGAGCTTGAGAATCAGAACCATGTTAGTTCAAAACTTATACATTTGTATTTATTTATTTATTTATTTATTTATTTATTTATTTATTTATTGCCCTGAACTACAGATTCTAGAAGACAATCAGGGCTGTTTTGTTCACCAAGCACTCTAAGGATGAAACTTAGGATAAGGACTTCTCAGAGGCCCACTTGGAACTTCCCTACAACCAAATAAATATATTGTTCCCCAAACTGACTAGGAAAAAAAAGAATGAAAAATTAAGACACATCATGAAATGCCTATAAAATGTAATGTCAAAGTCTACTTAAGTCAACCAAGCTCTTGCTTATATAAAAATACACAAGTTCCCGTTCTAAATGGCATATGGAAAAACTTTATTAACAGCACCCAGATAGTATAAGTTTCTTTGCAATATTCTAAAACCAAAAGAAAACTGCAAAAAAAACCCCAAAACTCCCAGTCACCTTAAAATCTGTTCCACTGTTTTTCTCTCTAGCTGCTCGGGCAAATGTCTTGATTATCCTTGACAGCTTTCTTTTTTATACACTTGTTTTTTACCACTAGAGTCTAAGTCCTATCTTACCACCTCCACTCTTAACAGCTTAGTCCTAGTCACTGAAGCCTTTTGCCAGTGGTATTGTGAAAAATAAATCCTCGTGGGTCTTTTGTTTCACTCTTGCCCCCAAATGACGCAGTTAAAACCCAATTAGATAACATCAACCTACTCACAGCCCTCAGTGGCTTCTCTCCCTTCCCATGAAAGACCTTTTTTTCTTACTACATTTCTGCACTTATTTCCTACTACCTTTTCCCTCACTCACCCTGCTCTAGTGAAACTGGCCTGCTCTTGCCCTTCAAACATGTTAAGCACATGCCTATCTCAGGGCCTTGCCTTTGGCTGGTCTTTATCTTTGGAAGACTCTTGCCCCAGACATTGCTTTGACAGTGTCATCATCTCCTTCAAGTGTTTGGTCAAGCATTGCATTCTCAGTGAGCTCTCTGCAATACTTCCCGGAACTCTTCCTTTCTTCCCCGCTGTTAACACTTTTTGCATAGCTGCATCATCTTCTGTGCTCATATTTAATTCACTTATTTGATTTTTTGTCTGCTCACACTCAAAGCTCATCTCAGTGGCATACTTTGTGTGTGTTTTGCTTTGTGCTGAGATACTGGTGGCTAAGCACATAGTAAGTGTTCAATAAATACTTGTTGAATAAATGCACAAAAGCATGATATGGGTACCATTTATGTTTGATATGCTGTGAGAGCCTGACTCTAAATATAAGAGTGTATAAGTTCTAAGGGAGCCTGAGTGACATCATGGCTACACATTGGGCTTCTAACTTCAAGGTCTGTAGTTCAAAACCACCAGCTGATCCTTCAGGAAAAGGACCAAGTTTTCTACTCCCCAAAAGAGTTACAGTCTTGGAAACTCACAGAAGCTTTCTACCTTGCCCTACAGGCAATGTAGATAGAACTGAATTGGTGGCAATGAATTTAAACTTTCAGGTAGAATTGAATTGGTGGCAACGAATTTAAAGCTTTCTTAGAATCTATAAGCAAGCAAGCAAACAAAACAAAACAAAACTTATTGCTGTTAGATGTGGTGGAGCTTGGTGACTTCCTCCCGGGGGCCCTGTTGAAGCTGTTGTGTCCCTGGAGAGTGAAGTTTGACTTTCTCTTCTTAGCTCCTCAGAAAGGTAATGAAAATAAACAAACCTTTTTTAGAGGAAGTGCCAGGTCTCGTCCTTGTCCCAGTCTCATTCGTGATTTTTCCGCTGAGCATCCTGGGCTCTGCAGGTTACCTTTACTCTCCTCTCCACAATGCTGATGGGCAGGGGTGTTAGAGTACTGGTGTAGGCCAGGAGCCAAGCCCAGACTTTACATACAGTCCATGAGGCATTCAGTGATGCTTTGCAGACCCCAAATAAGAAAGAGGGGCTCTGGACTTTTCTATTCAATGTGATCATACTCAGCAACTTTCAGTCACCCATCTTCCCAGTCTCTGGCAATAGAGGTCATATGTCAATACCACTGATATTTCTATGAATCAGAATCAGAAATCCGAATCACATGCTTTCATCTTTTGGCACACAGTTTTCAAGCATCCTCGAGCAGTGATGAGAAAAATAAAATGTACCAAGGCGAGAGGGTATCAAAGGTCTGTTCTTTTCCTCTCCTAACCTACTAAGGACATGATAAAGGAGATTATGACTAGGGTGACACGGAATGAATTTTAATTTGATGAGTGTGATTCTGGCGACATGACAGCTAGAGCAAATGGAAGAAAGATGATGTAAAAAAGCTGAATAGAAGTGTCAAAGGACAGCCCAGGAAGCAGCATTGAAATGAGTGCTAATGAAATGAGCAAAGACCTAGAATTAGAAAGCCAAAAGGGAAGAACATGCTCAGCATATCTTGCAGAAATGAAAAAAAAAGGCCTTAAGTTGAATATTGATTCAATGGGCATAGTATTGGATGATGAAAGAAGCATCAAAAAGTGGGGAAAGGAATACACAAAATAACTGTAACAAATAAAACTAGTCAACTTTCAACCATTTCAAAGAGATACTATATGATGAAGAACCAATGATATTGAAGAAAGGACTCTAAGTTACAATAAAAGCATTGACCAAAACCAAGGCTCTAGAAATTGACAGAATACCAATTAAACTATTAAAACAAGCTGATGTAATGCTGGAAGCACTTGTCTATGCCAAGAAAATTGGAAGACAGCTCCCTGAATAAACAACAGGAAGAGATTCCTAGTTGTGCCCATTCCAAAGAAAGGAAAACCAACGGAATTTGTAAATGATAGAACAATACCCTAATTCCCTACCCCACCCCTCACCCCTCTCTCTTTCTCTATCTTACTACCTTCAAGTTAATGCCAAATCATAGAGACCCTACTGGGCATGGTAGAACTGCACTTGTGGGTTTCTGATACTTTTAACTTTTTACAGGAGTACAAAGTCCCATTTTTCTCCCCACATCCAAGTAAATTGTACTTAAGATAATTCAACAATTGTTGCAGCAATGTACTGACAAAGAGTACCATAAATTCAAGCTGGATTCAGAAGGAGACATAGCATGAGGGTTGTCATGGCTGATATCTGATGGATCTTGACTGAAAGTAGAGAACACCAGAAAGATGCTTACTTGTCTTTTATTGACTATGTTGACTATGCAAAGACATTCACCTGTGAGAATCATAGCAAACTATGGATAACATTGAGAAGAATGGAAATTCCAGAATACTTCATTATGCTCACGCTGAATCTGTATGGCTCAAAATCAGGAAAGGTGTCAAAGTCAGGGTTGTATCATTTTACCATATTCAGTCAAGCTGACTGATGAGCAAATAATCAGAAAAGCTGGACTACATGTAGAAGGCTATATCAAGATAGGAGGAAGACTTTTTAACAGAGTTCCGTAGGCAGATGGCTCGCTGGAAGTGAGGAGGACTTGAAGCACTTGCTGATGAAGACCAAGAACTACAATCTTCAGTATTGATCACAATCTAAAGGAGACTTAGAATCCTTACCACTGGATCAATGAATAACCTCATGATAAATGGAGAAGCCTTTCATCTTGCTAGGTTCCACAATCAATGCCCATGGACGTAGCAGCTAAGAAATCAATGTTGTATTGCATTGGGCAAATCTGCTGCACAAGATATCTCCTATCTAGATCTCCCTTTAATGTTCAAACCTAGACATTTAAAGGTTTGGCAAGTTTGATTTTTGGTTCCCTCCTCAATGGGAACAGGTTTGAAGGGAATTTATCATTGACCTCAGTACAGTTAACCTTGTTAGTGCTCAAGCTGGAAACCCAAGAGTAATGATTGATTCCTTAAGAGTAAGGAATCCTCAAAAAACAAACAAAAAGAGTGAGGATTCCTCATTTTTCTATAGCCAAGATCCACAGAATTTGCTCCTAAGAGTGCAAATATCTTTCCTTTCTTACCAGTCTCTGTTATCATTACATACCACAGACATCCAGCATCTCTCAGCGGAGCTTTGCAATGATTTTCTTAGCAGTCAACCAACTACCTTTTCATGTAACCATGACCCAAGAATTAGGACAATGGAGACTCTCACTCTGATTGCCTCTGTACATACCATTATAACATCTATGGAAATTGAAGATGTACATAGCTTTTGAGCCAGCAAGATACTCCAGTATCCCTCAAATAAGCTTCATCCGATACACACAATAAGGTATGCATAGGAATATTCACAGCAGCATTATTTTTAGTAGCAAAAGTATGGAAACAACATAAAGGTTCACCAGTAGAGAAAGAGATAAGGAAATCATGGCACATTCATACAATGGAAATAATATAACAGTGAAAATGAATGATTTAAAGTATACCATCATGGGCAATAACAACAACAACAACAACAAAGATTTGGTTTTTTATAAAGCAAGTTGCAGAAAGATTTTAATTATCAGACACCATTATGTAACATTTAACACCCGAATTCAACTCTAGTATTAAAGCATATGTGTCCATGACAGATATCAGTCACAATGTGGATATTCTTTGCTGAGAGAAATATCTTTGGAAAAGGACATATAGAAAGTCTCAACCCTATCTGTAATATTCTCTGAAACAATCTAGATCAAACATGGCAAGGTGTGACATTTGATTAAGTAAGGTAGTAAGTGCATAACTAGTCCTTTAGGATCCCCTATAGAGTTCTCTATGCTAAAATGGTGTATAATTGAAAAAAAAAACACCTGACTACATTGTTCTCTTGCTTCACCTCCAATAGTCTAATGGGGGGTGGGGGAGATTAAATTCCACAGAGGAAAACCCTCCTGACTTGGGGCTTGCTGGTTTATAGTGGGCATTTATAGTTGCTTTACCAGGATCAATTTCCTCCTTCTCAGTAGACCCAGATTTCCACTTGTGTATTGATGTGGCTCTACTGCCCATCCCACAGTGTGCCGTACTATGCTGGTTTGTGTGCTGCTCTGAGGCTGGAAGCTATGCTCCCAGTATTTCAAATACCAGCAGGATAACCCCAGTGAACAGATTTTGAGGGTGTTTCCAGAATAGAACAGACTAGGAATAAAGACCTTCAAAATTAGCCAATACTTTTTACCAATTAGCCAATAATCATTACCATCTGTTCAGAAAGGTCCTGCGTAGAGTGGGAGGAAAATGTGGAACAAAACTCACAGTCCTAAAAGACACTAGGCTTACTGGTGGGATAGAAATGTGTGGACTTCTGATGCTAGGATCTTTAGCCCACCCCCACCCCCACCCCCACCCCGTGGTCTGGAATGGAACTTACTCCTGTGGGAGAGTAACCAACCACGAAAAGTCAAAAGAGCAGCATTGATCCAAAGGCACCGTTCAAAGGGTGAGGAAAGAAGGAGGAATAATGAAAACAGGAAACCCCGGGATCACACGGAATAAGTGATGGCATATTGAGGGGTTTGCAGTAGATGAGTTAGAACAAAATGTGTATGTATCATAAACCCCCACCCAATTCACAATAAAGCATTTTTTTAAATTAGTAAATAAGAGCCTTATAGATCACAACCCACTATTATCTTATATAATGCTAGAAGATGCAGTTCACACATTGGAAGGCACCCCAAACCACAGTGGCCTCAACTGTGGATTTAAGCATACCAGCAATTATGAAAATGGTGCAGGATTAGGCAATGCTTTCTTCTGTTGTGTGTGTGTGGTTGTGAAGCATCAGAGCTAACTTGATGACTACTCACGACTACAACAACCCTAATTCAGGCAGTGTACTAGACTCATGGAGCATAGTAAACAAGAGAGAAAAGATACCCCACTTCCAACAATTACATTTCAGGGGGATAGAGCTACTGACCCAAGCCTAGCTTAAATCCACTCTGCCTGTAGACATTTTAGTAGTATGAGCTAATATATTCTCTTACCTGCTTAATATGTTCTATATGTTATGTTTCTTTCAACCAAAAGCATCCTTACTTATATATAAATCCTATCCCCTTATCTCTAATTCTTCTCTATCTTGCATTTCACAGTCTAGAAAAAAAAAACGACAACAACAACAAAACAACCAACTAAAACAACTCCAAAATACAAATAAAAATAGCTCACCCCTGAATATGTGATTCGATTTCTCATTTTGCTTTGTGCACATTATTCCCTCTATTTGAAATACCTTCCTAGTCCCATTCAATGTCATATAGCTTAGTAATAGTAGACATTGAATGTGAATTACCGTCATACTCGGTCTTCCAAAAATACCTTCTTCCCCCATGTTCTTTCTTTTCTTCTTAGACTGACAATCTTTTCAGTATATCAGTTAAAAGAACAAAATTATGCATATGTAAAGATGAGGACATTTTGAGGCACTCATCAATTAGGGGCCCAGCAGAGGGTCTAGTCTTCTAGAGAAGCAGTTTAAAAACTGTTTTGTAAAGAAGGTATTCAAATTTAGTTATCAGATGTACAACATCAGATCAGCTGGGAGCTTTTCCAATGGCTTTTGATTTGGTCAATTGTAGGAGGCTAGCACAGAGTTTGTGGTAGTTACATAATCTGGCATCAATTTGAAAGGATTATGAGTGAAGGGGCAGAATCCAGTCTGTCAATCAGATCATAGCCAATGAAACTTTGGTGCAGACCTGGCCTTCTGAAAATTCTGGGAAATCTAGCACTTCCTTCTTGAAGGTGAGAGACACTTCCCTCTCTCTGCTGAGTTCCCTGGCAGACATCATAGCTGACAAGACACATGGAACTAACTTAGCACCCCGAGCTGGAAAGGCCACAAGGACCTGCCCTGGTGCAACCAGACCTCTGAAGCCAGAACAACCAGTGAGAGAGAGAGAGAGAGAGAGAGAGAGAGAGAGAGAGAGAGATCTCCTGCCAATGCTGAGATGCTTACAAAGCCACCGGAGCCAAAGACTTTCTACCCACTGACTTGTGATGATTCTGCATTTGGTATCATTGCACGTGTTTCACGAGTCTGGAGAGGACTTTATAGATTGGTATCAGACATATGAGCTAATATAGGACTTATGATCTTGAACTGGACTGGGTTGGGATGTTTTCTTAATGTACAACTATCCTTTATATAAAACTCTCTTATATACATTGTGTGCTTATGACTTTGTTTCTCTAGTCTACCCAGACTAACAGAGATGGGGGGGAAAGTTTGCCTAAAGAAGTGACTTACTTAGTTCTTAAATGCTTCCTCTCACCCACTATCATGATTCCAATTCAACTTCAAATCCAGCTAGACCAGGGGATTTACACTGGAGCCGGAAACAGGGGTCATTCAGGACAGATGATCCTTTCAGGAGGAGAGGTGGGAGTGGTGATACCAAGAGGGTGGAGGGAAGGTGAAGTAGAAAGGGGGAACCTATTGTAAATATCTACATATGATTTCCTCTTTGGGGTAGGGAGAACAGGGAAATAGGTGAAGAGAAACATCAAACAGTATATGATTGCAAAATAATAATAATTTGTAAACTGTTAAGGATTCATGCGGGAGTGAGAGGGGGAGTGGAGAGAGAGGGGAAATGTGGGGAGCTGGTATTGGGGGACTAGGTAGAAGGAAGCTGCTTCAAGAATGATGATGGCAGCAGATGTGCAAATGTGGTCTGCCTGCAATTGAAGTATGTGTTGATCATTATAGGAGTTATATGAGCCCCAAATAAAATGATTTATATATAAAAGTGCTTTTGGTGAGGGCTCAAGTAAAAATGTTTTGGAAATTATGTCAACATATGTACAAATATGCTTGGTACAATTGATGTATGAAATGTTATAAGAGCTGTAAGAGTTCCCAATAACATGACTTAAAAAAAGAAGTGAATGATTTTTACACATCCCTATTTTATTTGTTAAAAGGTTTCTCTACTAAATTATAAGTTTTATCCCTGTAAACAAGAACAGAGCCTTACACTTCATGTCTCCTTGATCTTATGTTTATTTGTATAATGTGCTTACTAAATACTACTAAATGAGTGGTATTTAATATTATTTACAAACAGACATCTTAGTCTTTAAACCTTGGGCTTTGTGTTAGACAGGGTTCTCTAGAGAAAAAAAATCAGGAAACTAATAATTCTCTCTATATTTATATAGATAGAAAGATATCTAGCAAAAGAAATAAACAGGTAACTAATCTATACATCAGTACAAATGACTCTGTGCAACTCAGGTGTGTGAGACAGCTAGTACGTTGGCAGTTCTTCGAGTCTTGAGGGCCGCTGGGTAGTCCTCTGTAGAACAATTCAGACTATCTTGCCACAAGCAGCAAACAGCAAGGCAGGTCACCAATGGTCAGCCAGATGACAGGGTACAACAGTTCCCAGGACAAGAGATGTATTTTCCAGTAGTGTGGCAAAGCAGGGCTTGAGGGAACCTCAACTCACAGTAACACAGTCCATAGACTAGATGTCCCACAGGTAGTATAGCTTACAAATTGAGGCACAGGACTGACAAGGCAGCCAGCTGGTCTGAAGATCCAAGAGCAAGAGAAAAAGAGCGAAGCTCACCAAGCCATTTAAAGCTTTGCCCTTCAATTGGTCTCACATGTGTTCATTGGCCATGTTGTCACAACAAACCTACCCCTCTTCTTTGACCACATTGGCACAACAAACCTACCTATCACAGACTTCATAGGAGGAAGTTAATTTACTATTTTAAAACTGTTGTTAAACTCAATCATTCTCTACGTAGTGATAACAGTATAAAAAATAAGCTAGTTGGAGAAGGAAAAAGAAGTTCTTTCTTGACTCTTTGCCTTGCTTACTTGTAATCTTGAGTCAATAACCTCATTTTGACTCCGTTCTCTCCCCTGTAAAAGGAGACTACAATGATGCTCATGTCACAGGAGGAGTGCAAGCGCTGGAAAAGGTGGTGCTGGTGAAAACGCTCACCAACTTTCATAGAAAGGCTAGTTGTAAGCATCATTAACGTCTTTATGATCACGTGAGATGAGAAGCCATTTCCATGTATTGCTAAGTGCAAAAGTTGTGGAGAATAAGTGATCTCTTCCAGGGCAGGTTAATCTCAGGGTTCTCTGGATACTGCCTTACCCCACTTCCTCTCTGGTATCTTCATTCATTGAGATACAATAGTGCAAAGCATTATGACATTTTAGTATTGTGGGAGAAATGAAGCTGGATAACGAATCACAGTTGATGCTGATGAATTATCACGAGGAGCTCTTCAAGATGTCATTTTTAAAGCTTCTTGAATGATTGGTTTCCAATGGTCCCCTCTGAAGAATTTTAATTTTGAGAGTTGCATAGACAGATGCACACACACAAATCATTTCATGTCCACCTCCAAGAGAAGAGAAAGTGCTTATGAAGGGAAATTTCAACTTTAGATTTTGCCAGCTGACTGCTTATACAGAATTGTTCTTTGTTGAATATCTAACATGAAAAATATCTTCTTTCTAAGCAGGTAGTTGGGCGGGTATGGTGTGTGCTTTAAAATGACAAAGCTCAGTTGACAATTTTTCTGCATTTCCTTTATAATAATGTAAAAAGAAAATCCAATCCAGGAATAATTGGTGTGATTATGTTGACAACGGTAACAACTCTTTTCACTGATATGCCCTGTGCCAGGCACTGTGCTAAATGTTTTCCACAAATAACCCAATTGGACGCTCTAATAACTGACTAGGTAGAAACCATCATTTTCCCATTTAACAAATTAGAAAGAGAGGTGAGAAAATTGGTAGACATCACAAATGTGCCAAATTGTGATTTTTTTTTCCTGGCCTAAGTGCAGTTTCTTGTTTTAATAGTCACTGGTCAAGATCTTTGAATTCTCCTAGTCTCAGTTTCTCTGTTAAGTGGAAATGATTAGAATCATCCCAGTCTATATGCAAACATATAAGGTAGCACTGTGAAAAGCAAACAAACAGACATTGTCTTCTAGAAAGCATTTGAAATGTTTTCTTTTGCTGTAATTCATTATTATTGCTAGCTTTTTTGGCTGGCTCTGAAAGCAGGGCACCCGGGTTGCAATCCTGCTTATTTAACCTACTTGCTACTTGCTTTATGATCCTGAGGGAAGTTATTAACCTCTTTGTGAGAATCATCTTGATCTTGATGGTTGGTCATGAGTACAAATGCTATTTCTCATTAATTTGTTATTCTTACTATGGAGCACAATATGACTATACAATTCAAAAATGACCAATAGCAGTCCATCTCAGCTCAGTAATGGCTAAGATATTTTTTATAAGCATTTTATTTTACTTTTGACAACTTCCAATTTTACTATCTTTATAATTCATACAATCCATGGTTTAATTTTAATTGATATTTGCAGCTGTTTTGTCCCATTTTTACCCAACTCTCTTCCCGATAAGATGATAATATTATCATGCTCACATCACAGAAGGAGTGCAACCAAAGAAGGAGTTTATACTTATCCCTGAGATAAACTGTCCTTTGAGGAGACAACTTTTCCACACTTAATTTGGTGTGTCTTCTAACCTATGATGTTCATCTTCTAGCATCATAGCTGACCATGTTCCACTGCTGTTCATAGCCTTGTACTGATCAATTTTTAAGAAGTAGAACCCTATATATGTCCTCCTGGACTATTTTATCCTGAAAACCCCAGTGAAACTTGCAGATCATGGTGGCATGGCTAGTATTTAAAATACCAGAAGTATAGCTTCCAGCATCACAAGAATACTCAACCTACAAGAATACAACGCAAAGATTGGAAAGTGGTAGATTCTATGAACAAGATAATGAATAATGCAGGAAACAGCAAGAGAAGACAGAATGAGTACACAATCACCATGTCAAAAAAGTTGTCAATGTTTAATCATTTCAAGAGGAAGCATATGGTCAAGGACCAATGTTATTGAAGGAAGAAGTCCAAACTATAATAGCATCATTACATAAAAATACAGAAAATCCACCAGGACTCTGGCTCCCTTATAACAGAGGCCTCATATAATGTGGTGGTCATGTGCTTATGTTAATTTCATAATTGAGATGTAGGGCTGGAGTCTAGCCTGTTAATCTGGAGATTCTCATTGAGCAGCCAATGCGGCCTCCGTGTAGGCATCTCTTTCTCCTGAGACTTCTGGAAAATCTCACAATATTTCCCTCGTGGAGATGAGAAGCTATCTCCCCAGTTGTTGGGAGTTGGTTTCAGAGATGATGAACTATGGACAAGAGAAGATGGCAGCATCTGAGGAGCTGAGGGACTAGAGGAGAAGCCACATGGCCTTACCCTGATAGAACCAGACCGCTGAAGCTGGGGAAGTCACGTGGAGAGCCCTGCCAGCGCTGAGTTGCCTCTACCACCACTGGATGCTGTTGATGGACCCTGAGCCCTGGAAGCGAGGAGCTCTGGGGAGACCCTGCCGGCGCCGGGACTCTGCACCCACTGGTCTGTGACTTTGTGAGTTAAAAGGAGATGTTATAGACTGGTATCAGGCATATGGACTAATATTGGACTTATGACTTTGAACTGGACTGGGTTGGGATGCTTTCTTAATGTCCTATTCCTCTTGTATATAAGCCATACCCTTATATCCATATGCTTGTCTATGAATTTGTTCCTCTAGTCTACCCAGACTAACACATATAATATTTGTCCTTTTGTGATTGGGTAATTTTACTCAGCATCATGTCCTCCAGGTCCATCTGTGCAATGAGTACTTTGTCTTTTTGGCATTGTTTTTGAGCAGTGTAGTGTTCCATTGTGGCATGTCCCCAAGTTTCTTTATCCATTCCTTTTCTGATAGACATTTAGGTTGTACCAATCTTCTTATTTTTAACAGCAAAGTAGTGAGCATAGGTGTACTTATGTTTGTTCATGCTATAACTCTCTGTGTTAGTCCTGGAAGATGAGAGAAACAAATTCATAGACAATCACGTGTGTACAAGAAAAAGTTTTGGCTGAGCCCTGGTTGTGTAGTGGTTAATTGTGGGACTGCGGCCCATTGGCATGGCAGTGCAAATCCAGCAGCAGCTCTCCAGGAGCAAGACTGGACCTCCTACTCCCACCAGAGGGTAGTGATGCCTACCCCCCCCAAAAAAAAAACCACCAAGGGCTTTATATACAAGAACAATTGTATATTGAGAAAACACCCCAGGCTAGTCCAGATCAAGTCTATAAGTCTGATATTAGCCCAGAAGTCTGATACCCTTCTATTAAATTCGTCTTCAGACTCATGAAACACATGCAGTGACACCGAATTCAAGAAGATCACAGACTAGTGGGTGGAAAGCCTTGTGGATCCAGTATTGGTGTAAACATCGCAGTACTGGCAGAGGTCTCCAGCTCTAGGGCATTAGCTTAGCTCTGTATGTGTCCTGTCTGCGGCATGTCTCTCAGGGAGTGAGCGTGTGTCCCATTTCCAGTGAGCCATTTATCTCCTTAGCACCTCCAAATGAGGTCAACAAGCTGCCACTTGATTAACAGGCTAAATTCCACCCCTTTACTCTTAAGTTTCAAATTGCAACAGATGATATGACTGCCACACTGTTCTGTAGTATATACATGCAGCACAGGTCTTGCTGGATCATGTGGCATTTTTATCCACAGTTGTTTGAGTTCTCGTCCCAGGGTTTTCCACGGTGATTGTGCTTATTTGCAGCTCCCCACGGAGTGTGAGAGGACTTCAGTCTCTCTGCAGCCTCACCAGCATGTTATCTTCTATGGTTTGGTTGTCCTTCGTTTTGTTAACCTGGCTGTCACTGTGGATGTAGGGTGGTATCTCACCACAGCTCTGATTTGCATCTCCCGGGAGCCTCGTGCGAGTGAGTCTTTCCTCCTATGTTTGTTGGCCGCGTAGATGTCATCGTTGAGGAGCTGTCTGCTTATGCCCTTTGCCCATTTATAAGTTTGGCTATTTGTCTTTTTCCTCACGATGGGATACAGTGCTCTAGAGGCCTTCGAGATGAGTCCTTTGCCTATTGTGTCACTGTTAAAAATATGTGTTCTGGCTGAGCCATGTGGCGTAGAGGTTATGCACAGGACTGCGGCCCACTGGGATGGAGGTTCAATTCCAGCAACAGCTCTCCAGGAGCAAGGCTGGGCTTCCTACTCCCACCAGGGCAGTGATGCCACTATATATATATATATATATATATATATATATATATATATATATATATATATATATATATCTTCACCAGCAATGTGGTGAAGAAAGCTGATGGTGCTGGCTATCAGAAGATATAGCATCTGGGGTCTTAAACGCTTGAAGATAAACAAGTGGCCATCTAGCTGAGAAGCAACAAAGCCCACATGAAGGAAGCTCACCAGCCTGTGTGATCATGAGGTATCGATATGATCAGGTATCAGGCATCAAAGACCTAGAACAAAAAATTGTATGGATGTGAATGAGGGGGAGGGTGGAGTGGAGACCCAAGGCCCATCTGTAGGCAATTGAACATTCCCTTACAGAGGGTCAGAAGGAAGAGACAAGCCAGTCAGGGTACAGTGTAGCACCAACAAAACATACACCTTTCCTCTAGCTCTTTAATGCTTCCTCCCTGCCCACTATCATGACCCCAATTCTACCTTACAAAGTCAGCTAGACCAGAGCATGCACACTGGTACAGATAAGAACTGGAAACACAGGCAAACCCCTCAGGACCAATAATGAAAGTAACCAGGGAGTGGGGGGAGTAAGGGGAAGGTAGGGTGGGGAGAAAGGGGGAACTGATCACTATGATCTACATATAACCTCCTCCCTGGGGGATGTGCAACAAAAAAGTGGTTGAGGAGAGACATCAGTTAGTGTAAAACATGAAAATAATAATAGTTTGTAGATTATCAAGGGTTCATGAGGGAGGAGGGGAGGAAAATGAGGAGCTGATACCAAGGGCTCAAGTAGGAAATGTTTTGAAAATGATGGCAACATGTACAAATGTGCTCGATACTATGTATGTATACATTATGATAGGAGCTGTGTGAGTCCTCAATAAAATGATTTTTGAAAGGGTGGGGAAAAAAGGTGAACCAATCATAATGATCAGTATAAAACTACCACCATACCCCTCAGGGAGATAAGCAGTAGAAAAGTGGGTGAAGGGAGACAGGGGTCAGTGTAAGACATGAAAAAATAATTTATAAATTATGAAGGGTTCATGAGGGAAGGACGGTGGGGGAGGGAAGTGACAAAGGAACTGAAAGAAAGAGTTCAAGTAGAAAGAAAGTGTTTTGAAAATAATGGCCACATGTGTATAAATGTGTTTGGCACCATGGATGGATGGATGATGATAAGAGTTGTAGTGCCCCCAATAAAATGATTTTGGTTCTCTTTAAAAAAAAAAAAAGGTTGAGCCCTGGTGCCGTAAATGGTTGAGTGTGGGATTGCGGTACACAGACTTGGTGGTTCAAATCCAGCATCGGCTCTCAGGAGCATCACTGGGTGGCTGCCACGACCAGCAGACGGCAGTGAGGCCCACAAAAGTAAAAAACAAGCAAGCAAACAAAAATACAGAAAAACAAGACTCCAGAACTTTATAGAATACCAGGTAAGATGTTCCAATAAATGAGTGCAATGCTGGAATTTGTGCATTTGTCTATGCCAAGACATCTGAAAGACAGCTCCCTGGCCAAAAAACTGGAAGATATATATATATATATATATATATATATATATATATATATATATATCTTTTCCCATTTCAAACAAAGGTTACCGAACTGAATGGGAGATTGTTGAATGGTATCATTAAAATCACACACAAATAAAGTTTTGCTGAAAATGATTGAAAATGTTTGTGGCAGTATATTGACAGGAAACTGCTAGGAATTCAAGGAAGATTCAGAAAAATAAGTGGAATGAAGGATCTGATTGTTGACAATAGATGGATTTGGAGTGAAAGGGGGGATATCAGAAAGATGTTTATTGGGCTTTATTGACTGTACAATGACATTCAATTTGTTCTATCATAATAAACTGCAAAATATTGTGAAGAATGGGCGTTCCAGAGCACTTTGTTGTGTTCTTGGGGCATATGGACATTATAATAGAACACGGTGATATGACACAGTTTAAAATCAGGAAAGAAGTGTCCAGAGGTTGTATCCTGTTGCCATATTCATTCAATCTATATGCTAATCTGAGAAGCTGGATAATATGAAGAAATATATAGCATCAGTTTTGGAGAAAGTCTCCTTACTATACTAGGATATGCCGATGGCACAATCTTCCCTGCTAAAAATCAAGAGGATGTTAAACACTGTTGAAGATGAAAGATTATAACTTCCAGTATGGAATGAATCCACAGGAAACAAAAGTCCTTACAACTGGACCAATAAGCAACTTTATAATAGATACAGAAACCCTGAAAGGTTTTAAGTTTCTACACTTGTCTTTAAGGTAGGGTTAATACTAACTTCTACTTTATCAAGTTGTTGTGAAGTTTGGTCAAAGGGATACATTTAAAAACAATTAGACTAATGAACACCTGTCTGAATTTCCCCTTTTCTGTACCCTGAAATTTCATGATTCTCTCCAAGGCACATTCAGTTCAATTATACACACCACCAAGAATAGCAACATCATCACTCGGATAGCAATCACTAATAAAGTGCTTTGTAAGTGCCAGACTCTGTCCTCAACATGTTACCTCCATTATCTTCTCAAAATGACCCCATCATCCCATTTAACAGATGAGCAGATTCAGACACAGGGATGTTAAATCGCTTTCCCCAAACTACAGGACTTGCTTGGAGCAGAGCATGTGATCTGACTCTTTACTACTACCTGGTAGTTTCTGCTTTTGTGAAACTCACCCTATCTTCTTCTAATCTTCATGATCAGTCTTTATTCATCCACCAAGAACTGATTCAATGTCTCCTCCCGTTTGGTCAATCACTCTTAGCATTATTCTGCTTTTGTTGTACCGATCCATTATATATCTGGGTCTAGTTGCTATCACAGTCTAGCACAAGTGAATATCTTTTGATTCAAATAATGCTGAAGTTATGAAAGCCAGGTGTTCTTCTACTAGAGACTGAAAAAGAAGAAGATCTTCAAAAATATGGATTGAACTAGAGGCTGCAAAAGTTGGCTCAAACATAACAATTTTGAGGATGGTTCTGGACCAGGCAGTATTTCATTTAATTGTATGTAGGGTCCTTATGGGTCAGAACCAACTCAAGTTCACCTGATAATAAGGTGTGACTAACTCAAGCCATGATCTTTGCTACTGCCTCATACCCATGTCAAGGCTGGACAAAGAAAAAGGGTTGACAGAGGAGGAATGGATGCCAAACTGTGATATTGGTGATGAACTTTATACTATACACTGTCAGAAGAATAAACAAATCAGCCTTAGAAGAAATACAATGAGAATGTCCTTAGGAGTGTGACTGGAAGGACTTCAGCCCACTTACTTGGAAACCTTATCAGTAAAGAGTAATTGACAGAAAGGGACATCATTTTTGATACAATGACCAACCGTGAACACAAAGAGATGCCCAGGGAAGGATGAATGTTATAGTCAGAACACAACAGACAAGACCAGGTGATATTTTGTTTTGGACTCTGGACTCAAGGTCCAGAGTCTTTGAGAAGAGTATTAACATTGAGTTAATACTCCCTCATAGTGACCCTGAAAGGGGCACAGAACAGCTGCCCATACAAACTTTTCAAGGTTGCAGATCTTTGGGAAAGCAGAGCATCTTATCTTTCTCTTGAGGAGTGGCTTGTGGTTACAACCACCAACCTTTGGGTTAGCAGACAATGCTTAACCCCCGTGCCACCACGATTCCTTTTTCAAACTTTCAAGGTGAGCTATTTCTCTTTAACATACCTGTCTTTGAACCTTGTGCTCACACACATTTCTTTGTGAGAAGTCCTTGAGACACACTCTGGGACGAAAGGAAATGAACAAAGAGAAAGAGAAAGAAGTAGACAAGACAAGAACAACAACTCCAGTCCCTGATATGTAAATATCACCTTGATAGTGGTTGCCCTATTGGAAATACCATAGTGAGTACTCATTTGTAACCTGTGGGGGATTGAGTTTCTGAAACTATTTTTAATGTACAAGGGCCAAGTTCACTGAAGAGCATTGCCTGATTATTACTTCAAACAAAGTAAAGTCTATATTTTAAGCACAATGACAGGAAATGAGAGATGAGTAGGTTGTTAGCTCTCAAGGAGTACAAAGCAGAAAAGGGCCTCTGTAGATTGACACACTGGGGTGGGGAGCGGGGATAGAAGAAACGTCTCTCTCTCTCTCTCTCTCTCTCCCCACCCCCCCTTCTCTCTCTGTATTTCTTTTAAGAGCAGTCAACCTCAGACATACTGCTTACAACTGTTTCATTTCAGTCCACCGCCCTGGTTTTGTTTCTCACACACCATGAGATGTGAACCTTTTTGGTCATTCTGACAGATTTTCCAGCACTAAAAATATCCAGGGCTTCACTGACAAATTTCTGGGTATTTTTGACAAGATAGTAGATTAATTGGGGAATTCTCTCCACCTGCTTAAAAAAAAAAAAAGACAAATGCTACATGATGGTTACGAAGACTTAGGTCCTCTGCACGAACACAATAGCTGAGGGTGACCCAGACCACTCCTTAAAAATTCACCAATACATGTCCACTATACCTCTCATCAAATAATCTCTTCTCAGAACAGTGCTAAAGGGATTCCATAGCTACTACTTTGATGGAAGCAAACTGTCATATCTTTCTCTTACAGAGCACTTTGTGGGTTTGAACTGTTGGCCTTTTGGTTACCAGGCTTGCATAGAACCACTGTGCTGCTGGGGCTACTTCATTAATCAATCCCCACCACTGCCATTCAGTTAATTTCATTATTTGGCGTATTGTTTTTAAGTGCTGTCAAGTTGGTTCTGACCCATAGCGACATGTTGTACAATAAAACAGAACACTGCCTTGTTTGTTCTGTACCCTCTTCACAATGTACTTATGTTTAAGTCCATTTTTGAAGCCACTGTGGCAAACAATCTTCTCGAAGGTCTTCCTCTTTTTTGCTAACCTGCAAATTTACCAAGACTGGTGACATTAATCAATAGGGAGTTCACATGTCTCTGCTTTTCTGTCACTCCAAAAATGGGAGGATAAAATGCACTTTTAATTATCAATTTGGTATTCATCTTTTGTTTCTTTCAAGAAGTATTTTTTGGTATTCTGAGAGTCAGGAGGAGTTCACCTCACTGACATTAAGACTGAACCACAATGAGGTCATGTAACTTGATCCAGGCTCCGGAGTGAGTAAGTAGGAGTTCTAGTGGCCATTTTATCCCCACCTTACTTTCACATTTAGTCCACAATTGCTTAGGAGAATGTGACTTTGGGCCTGAGTTTGGGGTGGACATTGATACTGTAGATACAATCTCTGCCCTCCTGAAGTTCACAGTTCAGCAAGGAGGCCAGATTTAGTCAAGTGATCACATAAATAAATATTTGATAATAAGATCATGATGATAGAGGTAAAGAAGAGACTGTTTCATGAGTATATAAGGGGAGACTTGATTTTGTCAGGTGATTCAGTATAATTCTTTTCTGAGACAGAGGTATAGCTACTGATTTTTGAAGCATGACCATTTATCAATCTATATCTATATCTATATCTATATACTGGAAAATGGCTGCCTTCTCCCATCTCGGGTCATTTTGCCAGTTAATAAGTCTGAGCTGGCCATATGGTTTGCTTTGTCCAATGTGGAAGAAGTCAGGGTTCCTGCTCTTGTCTTTTTGGAGCATTCCTTGAGATTACTAATTGAAGAGGTCTAGTCTGGTCTCTTGGAGGATAGGAGGCTAGTGGAGAAGGAAGGAGCCCTGGAGTCTCCTGGGTTCACCCAGCAGACAGCCTGAATCAACTGCCAATGAAGCAAGCAAGATCATGTGAGGGTACTCAGGCCCAGCCAAGAAGCCAGATGATTTCAGGAGATATAAACCAATTGATCCTAGCCCAAACTGTGAACTACAGAATCACGAACAAGTCAAATGGTTGGACTAGTAACACGGTGTTTTGAAGTGATTGGTTGTATGGCAATAGATTATTGATATACCAAATTGAAGTGCAGAGGCTGGAGCTGAATTCTAGGCAGAAGGAAAGGTTTCAGCAAAGGTCCTGAGAAGGAAAGAGAACACCTTTGAGAAACTAAAAGAGATAGTAGCATACAAGATTTCAGAGGTATACTCATGGCTTGCCTCCAGCACAGCCTTAGAGTCTGCCAAAGACTTTACTCTGCTTTTATCGCAGAAGCAATCGAAAGCCATTGGGGGATTTTTAAGCAGGACAGTGACAGAGAATTGTGAAATTAGCATGTGCAAGGCTTTTTTTTTCATTTATCCGATTCAAAGTCTCTTTGTAAGAGGCCTTATATTGAATACACACAGAGGACATAGGCAACATGCGTCAGCAGTCGATGCTATTGCATTCTGCATGGGCTACAGAATGAAACCCTACCTGGCCTGGCACCATCTTCACCATGGTGCTATTTCAGCTCCCTGTGCCAATCCCTCCGCTTGAGGGCTTTCCTCTTTTCCACTGACCCTATACTTTATCAAGCACTAGGTCTGTTTCCAGGGACTAGTCTCTTCTGATAACATATCTGAAGTCTGTGAGACAAAATCTAACGATGCTTACATTTAGCTATCCTTCTGGCAAGACAGAGATTTTTGTTCTGCTCGGCAATTCATGGTGCTTTCTATATTCTTCTCTAGAACCATCATGCGAATGGATCGGTTTGTCTTTGGGCTTCCTTGTTCCTTGTCCAGCTTCCACACACACAGGAGGTGAGTGATAGTACCAAGGTTGGTTTATGCACACCTTGTTTCTTAAGACATACATAGTTTGTGGGTTTGAGTGATTGACTCATCGAGACACACGGTAGGAGAAAGTGAAACAGCTTGAGTATCCGGGGGAAGTTCAGAGGACACAGAGTGCAGAAGTGGTGAGCATACTGGACTTGAAATCTCACTCCACCTCCATTTGAAACCTATCAGGCAGTCAGATTATGACTAAAAGAGGCATTCTTTGTACCAAATTTTCCCATTGAGAATTGGTCTTTGACCCATTTATTCCCCCTTCAGCTGACAGCTGCTGTTTTCCTCATACTTGAACTAGTGTTCCTTTTAATTGGTTACCTAGGGAGAGGTAAGTGGGGAGAGGAAGAGACACCAGCCAAGTCAGATGAGTCACGGGGCCACTTCTCAGTGTCTAACCCTGTTAAGAACTAGTGAAAAATTCCACAATGGATCTCATTACATGTACAGGTTCAGAAGCTTGCTAGACCCCCCTCAACTCTGAGAGCATTGGGCTATTCTGCTTCTTGGTTTCAATTCAGATGCTGTGGAAATACCCTTGTGCTGTGGAGTGAGATAGTTTTAATGTCAAACCATGTGAGCTTGAGCAAATGATTCAGCCAACTATTATTTCTGTTTCAAAACTGTACAAAAGGATAATGTGGGTTGATAGTTCCCAGGTTATGAAAAAGACCCGTTCCTGAGTGTGTCTCTAAGAATGTGTAGGTAAATAAGACAAAGCACACCATTGCCACTGAGTTGATTCAGACTTTTGGTGATCTTACAGGACAGAGGAAAGTGACCTCGGGGGTTGTCAAGGTTGCAATAGCTGTGGAAGCGAAGGGCTATATCTTTCTCCCCGAGCAGCCGGTGAATTTGGTGTGCCGACCTTTGCGTGAGCAGTCCAGTGCTTCGCCTTGACAAGGGAGTTAAAACTACTGATCATGTTTGTTGTTACTCGCTGTTAGGTCACTTCTGACTCAAGGCAATGGCATGTGAGGAAAGCTGTGATGCCTCTGAAGCAGATCATCAGACCTGGCTTCTGAGAAAACCCTGTGGGGGAGTTGCCTACCTCTCAGTTGATTGTCATGAGTTGATTGTCATGAGCGGCCCTAGAAACTCCCCTATTCTTAACAGAGCTTCATGTCTAAAAATAGATACATTGAAAGCATAAGAGACGTTTGCTACTGAAAATGTAATATTATTTAGCAAAGCATTTGAAGCTGGTATGCAGCTTCCACATTTTTTTATAAGATGCCAAAGAAGATAAGTAAAAGCAATGCAGATGGAGCCACAACAAAAAATAATTTTCGTATGAGCTGGGCGTGATTTTATTCATCCCGACTTTCATGCAAGAATGTATGAAACATGTAACAATGGTTACAGCCCTTGGTTAAGAACCAAAAGGTCTGAGGTTCGAGCCCAGGAGGACGGACTCTCTATAAGGAAGACGTGGCGTCTGCCTCACTCAGGTTTGACACAGCCCAGGAAACTGTGTGGGGCAGGTCCCCTGGGTCCTGTAGGGTCCCCATGAGTCAGCACGAAAGGGAGGACATGAGGAAAGTGGTCTCTTCTTGTGTTATGGTTCAAGAAAAACCTTTTTGGTGTCTTCAAAGCTGCACAGTCAGTGAGGGAAGGTGATTGAGGACAAGCTTCCATAACATTTAACAAGTAAGAGTGAGTTGTCCTTCCATCATGCACACTGAATCCTGACCTATTTTAAAGGTGATTGACTTTATGGGTATAGATGTGTGAATAAGAAATGAAATAGACTTTTAAAGTGCTTTCATAGTAAGTCACCACCATTAGCTCACTTGCTTTTCTCTTTTGGGGGCAGGCATCACTGCCCTCTGGTGGGAGTAGGAGGCCCAGCCTTGCTCCTAGAGAGCTGCCACTTCATTTGAACTGCCAACCCAGTGGGCTGCAGTCCCGCACACAACCACTACTCCACCGGGGCTCAGTGCTTGCTTTTCTTATGCTTCAGCGTTTCAGAAGAAAATAGACAGCAGCACCATTTTTGGTATTTTGCTATGTGTTTTCATACACATTAGTATTGAAAATAGAGCTTTGTTGTAGTTTTGCCTCATTTCAAGTGGGAAAATCATTTTTTTTGTTGGCCCAGGTTTCAAATTCCTTTGTATTCTAGTCCAGTGATTCTCAGTGTTGCTTATGCATGGGGACTGTTGAGTACAAAAGGGACCTCAACCTCAAATACAATTTAAGGAAGACATTTATTACGGCTTGGGGGACAAAGACATCACAAAGACACAGACATAGCATGTGGGTGAGGGAGGCTATAAGCTCAAAGTCAGAATAGTGTCTAAAAGTTCACACTGAGGACACAACAATACAGCCCTCTGTACTGTCCCCAAGATAGGGGATGTCCCCTATCCATCAAGGACATACCCAGTGAAGTCCCCAAAGGAGACTGACTCTTCCTGACTGGATGGAGAGGAATTGAGATAATCCACATTCCAGTGCACTCTGCCTGAGGACAAGATTCGTCACATCCTTAGCTAACGATGAGAAGGAATTCAAGGAAGGCTCAATCTATGTGGGACTCTGCTACTGGACTGGGAGATATCATCGTCACCCATAGTGTTCTGCAAACCAAGATGCTCAAGATTTAATCTCTAATATAGAACTGCTGAGGACCTTTTAAAAAATGATGCTGACACTTCTTCCTTTGTTTGGAAAGTCTTATGCTATGGGTCTGAGATGTGGCCTGGACACTGAAATGAGTTTAATAAAAGAATCTTTGTAAATAAGCATGTACAAGAGTCCACTTGAATAAAAGTGATTTTGCCCATAAAGGTAGACTTCTCTAGCACACATGACACGTTGAGATCCACAGTAATGTTATTGTCCTCACACTATGATACTACTCATGGAAATGACATAATAATAATAATAATAATAGTAACTTCTTTAGTCAATATGGCAACTGAATAGGCGTAGGGCCACCTAATGGGGAAAGTGACTTTGTCCTCCTTGAATGAACACTCTTAGAGAGAACTTCTAGGAAACTAGCCATGTACAAAAGTATGCTCCATTATAACCTTTTAACTCCAAGTTGAAAACAAAAGCACAAACATCTCATTGATGTAACAGGGGCTTGTTACTTCACTTGTGCTATCATTCTCTCATATAAACAGATTTCTGTCATTTTATATGTTGAGGGTTTCTTGATTTCACTTAAAAATAAACCCAGAAAAACAAAAACCCAGTATGGCAGGCAGGTAGGAGCAGCGGGGGAGAAAGAAGGAGAATTCTATACAATTAGAAACAAAAATCACTCAAATTCTTCAATTAGGGTATGCTGCCACCAGGTGGCAATAAGGGCCTCCCTTGCAATTACTCTCTTTGAATAATTATCCATTCACCCACTCATTCAGTCCTCGTGATTATCATTTAAAATTCTAAAAGTAGGCTTTGATCCCGGAGCTGAAATTCTGCAGGAGATTTAAATATTAATGATGGTAAAGATTACTTGTGGGGGAATTAAGAAAGTTACTGGAAAAATTCCATTGTCTTTCCATCACATTTTCTGACCAACTTTTTGAAACGCCATTGTTGTTAGGTGCCACCCCATTGATTCCCACTCACAGCGACCCTGTGTGCAACAGAATGAAGCACTGCCCAGTCCTGAGCCATCTTCATGGTCCTTACTATGTGTGAACCCAAGGATGTGAAGAAATAACGATGTATGCGTAAGGGATGACACATGTAGGTGTACAAATGCTTCATAAAAATGGAAAATGAAATTTTCAAAAAATGAACTTTTCTGTGCACCTCGCTGTTTCTTAATAATTCTTAGTTGCAGTATAGTCAGACATGCTCATTTCTACATTTTTCAAGAGCCAAATTTAGCAGTAAAACCTTTATGAAATTGAATACTACTATGGAACTTCAGGCAGAAGAAGGAATACATTTGGGTTATGGTATTGGCAAAGACTATACAAGTACCGCTGACTTCCCGAAGAACTAAAGAGTCTATATTAGAACAAGTGTGCCTTCGAACACTTAGAATGTTCCTTAGAAATGAGAGTGGCAAGACCCTATCTCACATACTTTGGGAATATAATCAGAAGTGACCAATGCCTAGAAAAGACTATCATATTTGGTAGAGGGTTGGTGAAAAGAAGGAGAAAATCCTTAGGGAGATGAATTGACACTGTGGCTGCAAGTATGAGTCCAAATATAATGATTGTGAATGCGATGTAGGACCAGACCATGGTTGTGTCCTGCGGTCCATAGAATACACAGGGATTCTATGTTTCAGAAAAAATTCAAGAGCACCTAACAAGAACGATGGTGCTTCAGAGGAACTTGATGTTAAAATTCTCTCTCGTGGGTCCTTAAAATTTCTAGTAATAGATATTTTTAAATATAGATTGTTTTGGGAGCTCCTACAGCTCTTGTAACATTCAATTCATCATTTGTAATAAGCATATTTGTACACATGTTGCCACATTCATTTCTAAACATTTTCTACTTGAACCCCCAGCATAAGCTCCTCTTCCCCTTTCCTCTAGTTCTTCTTTTTACTTTTTTTAAAATTCCAGCTCCCCATATTTCCCCTCCCACTCCCCCATGAACTCTTTATAATTTACAAATTGTTATTACCTCTTCATATCGTACACTGTCCAATGTGTCACCTTACCTACCCCCCCCCCCATTGTCCACACCCCAGAGAGGTCACGTGTAAATCCCTGGAATTAGTTCCCCTTTCTACTCCCCCATGCCTCCACCCTTCCAGTATCACCACTCCCCCCACTAGTTCCGAGGGATCATCTATCCTAAATTCCCCATGTTTCTGACTCCAGTGTACATCCCCTGGTCTAGCTGAATCTGTGTGGTAGAATTGGGATCATGATAGTTGGTGGGAAGGAGCATTTGAGAACCAGAGGAAAGTTGCACATTTCATTGTTCCTACACTGTACATTGACTGGCTCATCTCCTCGCTGCAACCCCTCTGTAAGAGGATGTCACTTCACTTATTGATGGGCTTTGGGTCCCCAATCTGCACTCCCCCTCATTTATGATGATATAATTTTTAGTTCTTTGACGCTTGCTACTGGAACCCTTTGATACCTCATGGTCACACAGGCTGGTGTGCTTCCTCCATGTGGGTTTGCTTCTGAGCTAGATAGCCACTTGTTTACCTTTAGCCTTTAAGACCCCAGGTGCCACATCTTTCGATAGCCGGGCACCCTCAGCTTTTTTTCACCACATTTGCTTATGCACATATTTGTAGTCAGCGATCATATCAGGCAAGTGAGCATATAATATTATGACTATTAGTTTTTGAAATCTGATCATTGATCCCTTTGGCATCTCTTGGTCCCACAAGCTTGTGTATTTCTTCCATGTGGACTTTGTTGCTTCTGAGCTGGATGGCCACTTGTTTACTTTCAAGCTTTTAAGACCCCAGACGCTACATCTTTTGATAGCCGGGATTTTTGTTTTGTTTTGTTTTGTTGTTTTTTGGGTATCACTGCCCTCTGGTGATGGGAGTAGGAGGTCCAGCCTTTGCTCCTGCAGAGCTGCTGCTGGAATTGAACCTCCAGCCCACTGGGGCTCAGCCATAGCCGGGGTTTTAATATAGCTTCTTTCCCACAGCTTACAAATGAAGTTATTTTCTAACAGTGTTAATTCTGAACAAGTTATCTTTCTTCCCTTCCACACAGGAGAAGAGAGGACAATCACACAGCTTTGTATTATTCTTTGGTTTGTGGAGTCTGGAGTCCTCATGCCCATTTCTTCCTAATCAGAAATAGATGATAGATAGATAGATAGATAGATAGATAGATAACTCTCATGGAAAATCAAAAATACCACAGTGCTTTGTGAAATAGAGGAAAACCTTCAAGGGGACTAATTGACAGAATGGCTGCAATAATTGCCTCAAATGATTTTGAGACTGTCGCAGGACTAGGCATTGGATCCCTGAGTCAGAACTGATTTGACAGCACTGAACAAAGCAACCGCACGAGGTGACTGGATGTTTCAAATATAAGATTAACATGAAAAGAAGCAGATTTTAAAGGACAGCATCCAAAGCAAAGATAATTTCTCTGTTTTCATTGAACCTTGTGTCAAGTTTCATAGGTCTGAGCCACGTTTCTGCAAATATCTGAGTGTTACGCTTTTCTTGTTACTTCAGACTCTTGAGTTCCTACCTCCAGATGATACCTGAAAGTCTCCTTCCCGGAAGTTGTTTTGTTCGGTGTGCTTTGGATTGACCTGGATGTGGAGCTGAGTTAAATAGACAGCAGTATCAAACTTGGTCTTGCTAGTCAGAGATTTGCAAGCAAGTACACCAATACACTGTTATCATCATCTTAGAGCTTCTTAGAAAACCCACTGAATTGGAACCTGAATTGACAAGATTCTCAGGTAACCCATTTACACATCAGCACTCAAGAAGTACCACCGTCTCTGCTTAATTGGAATGCAGTGGATTCTGACTCACGGCAATGCTAAGTGTGCAGAGAAGTCACACTCCATACCTTTTCAAAAGCAATGGCTTGACCTTACTTCAGTTTATTTTCTATTTAGTCAATGCTCCTAGAACAGAGCTCCCTCAGTAGGGAACTCCAGCGTGAGGACAGTTGAAGGCTGGGATCACCACCCCACCACCAACAATGTGACACTAAGAACAGCGTGGCATGTTGTCAGAAGAGTTTACTCCCTGGGGAAGGAAGGACATCATGCTTGGCAAAGTAGAGGGGCAGTGTAAAAGAGGAAGACCCTTGTCAAGATGGATTTACACAGTGGCTGCGACACTAGGCTCAGATATAACAATTGTGAGGATAGTGAAGGACTGGGTAATGTTTTGTTCTCTTGTATATAAGGTCACTGTGAGTCTGAACTGACTCAATGTTACCTAACAATAATAGCAATAAGGTTGCTGTGAGTTGGAATTCACTGGATGGCAATGAGTTTGATTTTATGGGATAATTGAGAATTTAAATGAACACATGGGAATGATAAGCACTTCATCAAATACCATGCAGATTTTGTTGTAGTTAATCTTTTCAAGAGCTTCTTGAGCAATATAGGAAATATACTACATGGCTATAATGGCTCAAAGAGTTCAGATAACCCATATACACCTCTAAGCCAAATCCAAGTCTTGTTTGAACCTGAGCAGCCAGCTTTTTCTTCTCCTTTTCACAGTGCTGGCTCTGGTGTGTAGCAAAGACACTGCTTTTGTTCTGAAAATCTTAATGACAACCCTTCCACCCTCCATTTACTTTTTCTCTATCAAGTCATCTTTTCAGATTCAGTCCTTGGAACCTCTTGTCTTACCTTGGATCATTATTGATGGTTTTCTGACAGTGTTGGAGGTGAGGCAGCAGCTGAAGTGAAACAGGTGCTATTATTTGCATTTCAGGTGGGTCAGCATAATGTGGCACTGTAGCTGAGCCTGCGCAGGGTCAAAATCCCTTGGAGTGTATCTTGACCCTGCAGCAGACAGGGGTGCATCCTCAGGATGGCTGTGACACTCTCCACACAGACTGATAGTCTCTCTGAGTCCCCAAGCGAGGCACTTCCTTTGGAGAAACTCCAAAGCCCACCTGCAAGTGTTTTATGAATACGCAAGTCTGACCCAACCACAGTGTCTGTCTTGCTTCGTAACTGTTTGGAATCATTCTATATTCTACTAGAAGCAGCTCTTCCAAATATTTCTAGTGACAATCCTTAGCAGAGGTCACAGGTGTTAGCCTCCACTTCTGTACTACCTCAGTGCCTCAGTCCTGAACTCTAGGTTGCTCCATCAGTCGTGCGATATTCAGAAGAATCGACTCTTGTGCCTTTAAAACTGGGACATGAACTTGCTCTTTTTAGATCACACCCCTATGTGTCTATTAACCAGGCAAATTGATCTTCCTCACATTCCCAAACACTTTCACAGAACCTTCTGGAATCTTCAGCCCATGGTCAATAAACTGCCTTCATTATTATTCCATTCATTTTTATTGGCTTATTAATTCAATAATGTTTATGAGTGTTTTCTATGTGCCATATGCTGTAGGCATCAAGGATGCAATAGTGAACAATAATTCTTGAGTGTGTGGAGACATAGATTATTGGAGTATATAGATATTCACTCAAGAATATCTAATACTCATTGAAAGCTCAGAATGTCTCATACTTATCCAATCTCTTTGCTGAGTAAGCGTCAAAGCTGGAATATGTGAATCAGAGCAAGGCATCTGACTGCGAGGAAGACTTATTACCCATCCTCGATATTCAGATTATAACAATTTACTTGCTGAATGTGAGAAGAATTGAAAGTTCAAGGATTGCAGTTTTCCATATGAGTTACAAGGTTATGTAAGGAAAATCAAAATAATCACAACTGGATCAAAAGGTTACATTATTATAAAAAGATATTGAATTGTCAAGAATTTCATCTTACTTAGGTTCACAAGCAATGCTCATGGAAGCATCAATCAAGAGATGCAATGATATGTTGGGTAAATCTGAGGAGTAAGAGCTCTTTAAAGTATTGAAGAACAAGGAGGTCACTTTGAAGACTAAGGTAAGCCTCACCCAAGCCATGGTATTTTTCTGCTGTCCAATATATATCTGAAAGCTGGGGACTGAATAATGAAGACCCAATAGGAATTAATTCATTAAAATTACAGTGCTGGTGAAGAACACTGAAGGTATTGTGAACTTCTCAAAGAAGAAACAATTTTCTCTAAGAAGAAATACAGGCTGGATTTGTAGAAATACAGGCAAAGAAAAAAATGCTACGACTCAATGTCACATACTGTGAACATGTCAGGAGAGATTCAGACTGGGAGAAGGACACTATGCTTGGTACAGCAGGAGAGTAGTGAAAAAGAAGAAGACCTTTGAGGAGGTAGATTCCCATGGTGGCTTTAACAGCGGCTCCAACATAACAACGATTTGTGGGGGTGGCACAGGGCAAGGAAGTGTTTCTGTCCTGCTGAATCTGGGGTCGCTCTGTTGGAATCAAACATCAGACTGTAAAAGGAACATGTCACAAAATATGAATATACTGAAGGTTCTGAGTAGAGGCGTTATGTGTTAATGACTAAGCTGTCAAAAGACTCACTTTGAATGATGAATAAACGAGACTGTAGTGAAAACAAAAGAGGCAGCAAGGTTATCAGGGAGCTTTCTCAATGACTCGGGTAAGAGGAAGGCAGTTTGGAGCAGATGGTGACATTGGTGTTGATAAGACACTCTGAAAGTAGACCTTCAAATTCAAAGTAAATCAAGATTTGCTGAAACATCAGAGCTAAGGTGTGAGAGGAAGAAAGAAGTCCAAAATAATTCCAACGTTTTAGTCTGAGCCCCAAGATAGAGTTGCCATTTACTGAAGTCCATCAGATCTCACCGTGGAAAGATGCTTTCATCCAAATTAGTGCCATGGGTGAATAATTCTGAACCCTTCCCTTCTTAAGCTTATCGTCACCTCTGTCCCTTTCATGCGATGCTCACCAATTAGCCATGCTCTCTCTTACCACATGGAAGACAAAGTATTGAATGAAGCCATGATGATGTTATACTTGCACTTTGAAAATCTCTCTATGGCTGCAGCTCAGAATATTAATTAAAGAGACCTAGAATGAAATTAGGGTGAACAATTAAATTATTTAAGAGATGTGGAGAGAAAATATGGTGACTTGGGTCAGAAGGGCATCATATTAGACAACGCCTGATATCTCAAGGTCATTTTTGAGGGCCTAAGTCCAGGGTTTTAAGTAGCCTTATTGCCACATGGGTGTCATTTACAGCTGGCAGGCAAGAGAAGGCTAACTAGGTGAATGGTAGGAGAAAGGAGGGGCAACCAGGAGGCACAGATTAAGCACAGGGGGAGGTTGAATGTGGTCTCTTGGGTGGGGCCCTCAGGAAACCATGAGTTATTTCCAGGAAGAGATGGCACATTTCTTTCATCTTCCAGTGGTTTTATCACTTTTTCTGCATGACGTTCACCACTTTATACCCATTTACTCCTCTTTCCTTTATGTACAACTCCCTCCAAGGACAGCTTACAAGGTTTCAATTTTATCCAACTTCTGTGTCCTATGCTTCACGTCAAGTCCTCCCCACCCCCTGCACCCCTGATACACAGAGATGCAATTATAGATGCAAGTGTGGATGATGATTGGGGGGACTGGATGATGACTGAGGGTTTGGACTGACTTGGGTTTGAATCCCAGTTCTGTGATGTACTAGGTGACTTTAGGCAAGTCATTCAATTTCTTAGAATCTCAGATTTCATGTCAAATGGGAAAACAATAAGCTCTCCCCATGTTGTTACATGTGATTGAGTCAATTCTGACTCACGGTAACTGTATGTGCTACAACAGAATGCAAAATTGCCTGCTCCTGCCCCATTCTCACAATTGTTCTCATATTTGAGTCCATCGTTGCATTGGCGAGCCGTCTCATTGAGGTACTTCCTCTTTTTCACTGCCCCTCATCTTTAGCAAGCATGATGTCCTTCTTCAGGAACTGGTCTGTCCTGACAGCAAGTCCAAAGTATCTGAGACAAAGTCTTGTCATTCTTGTCTCTATGGAGGAATCTGACGGCACTTCTTCCAAGAGATATTTTTTGGTTCTTTTGGCAGCCCATGGTACTTTCCATCTTCTTCGCCAGCCCCATCATACAAATGCATCCCTTCTTTCTCCATCTTCCTTATCTAGTGTTCAATCTTTACTTGCCTAGGAGGCAACTGAAAACACCATGGCTTGGGGCAGGCAGACCTTTGTCTGAGAAGTAACATCCTTGATTTTCAACACTCTAAAGAGATTTGGTGTGGCCTATTTGGCCAATACAGTGTATCATTTCATCACTTGACTGCTGTTTCCATGAGCTCTGCATTAATTGTGGATTGAAGCAAGATGAAATCCTTGACGTCAATTTTTTCCCCTCCATTTTGGAGTATGTCACCAATTGGTCTAGTTGTGAAGATTTTAGTAATCTTTATACTAATTTGTCATTCATACTAAAACCTGAAATTCTTTATCTTAATCAGCAATTGCTTCCAGACTTCCTCACTTTCGGTCAGCAAAGTCACGTCTCTAAAAATCACAGGTTGTTAATAATCCTTCTTCTAATGCTGCTGTCCCATTCTTCTTCAGATAATCCAGCTTCTCTGATGATTTGCTCAGCATAGAGGTTGAGTAAGTATAGTGACAGGATGCAACCCTGAAGTAAACTTTTTCTGATTATGAACTGTGCAGTGCACCCTTATTTTATTTGCACAACTGCCTCTTGATTTGTGTACAACTTCCACATGAGCACAATGAAATGTTCTGGAATTTGGGTTCTTCTCAAGGCTAGCCAGAGTTCGCTGTGATTCACATCGTTGAAAATCTTAGCACAGTCAATAAAACACAAGTAAACATCTCTCTGGTATTCCCTGCTGTGAGGCAAGGTTCATCTGACATCAGCAGCGATATCCTCTTTTCATATCCTCTTCTGATTCTGGACTGAATCTCTGGCAGCTCCCTGTCAACGTACTGCTACAGTCACTGTTGGATGATCTTGAGCAAAATTTTACTCGAATGTGATAATTGATTATGCTGTTTTATAATATGGACATTCTGACCCTGTAGGATGGTTATAATCCTCAAAAATCATAATGCCTATAAAGCACGTGATAAAATGTCTCATCAGTAATAATAGAAGACAGTTGTATGAAAGTCTTGACATGTGATAAATGGTTATCTAAGTGCTTTACCAGACCACCACAAATTAAGGTAAGAGAGATCAGCCCCTGGAGAAGGGCTCAGGTTTGCTAAAGTGGAGGGACAGCAAAACACAGGAAGGTCCTTGATGAGATGAATTCACACGGTGGCTGCTCAATCATAAAGGCACTAGTGAGCATGGTGCAGAACTGCGTGGTGTTGTGTTCTGTTGTACAGAGTCAATGAGACCTCACAACAACAGTCATAAATCCTTCACCAGCGAACCTGGGTGGCACTCTAGGTTAGGTGTGGGGTTGCTAACCGTGTTGGTTGTTCAGAACCACCAGCCACTGGGCGTGGGGGGGGGGAAGATGAGGAAGTCTGCTCCTGTAAAGATGTGACAGTCTCAAAAACCATCTCTACGACATTATGATTGGAAATGGATTCGGTGTCACAGGCCTCAGTGCTTCACCTACAGGCTTTCATTTTCTCCTTCATACTGGTCTGTTCCCATTTAAGAATGAAGCATTTGAGGCACAGAAAAGTTAAGTTACTCAGACAAGGTCATAAAACTCTTTAGCAGTCAAATCAAGAGTCAACCTCAAACAGTCCTCTCAGCCAGTAGACACCATCACTGGAATTAGCATCTTCCCTCAAGTAGTAAAAGCTTCATAAAGACAGCAGCTAGCATTTTCACTGACACACTTCCAGGACAGGGTCTTTGTAGGATCTGCTTATAGGAGAACCAGGAACCAGTTGCTTTTGAGTTGATTCCACGTCGTGGCAACCCCATGTGTGTCAGAATCAGCCAGAAGATTTTCAGTGGTGTTTTATTTGGGATTAGAACACTGAACCTCTTGTCAAAAGTGCTTCTCGGTGGACGTGAACTTTTGTCCTTCCAGTTTGCAATGGAGCACATTAACCACTTGCCTAATACAAGAACTCCAGGTATGGGAGTGGTCTTGATTACCTGGGAATTAATTCTATTTCCTTCCTGCTGTGTTCCTTTCTTGTGGGAAATTTCCCTGTCATCATTGAACTCACGTAGAAACCTCAGAGAAAGAACAAGCACTCAAATGCTAAGTGAATAGCTAAATGATCAGGCGTCTATATGTCTAATTTCACCTATTGAACAATAACTCCTTGAAAACACCTGACTTTTCCTGACTACTTGTCTATAGTAGTCTGTTTACAGACAGTTGTTGAAAAAATGAGAATTAGCGTTTCATATCACTTATAGGAAAAGGACGACATTTTTTCGAAATGGAAATCATGCTTAGTAAAGTAGAGGGATAGCAAAAAATAGGAAGACCTTTGAGCAGATAGATGGACACAGTGGCTGCAGCCATGGACCAACTGTGAAGATGGTACTGGACTAGGTGGTAGTTTGTTCTTTTGTACATGGTGTCCATAAGTTGGAAACCATTCAAGGGCACCTTAAAGCATCAATGACACAATGCATAAGTGCAAAAAAATACTCAATGAAACTCAGTGTAAATGAAAATAGATGGGTATGATTTTATGTGTGTTGACTATAATCGCAGAGCTAAGTGCCTTAGGACCATGTGCAGTTTCACTGTGCCTGCATGGATTCATGGCCTCTGCCAGTATTAGGCTTATGTCTTGTTTTGTTCTTGTTTGTTTGTTTGTTTGTTTGTTTTCTGGACATTACTGCCCTCTGGTGGTGGGAGTAGGAGACTCAGCCTTTGCTCCTGTGGAGCCGCTGCTGGAATTGAACCTCCATCCCAGTGGGCCGCGGTCCCGTGCACAACCACTCTGCCACCGGACCTCAGCCCTGAGTATCAGTCTTTTTTATAGGCGAGGTTTTGACTTACATCTAGTTCACATCTACCCTAATATTTTCATTTTGCTGGGAACCTCAATCAGTTCTCATAAAAGCAGTGATGAGATCAAATGACGTATTTGCAATGGGAAAATCTGCTGCACAAGAACTTTCAAAAGTGTTGAAGAACAAGGATGTCACTTTAAAGATGAAGGTGCACTTGACCCAAAGCTGGGTATTTTAGACCACCTCAGTTGAACATGAAAATTGGATAATGAATAAAGAAGACCATAGAAAAATTGATGCACCTGACTTATGGTATGGGTGAATAACATTGAGAATGTCATGAGCTTCGAGAAAAGTGAACACCCCTGTCCTGGAAGAAGTGCAGCCAGAATGCTTCTTAGAAATGAGGATGGGGAGACTTTATTTCATGTACTTTGGACATGTCATCAGGAGAGACCAGTACCTGGAGAAGGATACCATGCTTGTTAAAGTGGAGGGGCAGTGAAAAAGAAGGTGGTCCTCAAGGGGATCGACACAGTACTTGCAATGATGGGCTCAAACATCACAACAATCATGAGGCGGGTTCAGGAGGAGACAATGATTTGTGCTGTTTGAGGTCTTTCTGAGTCTTAGCCACATTTGGAGAATGGTTGGGGGAAGGACCCTGGCAGGGAGAGGCAGGGTATGGGGAGATGAAACACATAGGAGCGGTAGCTAAAACTGATATTTGAACTCAGCTGCCAGCATTTTCTAGCTCTGTGATTTGGGCCAAGTAACATCCTTTTGAAGGCCCCAGGGGTCCATCTATAAAATGGCAATCAAAATAGTACTTATGGCCTTTGAGAGAGGTGAGGATTAAGATAGAGTAATGTATACAATTAGTTTTATAACATGCCAAGACTACAGCAAGCACTCGCTAACTATTTGTTACTGTTACTGCAGTGTTGATTGTGTGCCAAAATCACACACAGGTGATCCCGCTTGATCATTGTAAAGAAAGAGAATTCAAGGAGGGCACTGCACTCTGTAGTCTCTTGGTGCCTAATTATTGGACACAAGACTATGATGACCATTTCCCGAGTCCATGATTTTCATGCTAAATAAGCATACTGATAGTCTATGTCTCAAAGAACGTGAAGATAGAGTCCATTGCCTTCTATGGCACTCTGTGTTCCTTTGCGCAAATTGGAACTATCATCTCTCTCCTATTTCAGTCTATTGTAATCCACTTGATTGTCTTTGTCATTGCCGGGACATTCCACAAACAAACTTATTTTCCTTCCATCCCGTGTTCCATTGCATTCCACATTCCACCTTCTCTAATTGCCATCCCTTCTTTATGACATTCTCTGTCAAATCCCACGACTTTCCACTACACATCATTCCACATTCCATTCCGTACACCAAGCTGTTCCTTCCTGTTCCAGGCAATTCTGTGTTGTCCATTCCAAATCAGCCTTAAAAAAATAATCCATGCATTCTTTTTACTCCACCTCATCTTTCTCTGAGTAAATGGACCTCTCAATTTTTTCCTGAATAAATCTTGTGATTCCTCAGCTATTTTTAGCCTCAATTAGTAACCTTCTTTGGGGGGTTAATTTGCATCATGCTCTTCCACCACCCCTAAACTGTTTCAGCTCACTGTGGTGGCTACTCCACCCAGAGACAATCACCACAGTGCTGGCTATGTAGGGGCAGTGTGGGAACTTAAACTTTCCATTTTTCCCCTCTAGTGTGAGAGTCCTTTCACTGCACAGCACTATCTCTGGAAAGTGGAATGGATGCATTTTGTTTTCACACAGCCCCTTCTAATAGGATGTCTCCCCGATTAGACATTCAAGAGCCTGTTACCAAACCAAATCCATAACCATTAAGTCAATTTTGACTCATATATACCCTTTATGATTCCTGGGATGAAGTCCAGGTAGCATGGCTGGGCCAAATCCAGGGAAACATATGGTAGCCAACTAAAAAGGAACCGATGTGGGGGTGGGTGAGGGAGAAAAAAATAAAGAAATGGGTAGCAGGGAAACAGGGCACTAATACACGCAAAGAGAGGGTATTAGTTATAATTCCATAAGGAAAGCGAGACCAGACTTCAACCCGTGCACCAAGATATGAATGCAAATAATGGCACGAAGAAGGGAACCAATAGAGAGGTCTGAGGGGCCAGCTCCAACCCCAACTACTTGGACAGCAGCACCTCTCCTCCCAGAAGAATTTAATGCAGCGGACAGCACTGAAGCTACGGCTCAGGGAGAGGGACATGTCTGATTGGAGCACACAGGAGCAAATGACGGGTAAGAGGAGAGTGGGACACATCCTGGCCCATCAAGCCTTGAGGGTGATATCCCTCTTCAGCACAGCCAATGCACAGAGGGGACATAAGGCGGGCCCCACGAGGAGACATGACATCCCTCACTGAATCACATCCCTAATAGGGACACAGCGTGGGGATTGTGCCCAATCTGAGCCTGCCACATCAAGGCAAAACAATAATGGCAAAACAAAACAAGGAAGTTCAGGGGGTACCAAAAAGAGACTTTGGGGCCAGGCCATGGTACTCCATCAGACTTGGCTGGAAAACACTCCTAAAGGTCAACAGCCAGACTGAACTATTTGCCAGATTTTCTTTTTTTTTTAATCATTGGTTTGTTTTTGTTATTTTGTCATTGTTTTTGTTGTTGTTGCCTTGTTTTGCTGTCTTACTTTTTGTGCATATTATTGCGTCTTCAGGTCTACATAGATAAGATAGATCTGGAGATAAAGAATCTGGAGGAGAAAACAATGGGATAGTTCAGGGTGGTGGTGGTGGGGGTGGGAGGAGAAAGGGGTAGGCGGGGAGTGGAAATGGGTGTTAACAAACCCAGGGACAAGGGAACAACAAGAGGTCCAAAATCAGTGGTGAGGAAGGTGTGGGAAGCTTAGTTGGGCTTGATCAAGGGCTTAACTGAGAAGAATTACTGAAACCTAAATGAAGGTTGACTATGATAGCAGGACAAGAGGAAAGTAAAAGGAAAATAGAAGAAAGAACTAGGAGGCACAGATCATTTATAGAAGTCTAAATTCAGGCATGTACATATATAAATATATATATGAGGATGGGGAAATGGATCTATGTACATATATGTATAGGTTTAATATTAAGGTAACAGATGGACATTGGGCCTCCCTCCACTCAAGTGCTCCCTTAATGCAAGAACACTTTTTTTTGTATTAAACTGGCATTCCATGATGCTCACCTTCTGGACATGATCACTGAAGACAAAGCGGGTACATAAGCAAATGTGGTGAAGAAAGCTGATGGTCCCCAGCTATCAAAAGTTATTTTTTTTTGGGGGGGGCATCACTTTCCTCAGGTGGTGGGAGTAGGAGGCCCAGCCTTTGCTCCATGGAGCTGGAATTGAACCTCCATCCCAGGGGGCTGCAGTCCCGCGCACAACCACTACGCCACCGGGGCTCAGCCCTATCATAAGTTATAATGTCTGGGGACTTAAAAACTTGAAGACAGACAAGCGGCCATCTAGCCCAGAAGCAACAAAGTCCACATGGAAAAAGCACATCAGTCTGTGTGATCATGAGGTGTTGATAGGATAAGGTAGCAGCATTGCATTAAAGAACAAAATATCATGTCATTGTGAATGAGGGGGGTACAAAATGGGGACCCAAAACTCATCTGTAGGCAACTGGACATCCTCTTACAGAAGGTTTATGGGTAGTAGATGATCAGATTGCAAAATAGCATTGATGAAACATACAGCTTTCCTCTTGTTCTTTAATGTTTCCTTTCCCCCATGATCATGATCCCAATTCTACCTTACAAATATGGTTAGACCAGAGGATGTACACTGGTACAGATAGGAACTGGAAACACAAGGAATCCAGGACAGATGAACCCCTCAGGACTAGTGATGAGAGTGGAGATACCAGGAGGGTAGAGGGAAGGGTAGAAAGGGGAAACTGATCACAATGATCTACATATAATCCCCTCCTAGGGTGATGGACAACAGAAAAGTGGGTGAAGAGAGGTGTTGGACAGTGTAAGAGGTGACAAAATAATAATTTATAAATTATCAATGGTACATGATGAGAGGGGCGAGAGGAGGGAGGGGAAAATTGAGCAGCTGATATGAATGGCTTAAGAAGAAAGGAAATGTTTTGAGAATAATGATAATAAATGTACAAATGTGCTTGACACAATGGATGTGTGGATGTATTATGATAAGAGTTATACGAGGCCTCCTCCTCAAGTGATTAAATAATTTATAAAGTAAACCCTGTATGATGTATGAATCATTAGGGACTGGATAACCTTCATTTTCTCCCAAGGAACAGTTGGTGGATTTGCAATACCTACATTGTGGTTAGTAGTCCAGCATTCATCCTGCAGGACCACCTGAGCTCTTAGGCATTTAAGGATGGAAAGGAAATACTTTTTTTTTTTTTTGGTGAGGGCAATGCAGGCAACTGGTAAATAGCTAATCAATCTGGTTATACTAAGCAGAAGGTTAGCCTTCGAACCAGTTGTCAGTATCAAGATGATGAGCATGGAGGGTGGGGGCTATATTGTACTGCTCAACAGTGACACCTGTTGACCCATATGGAAACATTTGTGCTCCAAGTGATGGGGCAGATACCGGGTTTAACAAACACCTCAATAATCTAAAAACCAATGATAGGTAGGAAAGTCATCTGCTCCCGTTTGACTTGATTTTCTTAGTGGTAGAATTGAAATTTGCAGGAGTAAAATTTCAAATGTAAATAGACTTGGTGAGTGGAAGGCTTAGGAGGATCTTTAACTAACATTTAGATACAAGCAATGTTAATTTGGTATGATAGAACGGCTGGTTGAGAAATCTACTTGATGAATGACAATATAGGGGGCTTTTCACTTCCTAAGTGGTGATTTTAATTTAGTTCTCTTTGACAGGTTCTTATGAAAAGTAGGAGAAGTGACTAAGGCGGGGTCAGACAGCCATTTATCTGTCCATTCTGCTTCTTTGCCCCTCTCCTCCCTCCCAGGTTTTCTTAATTTCTTTCCTTCTACTCCAAACAGTCATCACTATTTTTTCTGATCATGAGTTGGGCACTGGATTGGGCATGGGAGATACTCAGATGTGTTAGCTGTGTCCTCAACATGGAGGACATCGTCAAGGACCAGAGCTCTATTCCTGCTTTTATTCATCATAGGGCCAACCACTTAACTGAGCCACGTCCAGCCTGTCCCAGGCCCACACTGAGGAAGACTTTTAGAGGAGCTCGTGGCTGTAGGTAGGAAATCACGGGAAAAGGATGCCCTTATTTAGAGTCCTCAAACTCAAACTTCTTATTTACCATGCAGTTCGTTCAGAGGGTTATATGGAGCAAAAACCAGGACAGAGGCCCAGATCTTATATAGAACTTGCTTGGCAGCTATGTGGCTACAGGAAATGAAGGGTTTCCTCTGGGTCTGTACCTATATCTCTAATTATATCTAGAATTAATAACATCCACTTTCGAAAACTGACATAAGCAGGTTTTATTAGACTTGCCACATGGAATGTACTACAGTATGTTTCCTAAATTGAGGTATAGCATGTCCTGGGGTGGGGTGGGGCATTGATGCAACCTAGCATTGGGGTAGGCCTTGCAAAAACAGATACCTATACTTTATCTGGATTACAAGCTGTTCTAAAAGTGTTTCTGATTGTCAGGCGGATGTTAAGTATATATATTACCCAAAAATGGGTTGGTAAGCCAAATAAGCTCTGGAACCTGTGTAGCAGAGAAATGGAGTTGACTCCAGACTCTAGATCCAAGTCTCTGCTCTCCTGTGTCCAGAGGGAAGTGGTAGTTGGTCCTGGGCAGTTTCCAGGAATCATGGCATGGAGTCTCTGAATGCTGCAAATGGTTAACATGCTCAACTGCTCACCAAAAGATTGGAGGTTCGAGGCCACACTGAAGCTCCCTGGAAGAAAGTCCTGGCAACCTGCTTGTGAGAAACCAGCCTCTGAGGACCCTCAGAGCAGGAATTCTGCTCTCACACCAGTGGGGTAGCCATCATTCAGAACAGAGTCCATTTTACAGGGTCTAGTAAGCCAGGTATCTACCAGGCTGCCTTGGGCTTGTGTGAGCTCATATGAATGTATATATTGATACACACACACAAACACACAGGAAGTAACTCACGAGCAGAAATTTTTTCTGTGGAACATCAGAGAAGTCAATCAACACACAGAAAACCCTTTCATGGCAACTTGCAGATGCACCCGTGGGATGATCTGGGACCAGTGCAGCTAGGTCAGCATTTCTATCATCCCTCTGGCCTCTGTTTTCTGACTGTAAAGGCAGGCATCTTGCCGGTTCCATTTTAAATTTAGACCTTGACATCATCTTCCAGCCGGTACATGGGTCATTGTGAACAGCCAAGTTCACATGGCTGTTTTCTCCAATTTCGGCTTTTCTCTAATCTGTGTTCTTTTGACAGTTTTCATTTGTTCATACAAGGCAACGCCGACCACCACCACCCCAGCCCCCCTTCTTTTCAATTCATGGAAATGAATCAGGTCTGCGGTGGCGTCATTCAAAAGAGAAAGCTAATTAAAAAGGTCCCTTTTCCTTCCTCGCAGAGACCTTGCAATGGTTTCCCCTTTTAGGGGACACAAGCCAGGAAGGAAGCTCTTCATTGCAGCTCTGAAAGGAGAAGCCTGCTTGGGCTTTGGGAAGACTGAGCATTCATTCCCAGTTAGCATGCCAGCACCCTGGGAGGGGCTTTAAATGGCTTTGTTTTCCCAAGGTCAGGATAAATGAAAGGCGTTTATCCTGAGGCCTTCATTCTCAGGGATCCCGGTACATCAGCTTTTCAAATCATAAGGAACATGAGACAAAAACAGAATAGCGTAAGCAAGATAGACAGTCCCTTTGTGGTTCCAATGGTTAATAAATTCAGCCACTAACTGAAAGACTCGAGGTTCAAGTCCACCGGCAGGAACCTCATAGCAAAGAACTGGCAGCCACTTTGGAAAAGGCATCCTTTGAAAGTTGTGTGAAACATGTTTCTGAGAGAAACAAGGAGAGAGAGAGAGAGAGAGAGAGAGAGAGAGAGAGAGAGAGAGAGAGAGAGAGAGAGAGAGAATCACACAATTAATTTTTTTAGGAAGAAAGATCTTTTCTATTAAGATTATTATCCTAAAGGGATCATCGTAATGAGATCTGATACTCACACAGGTTTTATTAGATGTCAGGAACTATTCTAAGTGTTTTTACATTTATTAATTCACTTAATCCTTGCAACAACCTGAAGGGTTAGGTACTATTATTACCCTCATTTTGCAGATAGATAAACGGAGGCTCAGAGAAGTGACTTGTCCATGACCATGTCCAAGTTAGGATTTGGACCCAGACCATCTGGTTATGGAGAATGTGCTTACAATGACATGGACCTTATGAATGAACCACTTCATGGGGTTGCAATCATTCCCATCATTATTGCTGTATTGAAACCCATTGTTTCAGCCTATATGCCAACTCATCTACTGCTGAGTCATTTTCTTCTTCACTGACCCTTTCCCTTTCCTTTTTTGTTTGGGGAGGACATCACTGCCCTCTAGTGGTTGTGGGAGCTACCCAGCTTTGCTCCTGGAGAGCTGCTGCTGGATTTGAACCGCTAAGCCGGTAGTCTGCAGTTCTGCACTCAACCAGTACGCCACCAGGGCTCAGCCAACTCTTTCCTTTTTCAACCATGTTGTCCTTCTTCATGAAGGACTGGTCCCTCCTGCTAACATATAAACTATGTGATGAATTCTTGCCACTTCTGAGGCACATTCTGGTTATACTTCCTCTAACGATTTCTTTGTTCTTTTGGTAGTCTTGGTGCATTTAATATTCTTCATTAAGATCATAATTAGAGGCATCTATTCTTTCTTTGCTGTCCTGATTCATTGACTAGCTTTTGCACGAATGGGGCAATTGGATGCTCCACTAAATGTCAAGACAGTGCTGGAGAGAAAGAGTCAGAAGGCAAGACTGTGCAGACTGTCTTCTAATTTTTTAGAAGCTGTATGTCTCTGTTCAAATCACTTGTCCATGTGGGCCTCAGATGAGTTGTCTAAAATGAAATGGTGGTTTGGGGGAGTAGTCAGCATTCCCATTAGCTTCCTTCCTACTCTTGGTATTTATGACAGCACATGCACTTCTACTGGGAACAATCAGAATCTCCTCTATAGCTGTGGGTTTGATATGGTTTGGGCATTCACTCTCTCTATTTAGGATGTTCCCTGATCATCTTCCTTCTCCAGATCAGGCTTAGCTCAGTTGACTCCTGTCCATTTTACCCCTCATGTCTCCAAGCCCATGTTGAGGGTATGTCTTTCCCTCATGGTGACAAATAGCAAGTGACTAAACCCAGGCTCCATAATAGCAAGGAAGTCATATCCACGGAATGTAATCGAGTTTCAGCCTCTGAATTAATGCCAGAGGAAGTATTTGGACAAACTCTGCTGTCGTTTTTCTGTGGAGTCTCTTGGCTAGAGAAATTCTGGTCAGCTAAACAAACAAACAATTCACTGAAGAAAAGGGTGGGTGTGGAACTCAATGCTTGTTCTCTCTTTCTAGTTAATGAATTGAATTGATACAGGAACTTCATCGTGTTCTCAAGGAAATCCTGTTGGCTGGAGCTCATTCCTCAGCACCACTAAATTTAGGTCACAGCTGAGTGAAGAACAATTACAAACCCTTAATGAAAGATAATTTACCCAGTGACATGGAGCAGGACAGCTGGGTAGGCATCTGATTTTCTTGTTAATTCTGCGGGGGTGGCAGGGCAGAGAGTGGAGATGGCTGTTGACAGAAAGTCATTTTCTGACCTTGCATATCCGTTGGCTGGATTGTGCTGTGGCATATGCCAGGCGCTGCTTTTAAAGCAAGTGGAAGCTGATGTGAATGCACCTCCCACGTCCATGTTCTCTAAATTCAGCAAGGACAAAAGGAATCGAGGAGGCAGGCCTGTGGGAAAAGAGAGTTCAAAAATCTTGCCTTTGGATCCTGCATGCTTATGAGTTTCCTGGATTAACCTCTGTTCTACTCCTGCCCTCTACTCAAGAATTCTTGGTGCCACATTTGGTCAAGCATTTGTCTGGTAACCAACAAACCAGCTCCACCGGAGAAAGGTGATGGTCTGCTCTCATAAAAATGATATACTTGGAAACCCTATTGGTATAGTTCTACACTCTATCTGATAAGGGTGTCATGAGTCAGGTTAGCTCGGTGACAATGGATTGAATTCTCTGCTTATTTCATCCCCCATTCAGCAGGAACACTGAGTTACTTGAAAACCCTTCACAGACTCGACTTTCTCTGTTATCTCTGCCTCTGTCCATGTTCTCCCCACCTGAAGTGTCTTCATTTCCCTATTAAAGGGCTGCATTGTGCTCATCCTTTGAAATTGAGCTCACGTCTACCAAGAAACTATCCACAACTCTCCAAGATAATGTGGAATGCCTTCCATGGAGTCTTTGATTGCTTCTTTAGATGGAGCCCTACAGACAGAATGGGCAGTGGCATAGTGTCTTGCTTCCCCAGTTTCCCTAACATCCCAAAGGAGCACCTTATCGCACAATTTAACACACATTTTCCAGCTCTTCTATAGTCTGTCATTTCAATGGTATATTATCCTGTTTACAAATTCCTTTATAATCCTGTAGCTTCTAGGAGACCGTTGTGTCCCGTGTCTCTCTTTCTTGGGTTATTCTCAGGTTCCTTCACTGTGTCCTTCTTTTCTCTTTTCCTTCAACCTGGGAAATGTATGACACGGGTATTGTGCACCTCCTGAGGCCTTTCTTGTCATGTTGCTTTTGTGAGCACAATGCTGAATTTCTCTGGGAAATGTTATTCCTCCTGTTCTAGTCATTTGGTTCTTGGAGGAGTTTCCATGCTGTTCATGAGGCCTTTGCTTGTGTAAGTATGGCAGCATGGCCTGAGTTGAGCAAGTCAATGTCTTTCCCTTGACATCTTGGATTTGAGACCAGGTAAATAATGATAATTCCCTCTTGGAGTAGGATTTGTAAGATATGAAATTTTAATATCTTGAGGGCCATTTCCCACTGAGTAGCAAAGTCAGTTTCCAGTGGAAGAGAATGTGACTAGACTATGAAAAATAGTGAGGGAATGTCTAAGAGGGAACACCTGACAGGAATGGGGTCTTTGGTTCTATTCCCACCCCACCTCCACCCCACCCCCAAGCCTACCTCCAGAGATTCTACTTAAAGTATGGTTGTTTGGGGAATTTTAAAACCATAAATTAGGGCTGAGCCCAGGTGGCGTAGTCGTTGTGCACGGGACTGTGGCCCACTGGGTTGGAGGTTCAAATCCAGCAGCAGCTCTCTAGGAGTAAGGCTGAGCCTCCTATTCCCACCACCTGAGGGCAGTGATGACCCCCACCCCCCCCCAAAAAAAACCCCAAAAACATAAATTAGCCTAAATGAGTTTAGGTCGATCTTCTACTACTAGCATCTCTATATTCTGTCCAAGATAGGCTTATGACAGCTTTTAAATATTTATTTAATATTTAATTGTCTTCAGAATTCTGTTTCCCCATTTCCAAACTGAAGCTCACTAGAATGTCTTATGGACACACAATGACTTCCAGATGTAATCTTTATCTTCAGCCAAAACCCATCCTGTTTCCTCTCTTATATGCCTGCTCTGGTTGTTGGTAATATCATTATCCTACCATTTAGTCAATTGAGGAATCAAGAGTTCATCATTGATTTATGTCCCTTTCTTATTCCCCACTAGAGCTACTGATAAAAAGAGAAAAGGTTAAATATTTCAAGGACTTTATTTGATTTGGATCCAAAATCCACCCTCACGTTAGCAGCAATTAAAAAACAAACAAACAAACAAGCAAATAGAAATCACAAAGAACTACATTGGCCAGATCTATTTCTCAAGATCCCTGCAAAGTGTTAAAAGAACAAATATGTCACTTTGAGGACTAAGGTGCCCTTAATGTGCATGAGAAATATGGACAATGAATCAGGAAGACTGGGATGACTTGATGCATTAGAATATGGTGTTGGTGATGAAGATTGAATGTAGCACAGACAGTCAAAAGAACAAACACATCTGTCTCAGACATACAGTCAGAATGATCCTTGCAAGCAAGGTTAGTGAAACACCGTCTTACTTTGAATATGCTCTCAATAGGAACCAGTCCTTGGAGAAAGATATCAAGCTTGGTAGAGTAGAAGATGAGCAAGAAAGAGGAAAACCTTTGTCTAGATGGATTCCCGTGCTGGCTGTAACACAATGGGCTCACACGCCACAATTGTGAAGATGGCACAGAACTGGGCAGTGCTTCATTGCCTGTGGGGCTGCTTCAAGCCCGAACCAACACAACACCTCCTAACAACAATGACAGCGCCATTGAAGTTTAGGAAGTATCACTTTTTATTAAAATTAATGCAATGAGCTTAGAATTCTTTTTTTTCCCTTAAGTAGTTTTCTCTACTTAACTGATGCTCTCCACTCAAACTTCCATACTTCGCAGAGAGACCTGATTATGCTGCTTGTTTCCTGAAAATCTTCTCTTTGAACATGAAGATCTAAATGACCCACACTTGCATGCCTTGCTGCACTGAGATTTAACTTGTGTCAAGATCCCTGCAATTTCTTTCATCTTTCTAACACATCTTAGTTGTTCTTCAGTGAGCTTGCAAACACATCAGACTTTTTCATGCTTTCAAGCATTTTGAGTGATAGTCTTTCACTTAAATCCTTTCTTGAATACCTCCCTGATTTCATCTATTTGGTTAACTCTTAAACTTTTGAGATTTGACTCACTCATATAATCTTTTCCAAGAAGTCATCTCTGACCCCTGTCCATAGTAAAGAGTTTTTTCATGCTAACTTCTAGATTGCCCCTACTGTGTCGTGTGAAAGTGTCAGCACATAATGAATATAGGTGCCAAATCCTGCCTATCCCGACATAACCAGGTCTCAAGTCCATTGCTTGAAAACAGAGAGGAGGTCCTGGCAAGCATCAAAATGACTTTATAAGTCTGGATCTCAATCCTGCTCAGAGACAAGTTCTATTCTGTGTCGTCCTGCATTCAGGCATATGGATGGAAGAGAATAAAAAGTGATCTAACTAGCAAATTAAAACAGATTTGGGAAGGAGGACAGTATTTCACCTAACTCCTAAAGAATTGTCTTTATTTAGCAGCCCTGCGGGCATGCTTGTTACACATTGGGCCGCTATCTGCAAAGTCAGCAGTTTGACATCGCCAGTTTCTCCATGGGGAAAAGGTGAGATTTTCTACTCCCATGAAGAGTTATAGTCTCAGAAACCCACAGGGACAGTTCTACTCTGCCTTCTAGGGACTCAGAGAATTGGCATTGACTGAGATGTTGGTTTGGATGGTCAGCTTTCACAGTTGAAATAAGATACATTTCTCTGATTTAGAGGCATTTGTTTAGGATGTTCCATGTTGCGTTTAGGCACATGGATTTATGAGGCTAAAAATATGAGTTACACTAAAAAACTAAGGCAACAACTCTACCCCGACACAATCACATTCAATGAGATTAAAAAATACACTTAAAAAAGACTGCGTTAACTTTTAGCAGTCAGTCAATTTAGGATTTAGTGACAGTCATTCATGTCTTCCAGGAGTCCCTGGTGGTACCATGGTTAAGTGCTAGGCCATTAACTGAAAAGCTGGCACTTTGACCCCACCCACTGCTGTGATAAAGATGCATGTATCCCTTTGCTTCCATGAAGATTTACAACCTTGGAAACCCTATAGGGGAAGTTCCACTCTCTTTGATTGAGTTGTTATGAGTAACAACTTGGTGACATAAACATGGTGAATATACTTGGTGACAGTGGCTTTTTTTGTCTTCATTTTTAATGAGATCTTCTTTATTTAAATCTTGACATCACATACAATAGTATGTACTATTCATTGGCTTTGTCAAACTTAACCTTGGGGCCCTGTGTGCAGGAACCAGGTCTTAAGCATTTTTGAGCACTGTCTAGCACAGTTTGGGCAGCAGAGTAGACTCCCAAGATATATTTGTTGAGGTACATCAGATTCAGAATGTGTTCCTTCATATGCTGGGAAAATGGGCTGGTAACAAAATACGATGCTGTGTTGTTCTCTTTTTTTTTTTTTTTTTGCAGTCAGATTAAAATTTATTGTTTTCTATTTTCTTTTCTTTTCTTTTTTTTTTTGTTGTTCTCTTTTGTAAAGGGACCAAGGACCCTGCCATACAAATGCAACGCATTTTCTTGTTTAGCATTGGGTAAGCAACTTCTTTTTTGAAAACAAATTAGTGTTAACCTTTCCTCCACCACATTGAGCATTTAAGTGATCAAGACACTCTGCTGGGACAGAAGGGAGATTTGCAGGCTGGAATGTTGTAATGTGCTCAGAAGGGGAAGCTGCTACCCCCAGAAATTAAAGTCAGGCAACATTTAGCCAAGTGGAGAGAAAGGTTCCTAGAATATATTTTAGTGAAGAAAGCTTGAATGCTCTGGAGGAGAAAAGGAAACTGATTTTGGATACATTAAAGTGACCATCACTGCCCATTCTCCCACACCCTCTCTGTCTTTTTTTTTTTTTTGTTTGTTTTCCTTTTCAGTGTTAAAAGCTTTCCCTGACTTTTTACAATTATGGCCTCGTGCCCTATTTGTTCCTTTGTCATTCACTAATTTCACTGAGCATAATGTCCTCCTGACACATTCATGTGAGCAGATGTCTCACAGATACATCATTATTCTTTCATCGTGCCCTGTATTCCACTATGTGTATGGACCCCAGTTTGTGTGCCTCTCCTTCTGTTAGGTTCTCTCCTCCTTGTTACCATGAGTAGGGCTGCAAAGAACTTGGGTATCCATATGTCCATTCATATGTGACTCCGTTCAAGAGTCACACCAAGGGGATGAATTGCTGGGCAGATGGTATTACACAAGGATCCCTACAGACAGGGCATGAGGGTGCCAGATCTTCTATACTTCCTCTAGTACTTGTTGATTTCTTTTCTTTGGACTTTGCCATTTCTGCTAGTGTGAGATGATAGATAACTCCTTGTTTTGATCTGTGTTTCTCTGATGGCTAGTAATCTTGAGCATTTCTTTATATGTTTGTTGGCTGCCTGAATGACATCTTTGGTAGGCCCTCTGGTCATTTTTAAAAATGGTTATTTGCTTCTTAATTATTGAGGTGCTTCCCATTTTAAGGCAGAAGAGAGTCTGCCAAGGGCATCCCTTTTCCTTTCTGAGCTCTTTCAGACTCTCAGGGCACATTCTGATCACTTAGTAATGTGGCTTGGAATTCAGACTCAGGTCAAAGTGGGAGAACTTGGAGTCCTTTACCCACCAAAAGCCCTGATTTTGGAGCCAGTAAATAGAAGAGATTAACATGCCCACCTTGTGAGTTTTAATGATGAAACCATAAAGGATTAAGTGCTCAGTGAAAGAGGACACCCTTCTTTTATCTTACATGTCAGAAGAATAAACAAAATCCTGATTTAAAATGCATGTGAAGGACAGATGCCATTATTGTGGTCTTCTTTCTTGAGTTTTCTCTGAGTCGATGACCACAAGGAAGGAGGAGAACACACCCTGTCAAACCTTCTCATGCCAGCAGACCCAGCACTTCTTCGGACATGTTGCTGCAGTCTTTAGGAGTATAGTTTAGAAAGTCATTTAACACAAGAGCTCCATGTAGCCTTAATGAGGTTCTAGCAGTCTGCAGTCAGCTTTCTTGGAAGACATTCTCTATCTCCTTCTTCCAGGTCATTGGTGGCCACAGTGCAAAGGTACATCACGAGTGGTGAGAGACTCCACAGCTCCAGCTAGACCCACTAAGTCAAGGTGAAGGTCATCAGATTCCATTGCCATTGAGAATAAGAATCTGGACTTTGACCTTCAGATTATTATGTAAAGAATATGCTCATTAATAACTTCAAGATACACAGTATTCTCTTTTCTGAAATGCCCTCCACTTCCACCTTTACTCTAGACCAGCAGTTCTCAACCTGTGGTTCATGACCCCTTCGGGGGTTGAATGATCCTTTCCCAGTGCTTGCCTGATTCATAACAGTAGCAAAATTACAGTTATGAAGTAACAGTGAACATAATATTATGGTTGGGGGGGGGGAGTCACCACAACATAAGGAACTGTATTAAAGTGTCACGGCATGAGGGAGGTTGAGAACCATTGCTTAGACAATTTAGCAAAATCATGTGTTTTCTCCCTTGCTCTCACTAGTTTTGTCTTCATATGCTACTGACTCAAGGAAAATGTGTCACCCTACACCACCATGTACAATGTTCACATTATTGTCCTTGGAGTTCATACCTATAAAGTTTGTAATTCAACCATTGTGCCCTTAACCACTCCTAGAATGCGTCTAATGATATTCCATTATCTGATAATAGCAGTGACTCTGGCCTCTTCATGATTCCTTTGCCTATTTTGGTATGACATCTGGAACATCCAGATGATGCTAAGTGCCTTGGGGTCAGAAGTGAGCTTACTTCGATGGACTCTGTATGGCCTGATAATGCTGGTGGTCCAAAGTTCCAGGGGCAATCATGGTCATGAAGATATATTGGTGTCTGGCCAAGTAGCTCCAGGTGAATTAGACAAAGCCTTTTTTTTTAAAGTGATTTTATTGGGGGCTCTTACAGCTCTTATAACATTCAATACATCATTTGTATCAAGTACATTTGTATATATGTCGCCATATTCATTTCCAAATATTTTCCACTTGAGCCCTTGGTATAAGCTCCTCTTTCCCCCTCCCTTTTTAAAAAATGAATCATTTTATTGGGGGTTCATATAGCTCCCATCACGATGCATACATAAATTAATTGTATGCAGCCCACATTTGCACACTTGTTACCATCATCACTCTCAATATATCCTCCCTCCACTTAGGCCCCCAGTACCAGCTCCCCATATTTTCCTCCCCTTCCTTCCCCTCCCCTCCCCCATGAACCCATAATAATTTACAAATTGTTATTACTTTTTCATATAGTACACTGTCTAATATGTCCCTTCACTCTCTTTCCTGTTGTCAATGCCCCAGAGAGGAGGTTATATGTAGATCCCTGAAATTGGTTCCCCCTTTCTATTCCACCATCCTTCCACCCTCCCAGTATCACCACTCCCTCCATTACTCCTGAGGGAACATCTATCCTAAATTCCCCATGTTTCTGACTCCAATGTACATCCCCTGGTCTAGCTGGAGTTGTCTGGTAGAATTGGGATCATGATAGTGGGTGGGAGGAAGCATTTGAGAACTAGAGGAAAGTTGTATATTTCATTGTTACTGGCTCAACTCCTTGCAACCCTTCTGTAAGAGGATGGCGCTTTACCTATTGATGGGCTTTGGGTCCCCAATCTATACTCCCCCTCATTTATTTATTTTTTGCGGGTATCACTGCCCTCTGGTGGGAGTACGAGGCCCAGCCTTGCTCAAGGAGAGCTGCTGCTGGATTTGAACCGCCAACCCAGAGGGCCGCAGTCCCGCACACAACCACTACGCCACCAGGGCTCAGCCCACTCCACCTCATTTATAATGATATAATTTTAGTTCTTTTACACCTGACACCGGATCTCTTCAACAGCTCGTGGTCACACAGGATGGTGTGCTTCTTCCATGTGGGCTTTGTTGCATCTGAACTGGATGGCCACTTGTTTACTCAAACCTTTAAGTCCCCAGATGCTATATCTTTTGATAACCGGGCACCATCAGCTTTCTTCACCAAATTTGCTTATACACACATTTGTCATCAGCAATCATATCAGGAAAATGAGCTCACAACGTTATGATTTTTAGTTCTTGAAGGCTGGTAACTGATCCCTTTGATGCCTCATGAGCCCACAAGCTGGTGTTTCGTCCATGTGGACTTTGTTGCTTCTGAGCTAGATGGCTGCTTGTTTACTTTCAAGCCTTTAAGACCCCAGATGCTACATCTTTTGATAGCCGGGCATCCTCAACTTTCTTCACCACCTTTACTTATGCACACATTTGTCTTCAGTGATCGTGTCAGGAAGGTGAGCATCATGGAATGCCAATTAAATAGAACAAAATGTTGCACTGAGGAAATACTTAAGTGGGGGTCCAATGTCCATCTGCTGTACTACTACTAACCCTACAAGTATATGCTCATTGATCTATTTCCCCATCATCACATATAAATATATGCACCTATGTACATGCCCCTACCCCCCAGTTACCCCCCAGTTCTTTCCTCTATTTCCTTTTACTTTCCTCTTGTCCAACTATCATGCTCAGCCTCCATTTAGATTTCAGTATTTTCTCTCTGTTACATTAGTCTTGATCAATCCCTATCGGACTTCTCTCACCCACCTTGTCACTGATTTTGAATCAATTGTTATTCCCTTATCCCTGGGCTGGTCAACACCACCTCCTTTTCCCCTTCTTCCATTTTCCCATGTCCCCTGCCCTGGAAACATCAGTTCTATCGTTTTCATCTCCAGACAGTTTTCCCAGCCTACCTTATCTAGATAGACCTATAGAGGTAACAATATGTCCCCCCCCCCAAAAAAAAATCCTAAAATGAAGCAACCAAAGAAAATAAAACAATAAGAACAACAAAAAACCCAATGTCTATATATATGTAAAAAATAAAAATAATAACAATATAAAAACTTGTAAATAGTTCAAGGTCTGTTCATTGACCTCCAGGAGTGTCCCCTGGTTGAGTTAAATGGGGTGCCAAGGCCTTTTGAACTAAAGAGTTTTCATTTCCTTGTTTCCTCAAGGGCATTGAGATAGGATATAGTTCTGTTTGTTTATTTAAAGTTGAGTAAGAAACACAACACTCATGTCTGTTATGCAGAAAGTGTGTGTATGAGTGTGATTTATTGTATTGTGTCCATAGAGTGAGGTTGGGGGGCTAAAGCATAGATAACAGAGTGTATGTCAGAGACAAGTGCTGTGTGTTCCTCACTCCACTTCCTCTTCTTGGGAATACAGGATGACTTCTCCCAAACTCCACTGCAGACAGGTGGAAGTCATAGGACTGCCTTTTGTGCAATATGGGTAAAAATTATGTAAACTTCTCTGGGCACAGCCTTTAAAACCCTGACCTTTCAGTTCACTTTCCTCTTCCAAGTCAACTGTGAAGGACATGGAGTCCAGGCGGCAGAGTTTCAGGGTGGAGGCAGGCAAATTGAACTGCAGTGGTCTGTGAAGTGTGAGAAACTTGTCCTAAGCCTCTGTGATGTTGGGATTTATTGCTACCCTATCAGTCTCATCCATCTTGACAGGAGGTAAGAAAATTGCTTTGTCTTGAAAATACTTTTATAGCTAGATCCGACAATAAAATAAGTAGTTCCAGAAGACTTTAGATAGGGTGGAGGGATAAATCGACCAAGGTTGAGCCAAAATCAATGCAGCTCTATGGGAGGGTCTTCTAGTTCGCCCACAGAGCTTGAACATAGAATGGTCCCATGTCTCCCGAGGAAGAATTAGTTCTACTGCTGGTTTCCATGCTGATGCTTCTTCATCCCGGTCATGTCTCTCCCTGCAACCCAACATAATCAAGCCCCTTCCTCTATGTTTCCTTTTTGAGGGGAAGTCACTGTGGTGAGTGCAGTGTGTCTTGAATTATGCTCTAGTGAAGGAGGCATAGCAGTTGTGCACACTTGCCTACTAGCCCAAAGGTATACACTTTGAACCTATAGATACTCTAAAGGAGCACAACATGGAAGTCTGCTTCTGTAGAGATTTCCAGTCTTGGAAGCTCTGTGGGACAGTTCTACTTTGTTCTATACCAAACATAGTACCAGTGAGAAGACATTGATTCATAGTGGTCCTGGATAGCACCGTCCCTGGGGATTTCTGAGACTGTGCCTCTTTATGGGGGTCCAAAGCCTTGTCTTTCTCCCAAGGTGCTATGGGTCAGAGCTACTCAAAGACAGTGCCTTGGTGTTTTGTTTTGCTTTGCTTTTCCCAATGGGATGTCATCACGGGTGATAGAAATCATCTGCTGTTGACTCCTAGCCTAAAAGTTGGTGGTTTGAAAGCATCCAGTGGCACTTTAGATGAAAACTCTGTGAATGTGTTCCATAAAGATTACAGTTCAGAAAACTTCATGGAACCTTTCTACTTGGTAGCAGTTAAAGTCACCACAAGTACCTTGAATGCAAAAGGTTTTGCTTACTTATCTGTTTGTTTGGAAAAGAAGATCATGCTTAGTGATTCTAGATGGTATCTATGTTCTGATGCAGCAGACTACTCATTTTTCCAAAGAGTTGGAGGGAAAACACAGTTTTAAGTCCTAGGCGCATATTTATGATGTTATATGATCTTACAGGAATAACATTGATTTAGTTACTTTGCTATCTACCCTAGCAGTCAGGACATTGTAATTCTTTAAAGCAGGCCATTATTGTCATGTCTCTGTGTCCAGTTCTCAGAGCTAAGTCTGATAGAGAGGGAGTTGTGCTCTGGAAAGGAATGACCAGGTCTTCACCATTCTCATTCTGTAGTCCTTTTCTGCTTCTCCTGTGAATAATATGTCATAGAAGGTTATGATCTACTATGTATTTCTCTTCGAAGAACCTTTACCTAGGATAACCTCTTCGGAGTGGGCATAAGGGAATGCCCAAGAGACATACCCTTCACCCTCCATGTCTATTAATTATCACAAAACAGTTGCCTCATGGCTGGATTTGGCCTCCATTCCTGCTGGCTGCATCCTTTGTGGCTTTCCTAGGCCAGCAGGCTGAGTCATATTTGGAGCACACTTTGCTCATGGAGATTAGTCTCTAAGGCCACGTTCAAGGGTGACTGGTCACTCTACCTAAAATAAACCTGGTAAGCAGTTTCCCCCAGCACAGAGCACTCTGGGGGCTGAGGGATGAAAGGTGCCTTCAAGATCTTTTCTCACCTTTCCAGGTGAGAAAGCTGAGGCTCCTGGAGCAAAATGACTCACCTAAATTAGGAATACATGTGAAGAGAAAAGCTAGGATTAGCATTCAGTTGCTAGAGAGAGTGACAGAGCTCCTTTCTTCTGGTTCAAGTTGCTAAGACATCTTTTACTGACACTGTGTTTTGGAAACAGAGTTTGGGATATAGATTCCATAGCTGTAATGCCCACCATAAAGTAATTTAATCACTTTACACACGTCACCTAAACTCACTTCAAAAACCCCATTCTCTGGTTTGCAGAGGAGGTAATCAAACTTTGGGCTGAGTGCCATCTCACCATCAGCTGCTCAAAGTCCGGGTAGACTCTAGGAAATCTAGCTATTTCTGGAACCCAAGTTCTAGAAATTCACTTTCCATGTGCAAAGAATGCTATGCCACTGAGAAAGAAACATGTCTGGCAATCCTCAAATACCAGAGCTTCCTATACACCAGAGCTTGCCTCACCAAATGACAAGATTAGATGTTTGCCTTTCTTGACCCACAGCTAAAATTCTCCTGGAATATTTCCTTTTGCTTTGTGTTCAAATGGAATACGGTAGGTGCTAATGGTTTAGTAGATGTTAATAACAAACAAACAGCATTCAGATTGAACATTGAATGCCCTAAGTTGTGGGCTTAGCGCAGCAACCACCTCTCTGTATGATTTTTTTAATAACATGATCTCATCTCTCTTTCCTTCAGATTTCTAAGATCTATTTAAAAATGAGGTTGAGCAGATCAACAATGACAAATGAGCCACCGAAATGTCACTACTAATAAATTATGTCATTGTGTGAGTCACAGGATTGAAAATCATTTTGAAGACACTGGGTCTTAGAGGAAAGGTACGGGTGGCTAGTGATAGTTGCCATGGGTATGGTAAATAATTAACATCACAGAAAACAAAGACTTGCCATATGTGGGCCAGAGGACTTTTGACCTCACTCAAGTTTTAACAACATTCTCCATGGTTGGAAATGTAAGAGCTAATTGTCAAGTTATCCAGAAGCTAAAGTCCATCAAAAATACCTTATTTGATAACTCCCAGTAAATCTAAGAAGGAGGAAGGGAGGAAGGATTCTCCTACCATCAACCAGAAAGGAGCATGAGGAGACATGACTTAAGGAATCCACAGAGTGGCACTACTTAATGGCATACATCAAGCCATTGTTTGTTATTACTGTACTATTATGTTAAAGATGTTTCAGTGTGTCTGGAACTATTTGTGAATACTATAGACTAACACATATATTTGACTAACTTATGTGATGTTAGATATGAATGGTATCAAATGTTCTGATTTATATATAATTTCAACTTAAAGGCAGACCTAGGAATGGAATACATTTATACTCCAGGGACTACCTGTATAAAAGATGGTACCTTTACAATGCTCAAATCGCATACATACTATTTCCCAGAACATATTGTGGGCATTAAACAACACATGACTATATATCAATTGCCATCTGGCTGTAGCAGACATTTTACATATGTTACCTCATTGAATCTTCCTAGCAATGCTGTGAGTTAAATAATGATTATGTCACTATCTGTTAATAGTATTATCATCCTGAATACATTAAAATTAATGAATTTTCCTTTCCTTTCATTCTGTTTCAGTGATGACCTTTCCCCTCAGGTTATTCAATTTTCTTCAGATATTTTAGCCATTTAAAATGCTGCTATTGAACCTCTGCTATCTGCCTGGATCTGTCCTCTGGTGGCTCTGAGAGGCTTTAAAACGTTTGTGGAAAAGCACCTTTATATTTTCTTTTTTGAAATTTTATTTTAATCATTTCACTGGGGACTCATACATCGCTTATCACAATCCAAACATACATATACTGTGCCAAGCACCTTTGCATGCCTTCTGCTGTCATTGTTTTCTAAATATCGGCTTTTCCACTTGAGCCCTTGATATCTGCTTTTCATTTTCTCCTCCCCCCTCCCCCCTCTCTTCTCCACTAACCTTCCGTACTTTATAAATTATTATTATTGTCATATCTTACACTTGCTCATTTTATTGGACAGATCATACAGCTCCTATCACAATATATACATGCATAAATTGTGTCAAACATATTTGTATATTTGTTGCCATTATCATTTTCAAAACATGACACTACAAAATGGAGGATGACTATGTCATTGCACAATTGCCTAACCGCTGAAAATCATGGCTCAGCTAAATTGACATATAACTATCACAGCCAGCATTGCTGCTGCCTTGAATGTCAGCATTCATGCCTACCAGATGATCATTGTCAATGTGCAAAATTGTTGGAGAGATTTCTTACTACTGTCATAAATGTGAGAGGTTAGCTAGTGACATAATTGCTAAGTGAAGAGTAGGTGGAATGTTTATTCTTCCAATGTGTAATACTGGCTTGTTTTCCTTTAGACTAATCATAAAAGTACCCCTTCTTTGTTCTGAACTAGGCCAGCAAATATATTTTGGCCCCTTTGCTAGTTTTTGACCCTTGACTTATAATATAATGGCAATAAAAACGTCTTAATTATAATGCTTTAAATTTATAAAGTGGTTTTGCTTAAATTACTTTACTTAATCTTCACATAATTCAGGGAAAGAAATTAGCTCCATTTTATAAATTAGGAACCTGTTGTTTAGAGAAAATTAGCTTATCAATATGGACTTTTTTATAAATAGCGATCAACCTTCATCGAGCATTCTCCCCGTGCTGGAAACTTTGAAAGCCTTCTATGCACATGTTTCGGGGTTGTTGTTTTTTCATCCTTTTAACAAATCCATGCAGTAGGTATAGTTATAGCTTCCATTTTACATATGGGGAAACTGAGACCTACAGGGGCTAAGGAAGTTGCCCAGGGATGGGGAGTAGAGAGATCTGTGAAGCACCTCCCTCAAGCCTTCTTCCCTTACCCCGCTCTCTGCTTTTTCTCTTATTCTTCCTTTGCCGCTTCCATTGAGGGCAGAAAATGCCTCTTAATGAGAACATTTCCCAATGTCCAATTTGTTTTTTATGTGAGTTGCTCAGGACAAATCATTTTCTTATAGCTGCCCTTTACCCCAATGGTTTATCTTTGGACATTCAGGGAAGTGAAGGACACTGTATTTATATGTGCAATTCCCATTTCATGTCCTCAACATGAACGTGATTCCGCATTTTGGGGCCCAGCAGGAAAAAATATTTCTTAAGACTATTTCAGAGTTTATTTGAGGTGAACTGTAAATAAGGTGAATTTTGTCCTCGCTTCATTATTTTTCATGGCTGTATTTCCCCTCTTTTGCTGCTCACACTTCTCCAGGTTTCTTATCACTTGAAATGTTTGTATTAAACCTTTGCTATATACCTGGATCTTGTGTTGGCCACCAATCTATGAATGGACATTGGAAAAGTGAATAGGACTTCACCCACAAATATTTTTGGATGATAATTACATATACTTGTGTGTGTGTGTGTGTGTGTGCATGTTTGGAACTCTGGTGACATAATGGTTATGTTTTGGGCTATGACCTGCAAAGCAGACAATTGGAAACCACCAGGCACTCCTTCAAAGAAAGACAGAGCTTCCTACATTAAAGAATTACAGTCTCAGAAACACACAGGGACAGTTCTATCCTGTCCTATACGTTACTGTGAGTTGGTATAAACTCTATGGCAGCTTGGTTTTTGGTCTTTATATGTGCTGCGAATATGTTCATTAATATAGTAGAGCTTACAGAGAGTAAAGTTATGAAAACCTCAGCCCTTAACCAAGTATCTTAAGGGAATGAGCCATGGGATCTGGGGGACTCTGGTCCATAATCTTAGGGGGCATTGATATCAATTGATATGACATAGTCCTCAAAGACTCTGTTCTACACCCTACTTTGGTGAGTAGCAAGTGAGGATGTAAAAACTTGTGGGAAGCCCTCTGCTATGAAACTATTGGTCTATCTCCATCCGGGCAAAGAGAATACAGAAAATGAAAGATTCTGAGAAACAATTAGCCCAAAGTACTGCGGGACCATGAGAACCCCAGCTTATACAACCCTAAGACTAGAAGAGCAAGACAGTGACCATCTACCATGGCTGATTATTGTAAGAGGGGTCACAGTAGGAAGTCCTGGAGAGAATAGTACAAAACTGTAGAATTAAGCTCAGAATTATAGAGCAGACTTACTGCTGAAATGGAGATGGGTAGCACCCCCAAGACTACAGTCCTTAGATCCTTTCCAACCTGAAACATAGCTCACCTCCATGATTCCTTTTATCCTCTTTAAGGTAAGCTTTAACCTCAGGGACGTGCACACTCAAGTGGAAGAATCAGTCCTGAGGTTAATATGGCAGTTTTTGTCCAGGGATAAAGCTGAGAAGGCCAGGCTACATAGGCATGAGGAATGGGAGGAAATGGTAGCACTGAAAGGATGTAGGGAAAGTGTGGTGACATTGTGGAGATTGCAATCAATGTTACAAAACAAAGAGTGTAGGAATTATAGAATGGAAAATAGATTTCCTGTATAAAGTTTCACCTACCTCACAATCGAAAGGGTGGGAGATGGGGGATTTTGTGGAGAATTTAGATTTGTAAGTAAGTAAACAGAAAGCTGAACAGGTACGCTATAAAAAGATCCTAAAGGTAGAACAACGAACACAAGGAAGTCAGTGGCCCTTTTTAGGAGTGAGAATTTGATAATTAAGGGTATTTTTTTCAGAGTTACTAACTATTATGGGGGAGGGGAGGGTTGGTGGTGCAGTTGTTGCACGCTGAGCTATCAACTAAAAGGTCAGCTGTTAGAAACCATGGTTTCTCCCTGGAAGGAAGGGAAGGCTCAGTAATCTAATGGGGTCACCATGAGTCTGAATTGACTCAATATTAGCTCGTGAGTGAGTGATGAAGAATAACAAGTTTCCTTGGTTAGGTGTAGAGGTCCACATTGGATTGTGGACAGAAGAGTTAATCCACAGAGATCTGAATGAGCAGGCTACATACTGGAAACTGTGTGTGACTGATCACAGCTGACATTCCGTGAATGGATAGAATTGAGAAGTGAAGAGATAGGCACAGTGTGGATTGTGGATGATCACTTTGGAGGGGGGGGGTTGCATGCTAAGGAGTTTGGACATTATCCTGTTCTTCTAAATCAGAACATTCATTAAAGATATGAAATTTGTACTCTAAATGCTTATACTACTGGTCCTGTTAGAAACCATGATAAAACTGAGCATATATCTTAGACACATACATTAAAACTGGAGCAAAAATTAGAGATAATATTAACTGGGATTAAGGACTAAAATTAGAGAATAAGTTAATGTAGATACTGTAGAAAATTAAGAAAAGAACCTTATAGGCTATTTATGAGAGAATAAGGAGAACCTGAGAAAAAATGTTGTTGATTCTACAGCTATTGATCTTTCTGTTTCAAACAGCATTGTACATGATCATCTCAATCACTAATGGAAGAATTGCATATTGTGTTAGTCTAGGTTAACTAAAGAAACATATTCATAAGTACTCATATGTGAATAAGAAAGAGTTTCATATAAAAGAGCAATTGAATATTGAGAAAACATCCCAACCAGTCCTGATCAAGTCCATTAGTCCAATATTAGTCCATGTGTCTAATACCAATCTATAAAGACTTCTTCAGATACACAAAGCACATGAAATGACACTGAATGCAGGAGTTTAATGGATCAGTGGGTGGAAAACTCTTGTGGATCCAGTGGCATCAGCATCTTAGCACTGGCAGGGTTCTCCACATGGCTTCTTCAACTCCAGACATCTGGTTCCATAAACCTCTCTCCATTTGTCTTCTTCACAGGGATGCCTCGCAGGGAGTGAGCAGAGAGAATGTGTGTCCCACATCTCCAAGGAGGAAATCTAGTAGTTCCCAGAAACCTCAGAAGTCCAGGCCCACACAGAGGCCTTCTGTCTATCTCCAGATTGACAGGCTAGAGTCCACACCTACACTCTAAATTCTCAAATTAACACCAGTTTATGTAACTACCACATCTGTGTTGGGCATAAATAGATATATCAAAACATATTTTATTGTTGGATTTAAGCATGTAATCATGTGAAACCAAAGGATCAGGATTGAGGAGGGTTAAAAAATAAACAATAAAATTGACTTTGAACATGTGCTGATCTAAAATTTCGAGTGTGAGATTCAAAAGGACACTGTGACTGGGAAATTAGACATATAGGTCTAGAGTTAAAAGAAAAATATGGACTAGAAAAAGAGATTTGAAAATCATTAGGACTCAGGAAAATTAAAATCCCCCAATTTTTAGAAGAGTCTTTAATTCACAGAACAAGAAGAGAACTATCTAGAAGTCAAGGACTCATTCATATCAACATTTAAAGGTGAAAAATAGAAAAGAGACAAAGGTGTCCAGCAGGTATAAGGGAAGCAAGGGAGAGGCTTCATGAAGGGGACGAGGAAAGAGTGTTAGGAGTTAAATGTAAACCAAACAGCAGGGGGTAAGATAAGGAAAGAAAGGGGCCAGTTGTCTGTGGCAGTCAGTTGGTCACTAGTTGGTCACTAGAGACCCAGCAAGAGAAGTTTCTGAGGAGTTGTGAGGCTGTAAGCCAAAAAGAAGTGGGCTAAGGAGTAAGCACCACCATTTGCCAGTTTGTCATCCTGTGTTGACCTGTATGTTGTCTGGCTGGTAGCCACCACTATTTTAAAACCAGCAGGGTTACCAATGATGGACAGGTTTCAACAGAGCTTTTAGATGAAAGAAGAGGAAGAAGAAGAATCTGGCGATCTATTTGTTAAAAAAAAAATAAGACATTGAAAACCTATGAATTGTGCCGGAGCATTCTCTGATAGAGTGCCAGAAGATGAGCATCTCAGGTTGGAAGGCACTCAAAATACAAAAGTACAAATTTAGAAGCTGTCACAAGTGAAAGGGAAAGTGCAGATAGGTATCCTAATCATTAGTGAACGGAAATGGACTTGTATCGGTCACTTTGAGTCAACAATACAACAGTGCACTTTGCTGCGAATGACAAATTAAAGATAATGACATATTCATAGTCAAAAAGAACATTTCAAGATTTATCCCAAAGTAAAATTGTGTTAATCTGGGATGGCTAGAGAAACAAATTTCTTATGCACTCAAATGTATATAAGAAAGAGCTTTATTTAAAGGAACAATTGAATATTGAAAAACACATTCCAGCCCAATCCATATCAAGTCCCATATATCTGATACCATTTATAAATTCCTCTTCAGATGCACAGAGCACATGCAGTGATGCAAAATGCAGGATGATCACAGGCCTATGGATAGAACATCTTCTGGGTCCAGTGGCAGTGAAAGCACCTCAACACTGGCAGGGGTCTCCATGTGGCTTCTTCAGCCATAGACATCTAGCATAGATCCATGTGTCTTCTAAACTGGAATGTCTCACAGGGAATGTATATGTCCCAACTCCAGCAAGCTATTTATCTCCTTAGCAACTTCAAGTGAGATCATCAAGCTGTAACCTGATTGACAAGCTAAACTGCACCCCTTCGCTGTTAAGTCTCAAATTTACAACAGATTATGTAACTACCACAACAATGCTGTCAAAGAGAGGATGGTATTCAAGGTATGCAAGGAAGACCAGTTGATAGAACTATTATTCAAATTTATACACCAACCATTCAAGTCAAAGATAAAGAAAATGACGATTTTTACCAATGTTTGTGGTATGAAATTTATTAGGTGTTAATATGCATTCATATGTACTATTGAATAAAATATAAAGGTTGGAAGTGAAGAAAGATTAATAGCTAGAAAATATGGCTCTTGCAATAGAAATGACACTAGAGAATGCGTGATAGAATTTTGTAAAAACAAATACCTATTCTTTGGAAATACTTATTTTTAATTGTAAAAGTAAATACTATGCACATAAACCTTACCAAATATATTACAACAGTAAGAAATCAGCTACATGTGTGAAAAGACAACATGGAGAAATCAATATCCTTTGTGAGAATAATCTTTGTAGAACAGACCATCAATCGCTCATGTGTAAATTTAAAACTTAAGATAATTAAAACAAGTCTGTGAAAATGAAAGTATGACCTTGAGTATATCCCTCCTGCCTTTGGAGAGCATCTCATTAATAAATTTGATGCACTGAATACTAATGACCAATAACCAGATGAGTTGGGAAATAACATCAAGCTAGGAAAATACATGAAGAAAGCAAAAGGTCACTGAAAAGACAAGAAATCAAGGAAAAAGAATTGGCTATTACTTAGAATTTTTTCCTTGAATGTAGAAAAGCTAAAGAGAACAGAAGAGCCACGATAAAGTAAAATTTCCGAACAGAAAATTCAAAGGCATCTGGAGAAGGCAGAGTCAAGTATTTTAATGAAATGTGCAAAGACTTGGCATTAGAAAATCAATGAGAAGCACATGATCAGCATTTCTCAAGGTGAAAGAATTGTAGAAAAATCAAGACTCAAGTTGAAATACTGATGGATTCTTAGTATTGAGCAACATAGGAAGCATTCAAAAGGGTGGGGGGGGGGGGAGGAATACGCACAGTTACTGTTCCAAAAAGAACAGACATTCAATCATTTCATTAAGTAGGAGATGATTAGGAAACATAGATGAAATGTCAAAAGACATTCAATCATTTCATTAAGTAGGAGATGATTAGGAAACATAGATGAAAAGAGCAACACTAAAGGCATTGTGAAAAAACAAGTCTCCAAGATTTGATGGAAGACCAATTGAGATGTGACAACAAATGTATGAAACGACTGAAGCCTTCGCTAGTCTGTGCCAAGAAACCTGAAAGTAAGTATTTGGCCAACTTAGTGGAAGACACCCATATGTATGCCTATTCCAAAAAGGGTGATTCAATAGAATGCGCAAAGAATTGAACAATATCATTCACAGCACATGCAAGTCAGATTTAGCTAATAGCTAATACAACAGGTGCAACAATGCATTGGCATGGAGCTTCCAGTATTTGAAGCCAAATCCAAAAGAGGATGTGGAGCAAGGATTATCAATGCTGATGTCAGATGCATCTCTACTGAAAGTATCTGATACCAGAAAGATATCTACTTGTGTCTTATTGACCATGCAAAAGCACGAATATGTGTGGATCATAAATTAAGGATATTATTTTGAACAATGGGAATTACTTCCTTATGCTCACACAGATCCTGTACTTAATAAAGGAGTTGTTCTAACCTAACAAGAGGATAGTGTGATAAAAGAAAGATAGGTTTGCCTCAGGGTTGTATTCTTTCACGATACTTATTCGTTCTTCATGCTAAGCAAGTGATTTGAAAAGCTGGCCTATATGAAGAAGATCGTGGCACTTGGAATGGATAATGTTTTATTCACAACCTGTGATATGCAGATGTCACACCTTTGTTACTGAAGGCAAATGAGTCCGCACACTTACTTATGAAAATAGAATACAGACTTAAGTATGGATTGCCTCACAACTGGACCAAAAACTCACATCATAATAAATGGGGAAAAGGTTAAAGCTGTCAAGGATTTGATTCAGAAGTCAAGATAAGAAACAATATAATGAAGTGGGAAAATTTTTATTGCATAAGACTTCTTCAAAATGATTAAAAAAAAAGAAGATGTCACTTTGAGGACTGAGGTACACTCAAGCCATGCTCTTTTTTTTTGGGGGGGGGGGCATCACTGTCTCTGGTAGTCGTGGGCAGAATCCAGTGTTGCTCCTGAGAACTGCCGCTGGATTTGAACCGCCACGCCCGCGGGCCACAGTTCCTCATTTAACCACTTATGCCACCGGGGCTCAACCTAAGCCATGATCTTTTAAATAACTTCATGCTCATCTGAGGGCTGAGCAGTGAATTATGCTGTTGGTGAAGAACAGTGAATATATCACAGATGCCAGAAGAACAAACATCTGTCTTGCAAGAAGTACAGTTTTGGAAGGAAAGTTGGTGGGACTTGGTATTGTGTACTTTGGCATATTACCAAGAGGTGGCAGTCCTTGCAGAAGGCAGCATGCTGGGTAAAAACCAATAAAACTAAACCGTTTGCCATCAAGTTGATGCTGACTCAAAGTGACACTCTAGGACAGGGTGGAACTGACCTTGTAAGCTTCCATCTTTCTCCTTTTGACTGGTTGTTGGTTTCAAATTGCGGACCTTATAGCAAGCAGTCCAACACATAACAACTATGCTACCAGGACACTGTGGTAAAGAGAGTTTTCAAAAAAAAAAAAAGATGACTCTTAAGGATGTGGATCCGCCAGTGTCTGCAACACCAGTCTCAAACATAATAACAATTGTGAGGATAGCCAACAACTGGGCAGTGTTTTCCTCTGTTGTACATAGGATCCCAGAAACAACACTGATGTGCTTAACTAATTAAATGTGGGTGGCTGGGTGCTGTCATTCTTCTGTCTACATTTGTGGTAGCTACATACCAAGGAGGGTAAAGCAGGATGGCAGAAAGACCCTGGGTTTCAAAAGACTATGTGAAAATATTATAGCTGCCGTATGTTACTTATCTCTGGATAAACAAACCTCTATTGATAAACCTTTATATGTTTAAATCATTATACTTGAGCTTTGCTATTAGCAACTTAAAATAATTACTATTACAGATGAGGAAAAGAGAACTAGATAAAACACATTTGGGGCTCAGGGAGAGGGACATGTCTGATCAGAGCACATGGAAGTAAATGAACGGGGAGGACAAAAGTGTGGAGCATATCCTGGCCCACAAAGCCTTAGGATGATATTCCCACTCAGAGCAGCCAATGCACAGAGAAGACCAACTGACCAGCTCTACTCTGAGACACCCATGCCTCACTGACTTACAGAGGACAACGCTGGGGACACAGTGAGGGAATTGCAGCCAATCTGACCCTACCACAATGAGGCAAAACAGTAAGGGTGTGCAACAAAACAGCAAAAGGAACAGCGCAAGGAAGTCCAGAGGGAATACCAAAAGTAGACTTTGGAACCAGGGTGTGGCACTCCATCAGACTCCTAAAGGTCAACAAACAGTCCTTGAACTATTTATAGGCGTTTCTATCATACGATTTTTGTTGTTTTGTTTTCTTTTGTTACTTTCATTTGCTCTGTCTTGTATTCATGCTATTATTTCCAAGTGTCTATCTAGATAAGATAGGCTGTATACACAATCTGAAGGAGAAAACAATGTGATCAACATTTCCAGTGGGAAATGAGAGGCTGGATCCCGTGGGGGAAAGGAAGTGGTGCTAACAAACCCAGGGACAAGGGGAAAACAAATGATCCAAAATCCGTGGCGAGGAAGGTGTAGGAGGGCTGGTAGGGATTGGTGAAGGGTCGTGTAACCAAGAAAAATTACTGAAACCCAAATGAAGGCTGACAATGAGCCAAGAGGAAAATAAAAGAAAATAGAGGAAAGAAATAGGATGCTAGGGGCATTTATAGTGGTCTAAATACAGGCATGTACATATGTAAATATATTTATATATGAGGATGGGAAAATAGATCTATTTCCATGTATTTATAGGTTTAGTATTAAGGTAGCAGATGGACATTGGGCCTGTACTCAAGTACTCCCTCAATGGAAGAATACTTTCTTCTATTAAGCTGATAGATCCATGATCCTCACCTCCCTGAAAAAAATCCCCTGAAAACAAGTGGGTACATAAACAAATGTTGTGAAGAAAGTTTATGGTACGTGGCTATCAAAAGATATAATGTCTGGGGTCTTAAAGGCTTGAAGATAAACCAACAGCCATCTAACTGATAAGTAACAAAACCCACATGGAAGAAGCACACCAGCCAGTGTGATCATGAGGTATCTATAGGATCAGATATCAGGCATCAGAGAATAAAAAATCATTTCATTGTGAATGAAGGGGAGTGTGGAGTGGAGACCCAAAGTCCATCTGTAGGTAACTAGACATCTACTTACAGAAGGGTCTCAGGGAGGAGAGAAGCCAGTCAGGGTGTAGTATAGTATCAATAAAACGTAGAACTTTCCTGTAGTTCTTTAATGCTTTCTCACCCTCCCCCACTATTGTGTCCCCAATTCTACCTTACAAATCTGGCTAGACCAGAGCATGTATACAGGTACAGATAAGAATAGAAAACTCAAGGAATCCAGGACAGTAAACCCCTCAGGCCCAATATTGAGAGTAGCCATATGAAAAGGGTAAGGGAAAGGTGGGGGTTGGGGGGTGAGGGAGAGGGGGAACCATTCACAATGATCTACATATAACCCTCTCCCAGGGGAGTGGACAACAGAAAAGTTGGTGAAGGGAGACATCAGTCAGTATATTATATGAAAAAGTAATAATTTATAAATTGTCAAGAGTTCATGAGGGAGGAAGGGGGGGAATGAGAGGCTGATATTAAGGGATCAAGTAGAAAGAAAATGTTTTGAAAATGGTGATGGCAACAAATGTACAAATGTGCTTGACAAAACGGATGAATGGATGGATGGATGGATGGATTGTGATGAGTTGTATGAGCCACCAATAAAATGATGTTTTTTTTGTTGTTTTTTTTTGTGGGCATCACTGCCTCTGGTGGTTGTGAGCACTACCCAGCTGCCGCTGGATTTGAACCGCCAAGCCTGCGGGCTGCAGTTCCACACTCAACCACTTACGCCACCTGAGCTCAGCCCTAAAATGATGTTTTTAATAAAAGAAAAAACCAAACACATTTGGGAAACTACAATTTTAATCTTGGTTTTGCTACTAAAGTATTCATTTGAGCAGGCCAATTAACCTCTGTGAATTTCATATTAGATAAAAAATAGGTATTCTCTAAGAAAAGAAGAACTAGATGGTACCGAACAATCACTCCTAACTCCTCTCATCACATTATAAAGTATCATATTAGAAAGTCCTGGATAGAGTGAGGAACAGATAGAGACCAGATATCAAAATTATGAGTCCAGGCTTACTGGTCAGATAAACATCAGTGAAATTCCAAGGCTGTGGTCCTTATCCTGCAGGTCAGGAAGTGAACTCACCTCCCTGTGAGAAGAATCAACTATTTAAGACCCCAAGTGCAGCAGTTACCCAAGGACAAAGATCAGCATGTAAGGAGAGGTCTAAGAACACATAGAGGAAGCACAGGGGAAGCAGGGGATCTTGCAAAGGGGGAGGAGATTGAGGAGCTTACTATGGATGCACTTGAATGAGAATGTGTCAAATGTAAAACTATGATCCGTTTTGTAAACCTTCACCTAATTCACAATAAAAACATGTTTTTGGTTTGGGTTCTTAAATTAGGCACTTTCTGCCTCTATCACTTTATGATCTTAAGTCATCATTCTTTTTCCCCCTTCTGAGCCCATTTGTTCTACATTCTATTTCAAAGAGCAGCTGAATAAAAAGTCCATCTATGAAGCAACTCAATGAACATGTTCCAGAGAATAACTTAATTTTCTGCCAGTCTTCCTTCTTCTAACTTTTGATTAAGTACATTTTGGAGATGTCTTCTCTTAACTGGGAGAAATAAACTTCCATAGAGTTGCAGGCACCATAAACCTGGTGAGAAAGTGTTTTACATTGAAATATCTCTTGTCATTACTGTATTTCCAGTACCTGGCAGAGAATCTGGCATAAGATACTTTCTCTATCAATAACTGGTGAATGAATGAAGAAGCACCTTTATTTTAGAGAATAAAAAATTAAGGGACAGAAGAAGAGGAACACAAAGTTTCCTCTTTGTTCTTAATTGGTAAACTGCTGCCACCACCACTGCCATGCAGAATGTGACCCAGAAGATGTCATTACAATGGATAAAAACTTGATCTGAAGCATAAGAGGTCAGAAAGATAAAGAAAATAGTCTTAGAATTCAGTGATTTCTGGTCATTTTTTCTTCATTTTTTTTTCAAAAGAAGAGGAAGCCTTTGTTCATTGGAAACAGCTGTCACTTTAAATTATGCCTCGTTTGAATACATTGATATTGGATAATGAGGTTTTGCTGAATGGCTACATATTGTTTTTCCTCAGGGCTAAATAATTCCAATTCTTTTAACCTTTCTGTGCGCTCTTAATCACTTTCTTTGTCTCCCACGAGATTGAATAAAAATGTTAACCAGGAACAAATATCACAGAATGATTTTTACATGACTGTTAACCTCGTTCCTCACCTTTAAATACATCATGACATTGATAACTGTAGATTCAATCTTTTATTATATACTAGACTTTTTCTGCCATATTAATATCACAAATTGCCTCTAAGTCTAATATTCACCTGTGGGGCCATGATATTATCTGGTATCATGAAAGAGGAAAAATTTTTTGTTTGTTTTTTGGGCATGACTGCCCTCTGGTGGAGGGAGTAGAAGGGCCAGCCTTTGCTCCTGTGGAGCTGCTGCTGGAATCAAACCTCCATTCCAGTGGACCGCAGTCCCACGCACAAACACTATGCCACCGGGGCTCAACCCCAAGGAAAATATTAAACATCAGGAAAATCAAATAGCAAGTTCAAAGATGAGATTTCTTTCTCACTATAGATAGTCCTTTTTTTCCCTTCATGAATCCATCCATCCATTCACTCAACTAGCATGGCTCATTTCCATATATTGTGTCAATCAGTGTGCTAAATCCTGATGTAAGAGGTACAAGGATCAAGAGTACCTCCCAGGACCAAGGACCAGGAGTTCGCATAAACCAGAAATTATAATAAGGCCTGATTACCATAAGGGTACTGATGGCTAAGATTAGCGTGACTTGCGCTTTCCTAGGAAAGTCTTAGTTTATTTCCAGAGTGCAGATGTAATAAATAGTCACGTGTCCTTTCATTGTGAAAAGTGTCCCAATTTGAATAATATAATATGTGGTCAGTCTTGCTATGAGAATGCAGTCATTGCTACCCAGAAGGTATTATTCCAAAAATTACATTAATTGTCATGGGGTCTATGCCAAGTCATGGCCACCCTCTAGGACAGGGTAAAACTACCTCTGTGGGTTTCTCTGATGGCAGCTCTTCATAGGCATAGAAATCCTGTCTTTTTCCTTGAGACCATCTGATGGCTTCTCACTGCTAACTTGGTGGTTAGCAGCTCAAAGAGTAACCAACTACACTGCCCAAATCCCGGTATCATCGATGTAACAACACAGTTGTTAAGTGCAAGGTCAGCAGTGTGAAACCAACAGTTGCTCCTCAGGAAGGTGAGATTTCCTACTCTAGAAAATGTTCAGTCTTGGAATCACACAAGGGGTGTCCAACTCCATTCTGTGGTTTCCATGGGAGTTGGTGCTGACTCAATAGCAGTGAGTTTTGAGGACATATATGGGGTTGCAAAACAAGCTTACTGTCGGCATCTTTCTTGATGACTGATGCAAGGAACCTTGACTGGAGAGGACGTTCCCTAAAGCAAAAACTGTGGAACTGTCACCCCCAATAAACTGATGGCATCTTCTCACCACTGTGGCTATCATGCCCTCTCCTTTAGAATTAATATTTTAGGATGAACCACAAGTTGGCTGTCTCAAAAGAACAAAAATCTTGTCTCACCATTTCAGAAGTTAGACGTCCAAATTAAAGGTGTCAACAGGGCTACACTCTTGCTGAAGACCCTGGGGAAGAGTCTCATTTCTTCCAAAATTCTGATGGCTTCTGGCAATCCTTTGCATGTTGCTGTATGACTCCAATCTCTGCCTCCATTTTCCCATTTTATTATTGTCTCTTTCCCTTATCCTCTTCTTGTAAGGATGCCGGCTCCTGGATTCAGGGAAACTCTAACCCAGTAGAACCCCATCTTAGCTAATCACATCAACTAAGACATCATTTCCACATAAGGTCATGTTCTAGGCTTCAAAGGGACATGAATTTTGCATGGACACTACTCACCCCATCACACTGTATCTTTCTTTGCAGTTATTTATCTCCTTCTTTCAGAACCGCAAGGGTCCCTAGTGGCACAGTGAGTTAAATTTGGGGCTGCTAGCTGAAAAGTTGGCCGCTCAAATTCAACAGCTGCTCTGGATAAGGAGGAGCCTCCCTGCATCTAAAGACTTATTCTTAGAAACTCTAAGGGGTAGTTCTACCCTGTCCTAAAGGGGTTCTATAAGTTAGAATTCACTCTATGACTTGACTATCAAAATCTTACTGCTCCATGTTTTAATTACTAACTTCTATGTGTCTTTATGTAGGTGAATTCTGGTGCTGGCAAAGAATATTAAAAACACATGGGCAACCCTCCCCCCAAAAAACCCACAAAGAAAGACCTGTTTGAGACAAAGGAGTGCTCCTCAGGAGTGAGGACAGTAAGACTTCATCTCCTGTCCTTTGGACATGTAATCTGTAGGGACCAACTCCTGTCAATAAGCACTAGCCTTGGGAAGGTGTATAAGAGGAAGCCTGGCAACGAGATGGATTGACACATTGGTGATAACAATGGCCTCAAGTATTGCAAAGTTTGGGATGATAATGTGGGATCCAAAGAACGTTTCATTCTGCTGTGAAAAACAAAAGCAAACAAACCAAAAAACCTCACTGCCTCTGAGTTGTTGCTGACTCCGGGAAACCCTGTAGGATTGGGTAGACGGCGCCTGTGTGTTTCAGAGAGAACTCTTACCTACTTACAGACTAACTCTGTTACTAGGGAAACGCCTCTTTCTCCTGCAGAGTGCCTGGTGGTTTCCCACTGCATCCTTGCAGTTAGTCATCCACCTTGTAACCACTAAACCCCAGCGAGTGAGAACTGGCTGGGGGGGGGCACCTAACAGCAGGAGGTTTCAAGAGTAGGGACCATGCACGTTCACCCTAGTTTATCCAGAATTGAGGACACCGTGTGCACAATGAAGAGTCCTGGATTTAGTTCATGGACATATGAACCAAATGCTATGAAGGACTATGAAACGACCTTGTCTGAGAGCCCTGTGCGAGATTACAGGTGCTGTAGTCTGGGCATATATGAGGACACTGATGCAGAAGCAGAAGATGTAAGTCAGTTTTCCTGGGACCGTTCAGCACAGAGTGAACTATTGAGAAAATGGATCATCTTCACCATGATTCCTGCAAGTTCTCAGATAAAAAGGACAATTGACAACCCTCCTGCATTTCTCTTCCCTCTTCAGATATGTCTCCTTGAATTTGCTCTTTTATAGGGTTGATTACATCATGCAGTTCTTCGTCTTGTCTTGGCCAACTTCCATGCTTTCGCACCCATTATGGAGGAGTTGAGCTCTTCCCTGCAAAGGTTTTCGTTTTATTTCTCTCTGGGCTGTGCTGACTGGACAGCTTCTCCAGCTTCAAAGGGTTGCCCAGACTGCGGTTCCCCCTCCTGAGTGGTTATCCCTGGTTTCTTTGAAGTGGAATTTTCAATGGGAGAGAGAAGCTATGTCTTGTGGCTCTTTCTCCTCATCCATGCTGTGGGATGAAGGAAAACCACAGTTCCCCTAATGAATTTATGGGCTAACCCTGAGACTTTCCCAAGCTAACAAGCCAATTTTCTTCTCTGTTCTGACTTAGAATGAGAGTGCACAGACAGTCCACTCTGATGAAGGCTGCACAGGTTCTGGTCCGCAGGCATTGCTCCTCCTGGAAGAAGGTTCCAGGTTTAATGGAGGATATTCCAGTCTCACAGAGCACTTGGGGGAGGCAACCATCTGCCTTTGACGGTTGACTCCTGGTTCCCACAACATAACCTTCCTCCTCTGCTGCACCCACCCAGATCACACTCAAGGTTTACAATACAAGATTTGTTTTCCATCCTGTTCCATGTCCTTTGGGAGAACGTGCTTTGATGACAGTGCCAGGAAGTAATTGTGAGGGAGAACTGGTTCTATGGGAGGATGAAGTTCATGGGGGTTAGAGGTCTGCCGCGTCCTGAAGAGAAGGGAGGTGACACAAGGGGGTATAAATGCAGGCAAGATTTTAGCCTTGGTTTCCTTAAGATTTTTCATAATAGAATGTAAAGCTTACTCATTGGAGCACTGAATTTTACAATGAAGGCCAAAATAGTTCAAACGCTAAGAAGGCGAATGGCTGTGCTATAAGATTCATGCTATGGCCTGATGCAATGGAACCAAGGTTGGTGTTAAGCTCTGAGATCTAGAATCAGGTAGACCAGAGTCAGAATCTTGCTTGTGCCACCGGTTGGGTTACTTGTTTTGTTGTTAGGTGCCATCAGATTGGTTCCAACTCACTGTAACTCTGTGACAATAGAACAAAACACTTTGCAATCCCAAGTCATCCTCATAGTTATTGTTATAGTTGAGCCCATTGTTGCAGCCACTGTGTCAATCCATCTCATTTAGAGTCATCTGCTCTTTTGCTGGTCCTCAACTAAGCATACTATCCTTTCCTAGGGACTAGTCTCTCAAGACCACATAACAGAATTTCATAGACTGTCTCTCCAAAGAACGTAAGATGATGTCTTATCATACTTCCTTCTCAGGAGCATTCTTGCTGTACTTCATCCCCAATAGATTTGTTTGTTCTCCTGCCAGTCCATGGCATATTCAATATACCAGCACAAACTTGCCAATTCTACAATAAATATGGATAAATTCTCTGTGGTCTTACTTACTCATTGTCTAACCTTTGCCTGAATGTGATGTGATAAAAAATAGCCTGGATTAGGTCAGATGCACTTTAATCCTCAAAGTGGCACCTTTGCTTTTTCAGCAAACACTTTAAATAGGTCCCTTGGTGCAGACGTGCTGAATGTGATATGTCCTTTAATTTCTAATTGCTGCTTCCATTGATTGTGGGGCCAAGCATGATAAAACCATCGGCAACTTCAATCTTTATAATAGTGTCATCTGGCATCCCAGTTTTGATGGGTTTTGTTTTCTTTACATTGAATGTAATGCATAATGAAGGTTGAAGTCTTTGGTTTTCATTAGCAAATGCTTCAAGTTCTCTTAGCTTTCAGGTAGCAATATTGTGTCATCTGTGTGTTTCAGGCTGTTAATAAGTCTTCTTCTAGTCCTTTTGCCATGTTCATCTTTATCTAGTCTCATTTTCTCAAAATATTTGATCAGCATACAGACGGGAAATGTATGGTGAAAAGATATAATCCTGACCCTCACATTTTCTGATTGCAAAGCACACAGCATTCACTTACTTTGTTCAAAAGACTGCCACTACATCAGGTAGGCTCTGCATGAGCACAATTAAGTGTTCTGGAGTTCTCATTCTTCAGAGTGTTATCCAAAGATTTTTGTTTTTATTTTATTTTTTTTAATGACCCACCCAGTCAAATATCTTTACAGATCAAGAATCTGCAAGTAGACATCTTTCTAATATAAAGTGACCAGATTTTAAGTGGGATACCATTGACCTGGGGGAGGGGAGGTTCTTGATTAAAAATGTGGACTATGTGAAACAACAAAAATGTTCATGGGATGCAAAAATAGTATGGCAGTATGTTTATTTAAATTTCAAATGCCATGATGTGGGACAAATTTTTAAAAAGTGGCATGTCTGGTCACCTTATAATAGTTTCTGCTTAGGTTAACATTGCCCAGACTTTATGAGTACATCCTGTGGGCAAAATCCTTGTCTGAGTAATTCACCCTCAACAGCTTGTTGTGTCCTAAATACAGCTCTTTGAATCTACACCAGTAGTATAGGCTGTCACATTTTACAAAATAGGAACCAAATACCCAAGGAGGTTAGGCACAACCACTGACATCACAGTGTTAATAGGATCAATGATCTTAGGCTCCAGCTTGCAAGTTTAAGCACTTAATAACTACAGAATCAAAAGAGAACTTGCCATTGTTTATTCTTATTCATAGTTACCCTATAGAACAGAGCAGGACTACCCCAACAGGCTTCTCAAGATTGCAAAGTTTATGGAAACGGACTGCCACATCTTTCTCCCACAGAGCTACTGGTAGGCTCAAACTGCCAACCTTGTTTGGTCAGCAGCTGAATGATTTCGTCGTTGTGCCACCAGAGTTCCCTTTTCCAACTGCCAGACTAAACTCACTGCCACCAAGTCCATTTTGACTCACAGAGCCCCAATAGAGCAGTGCATACCTGGTCCTTTAGGCTCTTGAGACTGTAACTCTTTGAAGAGTAGAGTGGCTAGTGGATTCAATCTGCAGACCTGCCAGTTAGGAACCCAATTTGCAATCACTATACCACCAGGGCTCCTGTACAACAGCTACAGAATACTATATATAACTTCACCTGGTTGAGTGAGCCTTGTTTCCTTATTTGGAAAATGAAGCTAGTGATTCCTCCTTAGGAAACAATGAAATTAAGCACAATTGTGATTAGACTGGGAAGGTGACAGACTGTTTATCTAGAACACAACTTTCAGCCTTATTCCTAATGCTCTTCTCTTTTTCTCTACTCTCTTCTGAAGACAATGGAAAAAGGATATTGCTCTTCTCAGTGGCCTCTGAGGGCTGCTTGGTGTCTGGGTACAGCAGTTCAATGGGGCTGCATTGCAAGTTTCTAGTCAATCTCATGAGAGCAAAGTGTGGAGGGAACTGTGTAGAGTGTGCCAGGGATTTCCTCTCCCCTCAGCACATCTACTTCATCCAGGCAACATCACACATTGGCCAGAGATGCTCCCTGTTGTTCCTTGTTTCACAACATCTTGATGAAAATGTGTTTTGAGAGTGCACCACTGAGAGTTATACAACCTCCCACTCATTCAAGATTAGGAAACTAAAGCATCCTTCCAGCTCTTTAGAGCCAAACTGGCAAATTCAATCCACTTCTCAACCCCTTGGAATTCTCAGTGAGAGAAACCTAAACCTGGACTCTCCATTAGCACTCTGTCCCTCAGGAACACTTAGTAGGGCAGCTTCTCATAATCCTCAGTGATCCTCCAAGATCACTCTCTATTTCACTTGTTGGAAACAGAATATCAGCCAGATATAGTAACTCACTCAAAATGATACATGAAGACTCCAACCCAGAACCACTCGATTCCAACGCTCTTTAATTTACATCTCCTTTCTCCAATATTCCAAACTGGAAATTTTCAGAAAAATATGTACAAGATGTGTTCATTCATTTAGTCCCTGAAGGACTCAAATGTGCTAGATGTGGGTGTTAGGTATACAGCACCAAACAAAACAATATCTTTTTCTGTTCTTACACTAGACTCACAATCAAAGTGTATGAGGACTAAGCAATGAAGAAGCACAGATATAAGATCTTAAATGGCAGTGACTGACAAAAAGATAATAAGGGAAGGAGAAAGGGAGCCCTGGTAGACCAACATTTAAGCACTTGGTTGTAAATCAAAAAGGTTGATGGTTTGAATCCACTCAGCAATGCCACAGGAGATAATCATTGGTGATTTTCTGAATCAAGAGTTCAGCCAAGGCCATGTAACTGAGAGGAATTACTGAAACCCAAATGAAGCCCAAATGTGATTGTGGGACAAGAGGAAAGTAAAAGAAAATAGAGGAAAGAATGAGGAGACAAAGGGCAGCTATAGAGGTCTAAATACAGCAATGCACATATGTATATACATTTATTTATTATGACAGGGAAATGAATCTATGTATATATAAATTTACATTTCAAGTATCCAGGTAGCAGATGGACAATGGGCCTCTACTCAAGTATTGTCTCAATGCAAGAACACTTTGTTCTAATAAGCTGGCATTCCACCTTCCTGACACAATCACTGAAGACAATATGGGTGCATAGAAATTGTGGTGAAGAAAACTGACAATGCCCAGCTATCAAAATATATAGTGTCTGGGGTTTAAAAGACTTGAAGACAAATAAGCAGCCATCTAGCAGAGAAGCAACAAAGTCCATATGGTAGAAGCACAGCAGCCTGTGTGATTATGAGGTCCAATGGATGCCAATGTGATTATGTATCAGGCATCAAAGACCCAGAAGAAAAAATATCAATGTGAATGAGAGAGTGTGCCGAATGTGGACCCAAAGCAAATCTGTAGGCAACTGGACATCCCCTTACAGAAGGGTCATAAGGAAGAGATTAGTCAGTCAGGGTACAGTATAGCATCAATGGAACATACAATTTTCCCCTAGCTCTTTAATGGTTCTTCCCTCCCACTATCGTGATCCCCATTCTACCTTATAAATGCAGCTAGTCCAGAGCAAGCATGCAGGCATGTACAGATAAGAGCTGGAAACACAGGGAATCCAGAACAGATAAAACCATTAGGACCAATAATGATAGTATGGATACCAGGCAGGTAAGGAGATGTTGGGGGTGGGGGAAGAAAGAGTTAATAGATCACAATGATCTACATATAACCCCCTTCCTGGGAGATGGACATGGAAGATGAAGGGAGACATAGGTCAATGTAAGATATGGCAAAGTAATACTAATTGATAATTATCAAGGGTTCAGGAGGGAGGGAGGGGAGGATATGGAGTGGGGAAAATGATGAGCTGTTACCAAGGAAGGCCTCAAGTAGAGAGAACATGTTTTGAAAATGATGATGGCAACAAATATGCAAATGTACTTGACACCATGTATGTATGTGTTGTGAAAAGAGTTGTATGGGACCCAATAAGATGATTAAAAAAAAAAAGAGTCCAGCCTAGGAAACCTCAAGGGGAAATTCTACTCTGTGCCATGTAATTACTCTGAGTCTGAGTAGACTGAAAGACACCCAGCCACAGCAAGGGTATGCATAAAGGCAATGGAGACTTCTCTGGAAAGGACTTTTGTAGAGACTTCGATGAAGAAGGGAAATGAGTTACGTGGATGTTTGTGGAGATACAAACAGAAAGCATAAAGCCACCATGACAAGTGTGCACTTGATGTTTGCAAGGAAGGATTTGAAGGTCCAAGTAGCTGGCTCAGGGCAGCCTGAACAAAGGTGGTAGAAGATGAGAACAAAGACCTAAGAGGTAATATCACATAAGATCTGTTGGGAAACTGTAAGAGTTGGTGACTTATTCTTGGAGATCTGAACTGGGCAAGAACATGATGGGATGATACTTTGTTAGCAAGTCAAGTCAACTTCATCCCTGAAACATGAAGAGGGTCTGTGGCAGTCATGTACTTATGTTAATTTCATGATTGAGATGTAGGGGTGGAGTCTAGCCTGCTAATCTGGAGATAGCCATTGAGTAGCCAATGGCGTCTCTGTGTGGGCATGGCTTTCTCCTGAGGCTTCTGGGAAATCTCATGATATTTCCCTGATGGAGATGAGAAGCTCTCTCCCCAGTTGTTGGGAGTCAGTCTCAGAGACAACGAACTACAGACAAGACAAGATGGCAGCACCTGAGGAGCTGGAGGAGCCGGAGGAGAAGTCACATGGCCTCACCCTGATGGAACCAGAACTCTGAAGCTGAAGAAACTTCGTGGAGACCCCTAACAGTGCTGAGTTGCTTCTACCACCACTGGGTGCTGTTGATGGAGCCTGACTTCTGGAAGCGAGGAGCCATGGGGAGACCCCTGCCAGCGCTGGGACTCTGCACCCACTGGCCTGTGACTTTGTGAGTCGGAAGGAGACTTTATAGACTAATATCGGGCATATGGGCTAATATCAGACTTATGACTTTGAACTGGACTCAGCTGGGATATTTTCTTAATGTCCTATTCCTCTTGTCTATAAACCATACTCATATCCATATGTGTGTCTATGATATTTGTTTCTCTAGTCTACCTGGACTAACACAGGGTCCACACAAGGGTGGTTCCCAAACTTGGGTGTGTGACTCTCTGAGGACCCAGTTGAGAATGTAAATGCCTAGGCTTTGCCCTCAGAGAACACAATTGGTTAGCTCTGGACTCAGGCTCCATTGTTGGTTCTGAAACCCAGATACATTTGGCAACCACTTCCCTTCCTGATCTCACCCTCTGTTTATAATCCTAAATCCATGTGGGGGAAGGAACTATACACACAATCTGAAATATTAGCAGGTATAAAAAGGCTTCTGTGGGAACTGTTATCTATGTAAGCAATTGCATTATGATCTCATTACTGCATTCCCTCTCATCACTGCATCCTTTTTCCCCCGTGAACACAAGGAAGAGATTAAATAGCTAGGGAGGGCAAATTACTTCATTCTACTGCTGCATACACTTGGATCCAACCCACTGTTTCCCTGTGTGCTTTCCAATGGCTTGAAAACTGACCCGATAAAACTGGAAATGTAGGTACCATCTAAATAATCTGCTTGATATGCTGCAACATTACTCCAATTACTCATCCTTTCAATAAATTTAATCTATTGATTTGGATGCCTTATTTTATTTCACACTCTCTTCTTTGCTTAAGCAATGCCTCAGCAGTCTTGTAATGAAAGTGAAACAGACTTAAAATGCTCAGGGACTTTTCTTTCCACTCGCTGCCTTTCATTTATACCAAACTCAGACTTGAGAACCAGAATGAAAAAGTAGTGCTTTAAAAAAATTGTGTGGCTGCATTTTGGAGTTAAGAATTAACATAGATAGGTCTACCTACAGATACACACACTGAGTTCCTGTTGAGTGAGAATATTTTTCATACCATTTGGTCACAAGTGGAAATTTTTTTTTTTGGGGGGGTGGAGGCATCACTGCCCTCTGGTGGGAGGCCCAGCAGCTCCTGGAGATCTGCTGCTGAATTTGAACCACTAAGCCAGTGGGCCACAGTCCCACACTCAACCACTACACCACCAGGGCTCAGCTCCTACATGTGGAAATTTTGATGGCCAATCTTTAAAGGGATCATTGTAGACCTTTAGATTCACAGGGGAGTCACAGGGAGGAGACAGACCAGTCAAGGGGCAGCCGGGCAGTGATGATGCTTACAAGTTTCCTCTAGTTCCTGAAGCCTTCCTCCCCCTCAACCATCATGGTCCCAACTCTACCTTACAAATCCAGATGGACTGGAGAAGGTACACTGGTGGAGAGGGGACCTGGAGATATGGGGAAGCCAGGGTGGATAAGCCCCTTTGGGCGAGTGGTTAGATTGGAGCTGAGGGAGAGGTGGAAAGGAGGTGGGGTGGAAGGACGGAGCCAACTGCAAGGATATACACATAAGCTCCTATTGGAAGGATGGGCATCAGGGGAGTGGGTTGGGGGAGAGGTCGGGCAGTGTAAGATATGACAGAACGATAATAGTTTATAAAGTACTGAGGGTTTGTGGGAAGGAGGGAGCAGGGGAAGAGGAGAAGGGGTGGAAAAGCCGATACTAGGGGCTCAGGGGAAAAGGCGGGTGATTGGAGAACAATGATGGCAGCAGATATGTGAAGGTGCTTGGCACAGTATGCTTATTTATGTATTGTGAAGAGCGATGTACTAGCCCCCAATAGAATGTTTTAATAAAAACAAAACAAAACAAAACAAAAATTCTCTGGAATTATCAGATTTTTATTTTTTTGGTAAAAGACCAGAAAAAAAATACTATAAGATTTTCAGAACACGTGGTGACCTCTGTTGCAGTAGTCACTCTGCTCTGCCCCTGTAGTACAAACAGCCAAATGAGTGAATTCCAAATGGGCAGTTGTACTTCAATACGTTTTTATATATAGAAACAAGTGTGTGTTGAATTTGATCCACAGACTGGAGCATGCAGCACCTCGCTCGCCTCCAATTCTATTGCTCTTCAGAGATGGTGTTTGACTTGGACCCCCTGCAGCACCACTTAGATGGGAGCCTGGGTCTCTTCCTTTTAGGACAGGATGGCTATTCACGTTGCTGCTCAGCTCCAAACACCCTGTCTCCCAAAACGGAGCCAGGAATGAGTCGCAGTCAAGCTGATGAGACGTGGACTTGGCCATGGTCCACTCCCAGCAGACTGTGCCATTGGTGCCCATTCTTTTTCTTCTCCAGCTATCGAGCTAGAGGGGACACTTCTCCCCTTAGCCTCAGTTCCACATACACTGATTTCTTCTGTTACCGCACAAGGGGAGAACTGACAATTTGAACAAAGCGAGGGCAAATCTTTTATGACCAATTAGGACCGTGATTTTGGTGCTGGCTCCCACTGCACTGACAAACATCAAACATTTATTCCATTTCTTTTATGGATAACCTTCTCACTCCGATAACTCTCTACTTACTTTTCCTTGAGGATGTTTTACTCAGATGGCTCACGGATTTCAGTTAGCATCTCTTTTCCTGGGTGTTAAAACCCTGTACACTTTTGTATTTTGAAAACAAAGATAAGAGGCAACTTGGTGGAACACGATGTTCAGAGCTCCAGTTTCTTGTAGACTACAGGTTTGACCCCCAAATCTCGAATGCACGTTTACCTTCTTGTACTCTTCTCCTTTCCTCTCTTCTGTAATAGCATGTACTTTTATTTATTGTTTACTCTTTCTAGAAACATTCCCCAATTTGTGTTGGCTTTAATCACATTATAAAGAGCTCTGAATTTTGTTATGAGATTTCCACTTCCTGCTTATTAACGAAGGTCGGAAGACAATGATTCTTACCTGCTGATTGCAAATATTTCCACCCTATAGTCTTCTAAATTCTTCTAAATCAAAGTCCGGGGTTAATTTTTGCTCATTCTCTTAATCATAATGGCCAAGTCTTATGTGGGAAATAAAATAGCCAGAGGTGAAACTTGTAGACATTTGTGGACAGGCTTAGCTAACACAAAAAAAGATAGTAGTCATCTTTATTATTTTTCACATTTTTTCTAAGTTTGCTTATTTTCATATTTGCTATCTGAACAATAGGATTAAGAATTACATACAGATTTCCAGCATCTAGTTATTGGATCTTTAATTTTATTTCTTAAAATTTCTTCCCTCATTATTACTAAATGTAAATTCTTTTTATAAAAAAAAATCTCCTTGGTGATTTGTCAATTTTTGAAGGGAAATATAGTCCTGATCTTTTCAGGATCAAAAGTCATTTGTATCAGCAGAAAATAAGGTTGTAAAAATTCCATAAGACAAAAGGTATAGGTAGAAAGTGATAAGTAATTCCACATAAAATAAATTCTACCAGACAAAATCGCTCACAGTCAAGAAATGATGTAGACCTACATTGCCCTACAGATCTTTTTTTCTAAATTGGAGAAAATCCTGAATAACTACTGCAAAAGAATCAAAGAGGAATCATGCCATGATAAACGGGTTTTCCTTTGCGGAGCCTGCCGATGAAAGAACAAGCAAGGGTTATGGGTAAGATAACAAGTATAACACCAAAATGCATTTGGGTTGCGTATTCCTATTGATGGACTTCAAAGAAGCTTACTTACCCCGGAAGGAAAAATGTGAGTAGCTATTCATAAGGGACATTAATGAATATTGATGTCAAGTCTATGCCAATCTTTGCCCAAGATTCTAATAGACTGGTGGTTTGAGAATATGAATTAGAATCTTGTGCTAGGACTATTACAGTGGTTTGACTTATTGATGAGTTTTTATTAATTGTAGCCTCTAAAATGTAAGGTAGAAGGCCTAATCCTGATCTCTTCAAATAGTACCTTTTTAGAAAATATGAGCTTTCTTTTGTTATATTAATGAAGCAATTACAGCATATGGATGGGCCTTAAACCTGATCACTTCTGAGTGCTGTTCTAGATAATGAAAAACAGAGCTATAGACACACATGATGGAAAACTTTTGCCAAGTAAGGATTGTTCATGAGAAAAGAAATGCTCAGGATTGTTGCTAAGCACCAGAAACTAGGATGGAGGCCCATAGGAAAATTGACAAGCTGAGAACCTGATTCCTCAGAACTGTGAGAAGAAAAATTGATGTTTCCTTAAAACCACCCACTTATAGTTTTGCTGCTGTTGCTGTTGTTGTTGTTAGGGCAGTGCTGGATAGCTAAGCATTGTTCATCATTACTGCTACTAGATTTGAGCTTTGCTGCATTCACTAATATTGAAGTTACCTGTCCACCATTCCAGGGATATCATCACTTCTCTCTGTGTCACTCACCTCTGCAGTCAGTCCATTCTGTTGGCAATGAATTGAAGAGATAGCATGTCCCACAAGTGCTGCATTTAATGTTAGCCTTTCTTATTCTTAATCACTTACATCCACTGAATACCGAATATGGGATATTTAAAGTGCCACAGACTGCTAAAAGAACAAATAAATCAGTCTTGGAAGAAGTATGGCCAGAGTGCTCCTTAGAGGCAAGGATGGAGAGACTGTCTTACACACTTTGGGTATGTTGTCGGGAAAGATGTGTCCCCGGTAAAGGACATCACACTTGATAAACTGGTGGAGCATTGAAAAGGAAAAAGACCCTGAACAATTGCTGCAACAATGGGCTCAAACCCAACATCCGTTGTGGACATGGGATAAGATGGCTCATGCGCTTTGTTCTCTTGTACACGAGATTGCTATGGTTCAGAATGGGCTCAATGATACCTAAGAGAAACATGAATCCGATGGTGGGAAGATGCTAGTAATATAGGATGAATGAAATAAGTCTCCACTCACGCTGGAGAAACAGGTATATAAACAAGGAAATGTCACACACTGTCATACATATTTTACTAACACAGAGAGTCCATCTTCCCAGGAAAGGTGGTACTTGTTGGAAATCTTGTAACTGAGGTATGGTCTTATTACATCCTTATAATAAGTTAAGTCCTCCAGATCTGATATACCCATTTTTATTAAAATAAATCTCAATTCCCACCTACTGACTCAGATGGGCATTCAAATATGTCTCCTTATATCCTGATTTCCTTTTTCAATACTATCGTCCCAGAACAAGATTGTACAAAACTCCTTCAATGTAGGAACATGGTTTATCTCCTGGTGACACTATCTAAGAGGTTTCAGGGACTTTTGATCATGTTTTTGTTTGAAAACACAATATACATATATACTGCTACTCCAGTAATTTCTATTCAGTCCATTTGGAAATAGATGTGTTGTTGCTTTTTTTTTTTTTTTTTTTTTTTTGCCTTTCCAGCTTCTATCCTTGTACTCTCCAGCTTATTCAGCACAACTCTGGACTCATCAAAAACTTTCTCTGAGCGCCAGGATTTTCCATCTTTCTGCTCTGGTCACATGACAAAATTGAGAACAGAGGTACAATCAGCTAGATAAAAGAAAATGGAAGAGAGCAAGGAAACACAGACGGACAAAAGGGAGGGGACAATACGATATAAATAGAAGCAAAAGGTGACAATTTCACACAGTGGCTAAAGGCTTTGAAGAAGAAAAAGAGAGAAATTCCAGCCCCAAGTCAGTGAGAAGAGGGACAATGGCCCAGCAACATGAACACTCACTGCAGAGTGTAGGCAGATCCCATCTAGTGATGACAGATCCGGAGGTGTGCAAGGGGAAGGCAGAGATGGGAAACAGGTTAAATCCTCCCTGAGGATTCTGAACTTTATCCCTAAGATGGCAGGAGACTCGGGAAAGATTTTAAACAGAGCAAAAGAATAAAAAACAAATGTAGGCTGAACCCCGGTGGCGTAAATGGTTGAGTGACGGACTGCAGTAGCGGTTCAAATCCAGCGGCGGCTCTCAGGAGTGGCACTGGGTAGCGCCCACGACCACCAGAGGCAGTGATGCCCAAAGAAACAAAATAAAACAAAACAAAACCCAGAAAAAAGAAAAGCAAACCCAGTTATATCAAATGGATTCTGACTCATAGTGATTATTTATGGGGTTTCTGAAACTATAAATCTTTGTGGGAGCAGATAACGTTAACTTTTTCCCAAAGAGCCGCTGGAAGGATTGAACTCCTAACCTTTTAGTTAGTAGCTGAGAATATAAACTGTGCATCACCCAGAAGCTTCAGTGAGTTAGGAGATAAGTTGTCTTCTTTTCAATGATTTTATTGGTGTTCGTACAGTTGTTATAACATTCAAAACATCATTTGTATCAAGCATATGTTGCCATATTCATTTCCAAATATTTTCTACTTGAGCCCTTGATATAAACTCCTCTTTCCCCCTCCTTTTTTAAATGCATCATTTATTTTATTGAAGTTGCATTTTTTATGGGGATCAGAAAATAGCCCTCTGACATATTTAAGACAAGAGGTTTCTGGACAGAGTCAGTGGTATAATCAGAGCTTCCAAAGCAGTGCATGCTGGAAAACATTACAGGGAAGCTGATTGGTCATGACTGTATTTTCAGAAAATATTCTTTGCTTCCAATATTCTCTTTCCTCGAAGTAGCCATCCAACTTCCCTTACTCCTTGAGATGGTCTTGGAGGCTTGCAGCTGAGAGCCCACTGACCATTCCAGATCCATCACTTTGGGGTCGATTCTACCACATAGTACCATTGTCTGACGAGAGACCAGCTCCTCGCGGTTTCACGATCAAAGCCTGCTGCCTCCTTTCTCCTGTGGAGCTGCTGGGGGGACTCCAACCACCCTCCTTTAGGTTAGCAGCTGAGCCCTTTAACCAGTGCACTACCAGGGATCCTTCTTAAAGGGATGGGTCCACACAATTACTTTGGACTCTTGGAAACAGCAGTCACTTGAAGGGTCTTCATGCTTCATTTTCGCTTTCGGGATGAGTTTTTGCTTTATTTCTTTAAAAGAGAATTTTCTACAGAGGCTATTTATCACACAGCAGCCATCCGCGTGCACAGAGCAGAATTGCTTTTCCTAATAAACCTATTCATCTTCTGGCATGTCAGAAATTTCTCAAATTGATACTTATAATAAATATGATTAATGCCATATTGTATTTCAGTTGTTGCTGTAAAATAATTGGGAACAAATATTGTATTGTGATGTTGACAGTGTCGGGTCGGTTGGTGCCAAATCGTGGGAGCAGCCAAGTGTATTTCATTAACAGCCACATTGCTACAAGGCTATTACGTTTTTTGTCATAATCCCTTTACCCAAGGTTGATCATTCATCCCGTTAGACACCCCCTTGTTACAGTTACACTGGAAGTAAAACTGCCAGTGACAAGCTTAGCAAGAGGGCTCTCACAGCGCTGTTTTGTGGCCCCACCCTCCACCCCCCAGGAAGTACTCCAGGCAGGTATTAAGACAGCACAGAGTTTCAGAACAATGGACAAATCACTGGCCAGGGTTAGTGGAAGTCTAAGTGGTGAGTGTGCACTTGGGTGGAAGGAAGAGGAAAAAGGGCGCGTGACTTTAAAGGAAGGTCAAATGCTTCACAGGCATTGGGGTCTCAGTGGTAGAATGCTTGGCTTCCACGCAAGAGACCTGGGTTTGATTCCCAGTCAAGGCACTTCTTGTGCAGCTTCAACCCATCTGTCACGTGGTGACTGGTGTGTTGCTATGTTACTGAACCGATTTCAGTGGAGTTCCCTGACTATGTCAGACCAGGAAGGAAGACCTGAGGCTCTGCTTTTGAAGATCAGTCAGTGAAACCCTTGTGGAGCACAGTGGTCTGAGAAATAGCTGTTGAGATGGATCTGATTGGTGCAGGCAGGGATTTGTGTTGTATATGGAGCCTCCTTGAGTTGAGGGCTGACTCAATGCCAGCTGACAATTATAACAAAGATCTTTTAGGATCCCATGGGCTTCTCCAACATCACCTGCCTGTACCCTTCTTTAGATACTCATTCTATTTCGATGCTTATAACTTTTGCAGTAGTAAAAAATAATCTTTACTTCCATTTCTTCCCTCTCTGCTCCTTGGAAAGTCTGATAAAGTTATCCATCTTTCCAAACTTGGTTCCAGTGCCATTTTCTCCTTGAAACCTTCCTTGAGCACTTGCTATTTCTTCTCCGGACAAACAAGGATATCTCACTCAAATGTCAATCATTATATGCCTTACACTCTATTGCAGTTATTTGATTTCATGTTTGCCTCGTCCTGTGCATTGAGATCTCCTTAAAAGAAGGGCTATAACTTTTTTTAGTACCTGATTACTTGGCTTAGAGTAAGTGCTCAAGAAACAATCACTGGAATGAGCTAGACCGAAGAGAACTTATAAACCTTGCATTCCTTGCAGGAAGTGGTGGTGCGATCATGATTCAAGGGGCACAAAAAATCCCTTCCACACAAAGGCCTTTAAGGACCCTAGAATGCTGTACAACATCTTCTCAAGAATGCTCTCATGAACATGTACATGTAACATGTGGACAAGTAATATTTCTTAGGACCTTGGGTTCCTGGATGAAGAAGGATATTTTAGGTAATTTCTCACGTCTGTGCATCCAACCACTTCAAGAGATTTTTGTTCACACCTCTCATCTTCTGGGCTATCCATGTATGCATTCAACATTTGTGGCACTGGACTTGGCATTGGGCATAGAGGACTCCCTAGTGCCGAGTGATGACTTTTTAAGGCTTACCATCTAGGAGAAGGTGGGGTAGACAGTCAGAAACCACACAGTCATCACACAAATACGTACCTAGCCATCACCTGTGATAACAGACATGTCAAGGTGACATGAGTCTACCAGTGACAGGGACTAGCCTCGTCTGGAGCTAGTCCCCGCAAAACTGAACAGAAGCCAGAGCAGACATAGCCAGGTGGAAGACATGCAAGCATAGAGAAGAGCTTGGGCCAGGCCCTGTGTTTGTAAGGAGAGGTAAGAGAAGGCTACATTTAAAGGTTGAAAGGCAAGCCTGGGCATACAGAGGGGACTGGAGAGGAAGAGAGGCCAGAATGAAATTCCAACAATATGGAACTTTTAGCTCATATTTTAGTTTTATTATTTTCTATGTGATCTACAGGGAATCTTCCAAGAGAGTTCATCAAGGAGTGAATGCTTCCTCAGATATTTGTCTAAAAAGACCACTGCGGGTGCAATAGGAAGAAGAAGGAGCCAAAGAACAGGGCAGCAAGTCAGGAAGTCCTGGCACTGGTCCCTGTGTTCTCATAAGGATAATAATTCTAGGAAGGGAGAAAAGTTGGCAGACGTGAAGGACGTTAGAAAGTCTCATTGACAGGAATCCATGGTGGTTTATATAGGAATAGAGAGGAAGGAAGAAGACTAAAAGAACGATCAACTAACAACAGCTGAGCACATGGACAGATGTAGGAGGTTGTTCCTGAGATGAAGTTTTGTTGGAACTCAGACACTTCAGAACGAGGGAAACACCCAGAATCGGTGTTTTCAACAGATGTTGCCATCTACCCACCTGAAACAGGTACAATGAATTAAGATTCAGAAATCTGTGACCTAATGCCCCACACAGCCCCTCAACATTGGAATTCACAGGGACAGGAACTCTTCCCATCTATCGCCTGCAGTGAATTGAACCTCAGTTCATCTTAGTATCTTTTCTTCCCCGCAGTCCTATGGGACTGGCTAACTCAGAGATGTTGTGAGTAATGAATAAGGGTTTTGATTTGCTTGGCTTTTCATCAATTAAAAGATTGGCAGTCCAAACTCACCAATTGGTTCTGAGGGGAAAAGATGCAGAAATCTGCTACTATAAAGATGACCACCAAGAAATCTGCTAAAGGAAGTTCTACTCAACTACATCGGCCTGCTAGGCGTGAGAATCTACTGCATGGTGCACAACACTAACAGACCATTAGTAAGAAAATGTTGCTACAAAACCAGAGAAACTTTTATTAAACAAAACTATCCAATTGGGAAGTGATCGTTCTTGAAGTATCCTCCACATGGGTCTATATAATTCTGAAGGTGATGTTTTCATCTTTCTAACTCTCCCTTGGTTAATTTTGCTCGAATTGACTTAATCTCCCCGATGACAATAGTTATGGTGTCCCCTAGGCATGCAAACCATACCTCATTTGAAAGATTCTTTGAGTTTTTGGAAACAAAAAAAGAAGCCTGAAGGGATAAAATCAGGGCTGTAGAGGATTGGGATAATGTTTCCCAATGAAATTCCCATAAGAAAACCCCTTACTACTCCCAACACATAGCAGGTATACAACTTTCCTGGACATTTTCTCACCAGTGAAGTGTTTTCAATTTTCTTAAAACTTGTTCATAATAAACCCTTGTGATTCTCTCATGCCCTTTGAGAAAATCTATCAGGCTTACCCCTTTGGCATCTCCCAGAAATGGTTGCCATTACATTTTGAGCTGACCGCTCTGTCTCGAATTTAAGTGGCTCAGAAGAACACCTTGAAGTCATTAACTTTGATTGCACTTTTTCAAGGTCCCTTCACGAGACTATAACTAGTGTCTTAATTGTGTGCAGCAATCCACTGAGTGTAGAGACACGTTTAAGCCCATATTGCTAGGAATAAACCTGTGCATGCGTGAATTGGAACACCAGTCGTAATCAGAAAGAGATTCTCAAGGCATCGAGATCCTTCCAGGAAGTTTTTCAGGATGAGCACCGCTTGGGGTTGTGAAGGCCAAGGGAAGAGCCTTTGTGTCAAGGAGAGGTATGATGTGTCTGAATACAGAGATTAACTCAAAGTTGGCAGGTAATCTTCCCCTCCCTCCCTATACTAACTGCTCCCTTTCTTTCTATACATCATTTCTTCTTTCCTTTAGCTGCTAGTTGTAGCTTCTACTTCCTAGCAATGTGCCCATCATGGACGTGTTTCATCTAGTTGATTCCAACTGAGAAAGATTCTATAGCATAGAATCTCCAAAAGTCAAACTGCCATTGAGTCCATTCTGACCCATGGAGTCCCTGGTCTCTGGTAGGGAACAGGGTAGAACTACCCTTATAACTCTTCAGGGAACTAGAAAGTCTCCCCTTCTCCTTGCACAGAATTGTTGGTTTCAAACTGCCAACCTTGCTGTTAACAATCCAGGGGGTAACCACTATGCCTTTGTGGTCCCATAAGGGTTTCTAAATTGTATTTTTTAAATAAGAGCACATTGCTCGATGTTTCTCTTACACCATGACTGGTGGATTCGTATATGAACCTTGAGGTTAACAGTCAAGAATTTAACCACTATTTCACTAGGGCGTCTTTAGGTAATCAGGTTCTGATTTTTGCCTTCATGGTGGGTTACACATTGGTCAGTAGTGTGGAAGTCAGCAGCTGCTCCTTGTGAGAAAGATGACGCTCTCTATACCCATGAAGATTGGCATTCTGGAAACCCAGAGGGGGAGTTCTGCTCTGTCAGATCCAACTCGATGGGAGTGAGTTTGGAGTTTTTCAGTGGGTTATGAGTTAAGCCACAGTCAGTAATCTGAAGCCACCAGTAGTTCTGAGAGAGAGAGAGAGAGAGAGAGAGAGAGAGAGAGAGAGAGAAATTAGGCTTCTACTCCCTTGAAGAATAATCATCTTGGAAAATCAAAGAGACAGCTTTGGTCTGTCAGGTAGGGCTGATACGAGTGGGAGTCGACTTCAGGGCAGTGCATTTGTTACTTGGCTATCCCTGGGGATGCTGGGGTCTAGGCATTGGACCAGACACCTCAAGATCAGTTGTTCAAATCCACCCATCCCCTGGAGGGAGAAAAATAAAACTGTCTCCTCTTACGAAGGTTTACAATCTCAGAAACCCAAGTCAGATTGCGGTGGTTAGAATCAATCCAATGCCAGTGAGTTTGGAATTCCTAAACCTTAATTTTATTCTTCATATTTTTGCATCTTCATAAGTCTTCTTCCTGTTCAAAGGTTCATCTGGCCAGCTGTAAGCCCTGGACCCTATTTTCACTCATCCATAGTATCATTTTGTTCCACTAGTTATTAGAAGCCCCTACGTGTGGCTATTCTCTCTCTCTCTCTCTATCTCTGAAAAAGAAAGACATGCGTTCTTTAGCCAATGCACCCTCTCCCCCCCATGATATTCAGAGCTTTCGTAAAGTCATGCAGGTATTAAAAGGAACCAGAGCTGGCAGATAAATCCAGATCTTCAGACACCTAAGTCCAGGTCACTTCCTACCACATCAAGCATTCTCCAAACACTGCTGGCAAAATATCGGCAACACCATCCCAGGATGGCATCCCCACAGCTAAAACCTCCTATTATCCAGAACATGCAAATTGTTTCAGATGCATGCATTAAACTTTGAACTTTGTATTGTTTAAGATTCTGTTATTTTTGTTTGCTGAAGTGGAAACAGCTGGCTGTACTGAACCATTGGGTCATTTCTCTTTCCTACGATTGTCTCCACCAAGTGGAGAGCTGGTCTCTCTTGAGTAAGTGTTGCAAACATGAATTATGTGCCTTCGAATGATGTCATCCTGGAGGGGGAATCTGGCTTCTCAGCTCCAGTCTGTCTCTTTGCAAGGAATTGCATGAAGTTACATCTCTCTGTCTTCACAGGCTTCCACCAAGACGGAAGTTGCGCGGATGCCGTGTCTCAATGTTGGCAGCTGTCTGGACCTCCGCATGTGGGGTGACATCCCTTGTGGTTGGGTGGGATGCTGCTGTACATTATGTTTCAAATGCTCTGGCCCACATTCACTGAGATGTGCTCCCCAAGCCAGGACCAACCTAGGGCCTCCTCCAGAGCTGCTTGTATGTGCAGCGCCTTCTTCGATCCAGCACAATCAGTGACCTTGTAGAGACCCTGCAGCTTCAACCTAAGGCCTCTCCACAGTTGTCTGTCCTCTTGAAAAAACGTCAACTCATCTCTTCAGTTGCCAAGTTTCACCTACTAATATATTCTGTGAGCACTTGGGTTTGTCCGAGGGGCTGTGTCATGGTGTGTCCTGTTTCATGTGGGGCCCTTGTCTGTATCTCCGGGATTTTATAGTTCACTTTCCATCAGACATAATGTGGGGCAGAGGTATTTACATTGAATAAAGACAATTATTGTCAACAGCATTATCATTCTATTTATGTGTCTGCTTTTTTTTTTTGCATTTTTGAAAGAAGTTAATCAGTGTTTTTGAGTGGCTAGTGGGTAACATTGGTGGTTTGGTGATAGACGGGGATATCATTCTTCCCTTCAGATTGGAACGCAGCTTTGATTCCTGGTCAGTCGATGGCAAGCACAGCCCTGTACTCAGTCAGTGAAACCTTTCATGTTGCCAGGATGCTGAATAGTGAAAATCCCATGGACTCTAATGGGCAAAACTATAAGAAATAATAGGTGTGGTACATGACCAGAAAATATTTCCTCTCATTGTACATAGCCACATTTAGTTATTAGCAGTAACGTTGTGTACATAATTTAAAGGTCATGGGAAAAACAAAAGAAAATTCAAGTTATTCCCATTATAATATCACTCAACTTGTTTCTATATGAAGCAGTATTTTTTATGACTAAGGATAAACCCTAGTTGAACTGATTTGAGCAATAGGGGGAATTTATGGGAAGAATGCTGAGGACATTTCATATAATCATAGGTTGGGTAACATATAGTCTGGCTTCTGCAATATATCTGCAATTCAAACTGTTCCTATCTTTTCTCTTTTTCTCTCTGAGATCACCTTCAGATCCTTGTCCCAGAGTTTGGCATTGGACAGGGTGAGAAATGGGGTTGCCAACAAATGTTGAGCTTAACATGCCTTGACTTTGACCATCAAAGAAAACTTATGTCTCATCAGCAAGTCCTTCTCCAGTTCTTGAGAAGGACGTTAAATGGTTAGACTTGAGTCACTTTTAGATTAATCAATCATGATCAGAGAGAGAGACAGAACAGACATAGATACAGTGAAACATTTCCATATATATATATATATATATATATATATATATATATATATATGATGTGGGTGGCATAGTGGCTAAGTACTCGGCTATCAACCAAAAGGTCAGAAGCTTGAATCCATTAGCCACTCTGTGGGAGAAATATATGGTTGTCTGATTCTGTAAGGGAAGCTTTGGAAACTCTATTGCCCATTGGGTACATTCTGTCCAATAGGATTGCTATGATTAAGAATTGATTTGATAGGAATGAATATGTCTTATATGATTCCATGTAGATTCAGCCTCTGCTCCTATAAAGAGCAAAATAATTATAAAATTAAACTGACAACCCTGTGTATTTTTAAGGGTCTCAGTAATCAAGAGGAAAGCAAAAGATGATCTTCAACTAAGTACAGAGTAAGCTAACTAAAGTTGGAAATTAAAATCACCCACTGTAAAATGAGTTCCACCTCTAGAAATTTTTAAATGCCAAATGCTCTTTTATATATATTTATATTATAAGAGAACCTAAAAGAAATTACAGCTGTAGAATTTTAAATAACAAGATCATTGCGTTTCTAGTACAATCCCTGTCTGGAGTACCTGAATGGTTGAAATCATTTGTGTGTTTAGTTGCTGACATTCTTGTTGGTGGCTCATCCTGAGGGGCTTGACAACTTGGGAAAATTCAGCTCATGAATACCCCATGGAGCATAGTGCTGCTAACCCATCCGGGGCCACTGTGAGTCAGAGTCCACATGATAGCAACAGGGACTGGTAGTGTAAGTCCAAATATTTACATGAGTAGCCAATAAAATGGAATTGTTGTTAAACTTTATCTTTGGCTCTAAGTTAGGGTAAAGCTGGGGAGGAAGTGACAGGATATAATATTAAATGAGGCATGCAGGCTTGTGATCTCACTTTATCTCACGATGACCCTCTGAGAGAGGATTTACAACTCCCGTTTCCCAGATAAGGAAACTGAGAATCAAGGAGGATGAGACATCTCACTAGTATCTTGACAAAAGCTGAGCCCCATGACCTGACCTTGTTAAGAGCAGTGGTTCTCAACCTTCCTACTGCCACCACCCTTTCATAGAGTTCCTCATGTTGTGGTGACCCCTCAACCATAAAATTATTTTTGTTGCTATTTCATAACTGTAATTTCACTACTGTTAACAATCTGCCTACCCCTGTGAAAGGGTTGCTTGGCACCCTAAAGAGTCATGACCCCCAGGTTGAGAACTGCTGTGCTGGAAGAATGCTTGACCATATTATGTTACCGTGTCAACCACGATCAGTTAATGGTCTCTGGAGCCAGATCCAGCTTCCTCTGCACCCAGCTGGGGAGACGAGACTGGGGCAGCAATGACTTCATTTCCAATGTCTACTGTTCTCTTCCCTTGGTTTTTCCGCTTTCATTTTACCTTTCAAATTATTTTCTCCGACTGCATTTCCTTTCCGAGTTTCCTCTTGGCCCAAGCACCATTTCCTTTTTTATGATTATAACAAATAGCCCTTAGCCTAATCAGTGAATTTGAAGAAATAATTTAGTCTGTGTTTAGTTAACTCTTTGTTAATTGCTTATTTCAACAGTCAAGAGAGAAGTCTTAATTTAACCAGGATTCATACAACAGGCCATTTTGGGTTCAGAATGTCTTAGAATATCTATCTTGACTTACTAACAACCACAACTTCTCTTTTAATATTATGAAAATTTCCTTGACTTTCACACCATTAAACCCTCCAGGGAGTCACAATAAATTCTTCATCACACCCACCTTGCCTTTCATTATTTGTCTTGTTGCATGAAAGGAAATGAACACCACAATGACAACAAACCAATTTCACTTCCAGTAAGGGGATTCCCACTCACAGTGACTCTATCTCAGATTTATGAGCTTATGAATTTTTCCAGGAGCAGACAACCTTATCGTTCTTGCAGACAGTGACTGGTTGGTTTGAACCAGCCACCTTGTGATTTAACAACCCAGCATCTAATCCTTAGTGCCACCAGCACACCTTATAATTAGTTCATGAGCCCAAATAGGGCTACATAAGAACTGCCAGTCTTCATTATGGCTTACCTACAATATCTTCTAAGATATAAGAGTGGATCCAGTTCACAATCAGGGGACTTCCTACATATCCTTAAATGAATTCATTTAAAATGACTTCAGCTTTGTTAGTATTGTGTCAAAAATGGCAAGAAGTTCAACTTCTTAGCATTTAAAAATGCAAAATCAAAAGTCTTTCATATGAATCAACACAGTGGAAGCTCTTTGAAAATACAATCACTGAGATGTTTGAGTTTCCACATATTTTATTTTATTTCAGTGTTTATCCCTTGCCATGACTGGTTTTCAGCCTGGTCATATCTTTTTGAATGTGCTAATAATTAGAGTGCATATCTTCAAGGGAAAGCGAAGACGTCTTAAATTCCCTTTCCTTTCATGTACCATCTCAACCATCTGCTAAACACGCACACATCGGTTTTGTCATGCACACTGTTAGTAAATATTAGTTAGAAATCTATGCCAGAGCAGACAGGTGCTACGTGCCAGCCACAGGACAGTGAGAGAGATGCATCCCCACTCTTGTACTGCTTCCTGTCCCTACTTAAGAAGCTGTACCAAGGGAACTAGTCATAATAACAGAAACAAAATTTTGGAAAGACACTACAGATGACAGCTATACTGAAATAAACATGGAGCAGTGAAAGAGGGTCTAACCAGGGGCAGGAAAACAAAATGGCTACACATACGGCTGCTGAGAGATGGACCAGTTGAGTCCACATAGGGAATCCTTTACAGGAAGGCTGGAGATCTACTGGCAAAATCAGCCGATGAAAATTCCATGAGCACAGTTCTACTCGGACCCCGGTGGGATGATTGTGAGTCATCATCAACTTGATGGCAGCTTCAAGACAGAGATACTGGGGTTGGGAACATGACACTTGCTCTCTTAGAGAGGGCTGGAAGCAGAAGGTGGCACTGAGATGTCAAAGAAGAAAACAAGTTATCAATGCATGAGAAGAGAAAGGAACATTCATTCCCCCTGGAGACACAGATAAACCCATATAGGAATAAGTCAAATATGAGTGCTACACAATAGAAACTTTATTCAACAATGAGAAATTCTTGTTTCCCCAAACATCCTCCATCTAGGTTTTGATGCTTCCGAAAAGAGCATTTTCAAATCTCTCTAACTTTTCTGTAGATAGTTTGTGTTCTTTGATTGACAATCACATCAAAACAACAGTGTTGGCTTCCTCAAGGAACTCAGTCCAAGTTCCTTTTCAATGTACCTTTAGTTTGGGAAACAAACAAACAAAAAGTTGAAGAGGGGGTTCTTGCTACCCATGAAGAATGAGCAAGTGCATTGAAGTGAGAGAGAACAAAAATTCCAGTACAAATTCCCTGGTCTTTTCCTCATCAATGAAGCTTTCCATTTTCTAATTTTTTATGAATGAGCCCCCATGACTTTCGTGTGTGCTTGGATGAAAATGTATCAAGATAACCCCTTAGCAAGCCTCCAAAATAGTGGCCCATATCTTTCTGAGATGAGCTCTCTGCCTTGTATTGAACTGGTCCCCAGATTCCTTCCCAAGTCACTCTTTTGATTGTAGCCTCTTTTTAAAATTTTTTAGAGCTCCCTAATGAGTCTAAGATGGTAAGTGAATTACGGAGAGAACTAGTCTGGAGCAGAGACCTGCTTGAACACATTTCTGTTGTGGGCTAAACCCATATACGCAGTAACTGAAACCGTTGTAGCAATCCATTTATTGAGTAAGCAATCCATTTATTGAGTAATCCTTTTATTGAGTAAGCCATGGTGTGCATATACCCAGACCTGTCGATGTGTCTGAGAAGGTTCTCAGTTACTAACGGTTAGCTGCTGGACCCTCCGAGATGCTCCAGGAGCAAAGATGGCCATTTGCTTTGATACAGATTAAACTGCAAAAACGGAACTCTATCATCAAACTCATAGCAATCCTATAGGACAGGTAGAACTGCCCCCGTGTGCTTCTGAGTTAGCCCCATTTTCCTTCTGAGGAGCGGCTGGTGGTTTCCAGCTGCTGATCCGGTGAATCACAGTCCAATCCATGGACAGCATGCCACCGGGGCTCCTGGTAAAGGTTACAGCTTAGAAATCTTCTAGGACAATTCTCCTCTGTCTTCTAGAGCTGCTTGGAGTCTGAGTGGCCTTGTCAGCAAAGGGTTGGGTTGGAGTGGATTGAAGTGGGTTGGGTTGGAGTGGGTTGGGTTGCCATGTGCAGAAACTGCTGCCGACTTTGTAAAAAATACATAGCAAACTGGCTGCAAAGCAGAGATTAGAGGGCTTGGAACTCATATTTCCTGACTGAAAAGGAATTTACTCTTCCTTCTAGCACTGTTTCCTGTTTTCCCCATTTTGCCTCCCCCCCAACCATACACACACTCCCCCTTTCTGTTCCCTGCTGTCATCTCCAGGGTCTTGGTAGGCTTCCTCTTGCTCTGCCCTGGACAATATAGTTTAGATAAACAGCCTGGACAGGACAGTCTTAGACACGTTTATAGGTTGTGCTGGAGAATGTCAAAAGTAACGTGGGGCTGAGAACCAGTGACCCCTCCAGAGCTAGGCAGTCTTTGCCTTGTTTCTGGGTGAGGAGGCGGGTCCCCCCGCCTCAGCTGGCTTGTGCTTTCTTCTCTAATAACAGAGTGTTATCGGGTTTGTGCTTCCTTCACATCAGTGGAAACAGGAGTGCAAGACATGGAGACAAAGAAACATGCCAACAGCGAAGTATAAATGAGGGTTCAGACCCGTCATTCCAGGGTCTCAGTGGTAACAGTTAGTACACTTCCTAGTGACTGCAGCCTATATCCTTGGGTGGGTCAGCTTCATATAAGAGACATCTGGCATGTATTTTCTGGTCTAAAATTATAACTCTCCCTGCCCCACCTCCACCCCCCTAAGCAATTTCTATTTCAAAGAAGATAGCAGAGAATGGTGATGAAGCACCATCTGACAATTTATTTGTCACCAAGTGTAAAATAAAAATGAAAGTCCACAACAGATTTTACATTAAATAAATACATGCCAGTGGAGGAAACTTGCCAAGTTGTTAACTGCAGATGTGGTTCCCCCATTTTTGTAAGATTTTTTTGTGTTAATAGCATGCATGGAGAGAGAATACTATGGAAGTCATATTGTGTATATTTAAATTAAGGTAACCCCAGAATTAAGCGATCTTATTTATCTGCTACATGAAAAGCTTGACACACTCATCCCACCCTCTTTATCATCTTCAAAGCAACCTATTGAGAAGGTTCATCTCTGTTTCTTCCTAAAGGTCTGTAAGAAGTATCAGGTAGCCAAGAAAAACTACCCGTGAATTTGATGAGGTTCACAGAAATTTCTGGTCAATCTTTGTGAGGCACAGCATACAGATAGGTCTTTCTATCTGTAAACGTTGGGAGTGGGAGAAAGGACAGCATCCTGCCTGTGATAAGGATGTTGGAAGAGAAGAAAGTGGTGCTGAGGATTCGTCTAGCTGGGCAATGGCGGTCATCAGATTCTGTGGTGAGCCCAGATCCCCAGGGAGGCCATGGAGGGGGATATCGACCAGCAATATGATCATGATGAGAGCTGTCCTCGGACAGCGCCTTTCCCCAAATCTACTGCTTGTCTGTCTTTAGGTTACATCTGAAGTCCTCTCCCCAGGGAGCTAGTCGTGTATTTAGCCAGGGGCCAAATATCTTAATTTGCATGGGGTGATAGTCAAAACTAGCTAACAATTGGCCAACCAGGGAAAAAAAGGAGTGTGGTCTCCCCTTCATTAAAGCCACTATTTTCAATGCCTATTTTTAAAAATCAGCATCCTAACATTTATTTTTATGATATGACCATTAGCAATTCAGAGTCGAATTGAGCTACCTGGTTTTACACCTTTCTCTCGGGAGACGTCTCGGGCTCATTTGGAAACTAGTTTTTTTGTTTTTTGTTTTTTTTTTTTTAAAAAAGAACCCTCAAGAAGTACTAGTTCTCTGTGGACTTTTTGATTCATACAAGTCTATTCATTAAGCACTGTTATTGTTACTGCTGCTGCTGTTGTTGTTGTTGTTAGATGTCTTTGAAAGAGTTCCAACTCATAGCATCACCATGCGCATCAAACGGCAGCACTGCTGGGTCCTGTTCATTCCTCACCATTGTCATGTTTGGACTCATTGTCACAGGCACTGTATCAGTCCAACTCTTGGGGGTCTTTTTCCCTCTCGCTGATCTCTCCACTTGACCCAGCATGCTGTCTTCTAGAGATTCATCATCTCTAGTGACATGTGCAAAGTGCCTAAGGCAAAGTCTTCAAAGTCTCTTTGATTATCAGGAGCATTTTGTGCATTCTTCTGGAATTTCATGGTATATTCAATATTCTCAGTGAGTACCATCATTCATAGGTATCACTCTTCTTTGGCCTTTCTTATTCTTTGTCACTTGCTGGACACACAGGACGCGATTGAAAAATACCAGGGATTGGATAACATGCATCTTAGTCTTAAAATTTTTGCTTTGCTTTTTAACACTTCAAAAAGATCATTCACAGCAGATTTTTCCAAGGTGATAATCCATTTTTTCCCCAATGATTTTATTGGGGGCTCTTACAGCTCTTATAACATTCAGTACATTATTTGTATCTGTGGCAGTCATGTGCTTATGTTAATTTTATGATTGAAATGTAGGGGTGGAATCTAGCCTGTTAATCTGGAGATAGCCATTGAGTAGCCAATGAGGCTTCTATGCACATGGCTTTCTCCTGAGACTTCTGGGAAATCTTGCGATAAAGATGAGAAGCTATCTTCCCCAGTTGTTGGGAGTTGGTCTCAGAGACGATTAATTACGGACAAGACAAGCTGGTAGCGTTTGAGAAGCTGGAGGAGCTGGCGGAGAGACCACACAGCTTTGCCCTGATGGAGACAGACATCTGAAGCTGGGGCGGCCAGATGGAGACCTCTGCCAGTCATGAGTTGCTTCTGCTGTTGATGGACCCTGAGGCCTGGAGGCAAAATGCCCTGCCAGCACCGGGATTCTGCACCCACTGACCTGTGACTTCGTGAGTTGGAAGAACACTTTATAGACTGATTTCGGGCATGTGGGTTAATACCGGACTTATGACTTTGGACTGGACTGGGCTGTGATGCTTTCTCCATGTCCCATTCCTTTTGTATATAAACCCTTTCCTTATATCAATATGCATGTCCTTGATTTTGTTCCTCTAGTCTACCTGAACTAACACAGTATCAAACATATTTGTACACATATTACCATATTCATTTCCAAATATTTTTCACTTAAGCCCTTGGTATAAGCTTCTTCCCCCCCCCCCCCCCTTTTTGTGGGCATCACTGCCTCTGGTGGCCGTGGGTGCTTCCCAGTGCTGCTCCTGAGAGCCCCTGCTGGATTTGAACTGCCAAGCCTGCCGGCCGCAGTCCCGCACTCAACCACTTATGCCACCGGGGCTCAGCTGCCCTACCCCTTTTTTTTAAAGAATCATTTTATTGGCGGCTCATACAACTCCCATCATGATCCATACATACATCAATTATGTACAGGTCACATTTGCACACTTGATACCATCATCACTCTCAAAACATCCTCCCTCCATTTAGGCCCCCAGTACCAGCTCCCCATGTTTCCCTTCCCTCCCCCTCCCCATGAATCCTTAATAATTTACAAATTGCTATTACTTTTTCATATTGTACACTGTCCAATGTGTCTTTTATACAATTCCCTGTTGTCTATGCCCCAGAAAGGAGTTATATGTAGATCCCTGAAATTGATTCCCTCTTTCTATTCGACCATCCCTCCACCCTTCCAGTATCACCACTCCCACTATTAGTTCTGAGGGATCATCTATCCCAAATTCCCCATGTTTCTGACTCCAGTGTACATCCCCTGGTCTATCTGGATTTGTCTGGTAGAATTGGAATCATGATAGTTAGTGGGAGGAAGCATTTGAGAACTAGAGAAAAGTTGCATATTTCACTGTTACTACACTGTACCTTAACTGGCTCATCTCCTCCTTGTAACCCTTCTATAAGAGGATGTTGCTTCATCTATTCATGGGCTTTGGGTCTCCATTCTGTACTCCCCTCCATTTATAATGATATAATCTTTAGTTCTTTGATGCCTAGCACTGGTTCCCTTCTGGGGGTGGGGGTCAGGGACATGAGTGAAGGGGAGGAGGGAGAAAGGAGGTGGTGCTGGGCAGCCCAGGGATAAGGTTATAACAATTGATTAAAAATCAGTGATAAGGGCGTTGTGAGAGGTCTAATATTGATTGATCCAGAGTAATGTAACAGAGACAAAAGACTGAAACCCAAATGGAGGCTGAGCATGATAGTGGGACAAGAGGAAAGTAAAAGGAAATAGAGGAAAGAACTGGAGGGAGCGGTAAAGGACATTTATAGAGGTTTAAATACAGGTATGTACATAGGTGCATGCATTTATATGTGATTGTGGGAAAATGGATCAATGAACATATACTTATAGGATTAGTACTAGAACAGCATATGGGCATTGAACCTCCACTCAAGTGCTTCCTCAGTGCAAGAACATTTTGTTCTATAAAATTGGCATTTAAAGATGCTCACCTTCCTGACACAATCACTGAAGACAAATGAGTGCATAAGCAAATGTGGTGAAGAAAGCTGATGGTGCCCGGCTATCAAAAGATGTAGCATTGGGGTCTTAAAAGCTTGAAAGTAAATAAGCAGCCATCTATCTCAGATATGCCATTTTTTTTATCTTGACTGATGTTTGCAGGGACATGAGTTGTGGATCCAAGCAAAACAGAATCTTTGACAACTTCACACGTTTTTCTGTTTATGTTTATTTTGCTTATCGGACTAATTCTAAAAACAATAGTTTAATGTTAAATTGTTAACCATATTAAAGACTATGGCCTTTTATCTTTATGAGTAACTGCTTCAAGTTTGCTTTCAGCAAGCAATGTTGTGTCAGCTACATATTGAAGGTTGTCAGTGAGTCATCCTCCAATCTTAAAACTGTGCTCTTCTTCATGAAGTTCATATGTTGCTCCACATATCAGCTAAGCAATAAGGATACAATGTTGGAACAAACTTTTCTGCATTTTAAAATGTGCTGTATATTATTGTTCTCTTCTATTGACTGTCTTCTGGTCTGTATGTAAGTTTTGTACCCATACTTTTAGCCCTCTGAAATTCCCATTGCAATGTTTTTTTATAATTTCTGTTGAATCAAATAGTCAAGTGCTCTTATGTAGTCAATGAAACACAGATAAATATATTTCTTTCCTTTGGTGTGTTCAGCAAAGATCCATATGATATTAGCAGTGATGGTCCTTGTTCCTCCCCCTTCTCTGAATCCAGTTTGAGTTTCTGGCAGTTCCCTATTGATACACAGCAGTAAGCAATTTTAAATTATTCTCAACAAATGATTGAGCACTGTCTCTCTGCAAACCACTTCATGACGAATATCTTCAAAATATTTAGAAATGTGGACTCAACCAGATCTGCTCTTCAATATCTGCCTTTTGTTCCATCACTGAATTATGAACTTGACCCCACTGTGGTATATAAGCCCCTCTTCTTAAAAAAAAAACTCCCCTGTGAGCACCCATCATAGGTCCTTTTCTGGCCAGGAGCATGTCCACATGGTGAAACATCTGCTCCCAATTCCCTAACCATGCTTTCGGGCGTCTCCCCTGCCTCCACTTTCTACACCAGCTAATTTCATCTTCTCTCCTTTCTGCTCTTAGCCTTATTCACCCTCTGGATCTTCTCTAATTATGCTCTTGGACTTTGAATTCTTTGCTTCTTCATTCCCTTCTCTCAGGTCTTGGAGACCAAATCTCCTTTGACCAAAAATTGACACAGGCACTATGTCTGTCTAGCAGGGGAGTGATGCAAGTTTCTACTCCCATAAGGAGTTAACAGTCTCAGAAACCCACAGGGGCCAGAGACCTGCCAACAGGTCGCTGTGAATCAGAATTGACTCATTGGCAGTGTGCTTGCTTCTAGTTCCAGCATGCAAGCCTGTTTCATTCACTTTGTCTATAGTTGTCATAAGGTCTGTACTTATATTTCACTCTGAATGTCTGCTAGGGTGAGACAGATCCAACTCTCTTGTTCCCTCTACTTTGAAATTTGAATCACTCAAGACTATAACCCTGGACCCATTATGAACTCGTACCTATAACCGTGCCTTTGCAGAGCAAATGTACCTCCATAAAGAGCAGACTGTGAAGCAAAAGCAAAGGTCCCGTGGCAGTGTCACCCTTAATAACCATATTTTGTTTTACTTAGAGCCATAACCAATGCTCATGGAAACAGTAATCAGGAAATCAAGTGAGGTCCTGCATTGGGAAAAATCAGGAACAAAACTTTTTTAAAGGCATTAAAGAGCCACGTTGTCATTTTGCATTTTGGGGACTAATGTGCATCTGACCTAAGCATGGTAGTTTTCATCACTATGTGGGTAAGTGGCTGAGCACTGAGGAAGACTGAGGAGGAACCAGTAGCTTTGAAGCTGGTGGGGAAGAACAGTGAAAGTACCATAAGCTGCCAAAGGGCAAACAAATCTGCCCTGAAATACTACAGAATGCTCCTTGGAAACGAGGATGACGAGACGTAGTCTTGAATACATTGCACATGTACAACATGGACAAGAATATCATCCCTGGTCAAGCAAGAGGGTAAGGAAGAAATAGGGAGACTTTCAACAAGATGGGCTGACACAGATGCTCCAACAATGAACTCAAGCATGACAATTGTGAAACTGGCACAGGACTGGGCCTATTGTCTATAGGGCCAGAGAGAGTGGAAGACATCTAACAAAAATGATATCACTCTATCCCTACACTTTATCTGTATTATTTAAATACATACAAAGTCAGCCCTCCATATCACTGAGTTCTACCTCCAAGGATTCAATTGTTCTTGGATAGAAAATACTTTAAAAAAGAAAGAAATTAAGTGGTCAAAGCAATCCCTCAAAGGCTTGTAAAGGAGTGTAAGGTGGAATTTACATATCATTTGCATTGCAAATATATATATATATAATCTCAAGATCATTTAGCAGGGGTGGGGAAACTTTTTTTCTGCCCAGGGCCATTTGTATATTTATAACATTATTCTCTAGTGATACTTCTTAAACACTTCATTCACTCACCCCTCATATGATTGCTGGAATGCTTCCTTTTCATGAGGCATGTGACGTTAGCTGGTACTGGTGATTTGGGGACTTTATCAGCCCTCTGGCCAGATGTCCCCCCCCCCCCCCAATTTAAAATATAAAGGGAGATGTTTCAGAAGTTTTGTGCAAATCCCATCTTACATAAAGTACTTGGGTGTCTACAAATTTGGGGGTTTATGAAGATCCTGAAATAATTCCCTTTGTTTACAGAGGAACAACTGGAGGGAGAAGCAAGGAAGAGAAGGAAATGCTAAGAGAAGATCTAGCCCTGTTTCCCTGGCATGGAGGGGGCGAAACCACCCATGGGATTTTGAAGGCAGGTACCTGTACCTTTTCCTGGTGTGGCTATAGTACAAATGTTTTTAATTGCTATGGTGTGCTGAATAATTTCCCCCCCTGATTAAGGGACAGTAGGTCAAATAAATTTGTGAACCTGTGGGATAGTGAGGCATAGGAAGAGAAAGAAGGGAGGCAGAATGGAGCTAAAACACTTACCTTTATTTTTTACAAATAAATAAAGATGTAATGTTATCATGACGTCTTTCTGCTTTGTAGTAATTTCTTAGTACTTAAACTTTTAATGGTGTCTAATACGCTCTTTTTATAGAATCCTTGTCATATTCTTAATTCTCCTTCTTGATTGACATTTAAATTGTCTTCACTTTTTGTTGCATATACATATAGCATGACAGGAAAAATGCTTTCCATGTAGTAAAAAAGCAATGAATGTTTATAGTTAGAGTCTGGTATGTAAGACTGGCACAGGATCGGGCCGTGTTTTATTCTGTTGTCTACTCTGTCACACATTGACTAGGGCTGATGGTTTTCTAGATAAATTAGGTAGAATTATTATAAAAGTAAAGCACGCAGTTCTGAGAAAGTTCTTTGGATTCAGGAGAATTGTGTGTATGTGTTATGTGAACAAACACACATGCTCAAAAAGAGCGACGTGTTCAAAGAAGAGACAGCATGTATCCCATTTCCAGTGATAAATTCAGCTTAATTGAAATATAATTACAGCGCAATGATTGAAAGAATGGACTCTGGAGTCAGACTGTCTGGATTGTAATCCTAGCTCTGCCTTTGCTAACTTGAGCCATTGGTGCTGGTTCTTTGACTTCTTCAAATCCCAGTTTCTTAATCTACGAAATGATATTGAAAGCAACGTGCACCATATTAAATTCTCTGATGGAGGTGTAATGAGATATGCTGAGCTTTTAGGCCTGGACCATAAGGACCCCTCAGTGGAGGGGAGTTAAAGTCCTTTTATTAGACTCACTCCTTCCATCCAGTATGAAGGGTACATGATTAAAGATGCTTTCATATGCCCTTCCGTTTCTGTAAGATGAAATCTCTCTCAGAGACAAACCAAGCAAGCTCTTAACAGAGAATGGTGGCTGATTCAACTGCTTATTTGCTAACATCACTTTACTCTTGAAGTCATAAATGTGTCCAATTTAAATAGCGATTACATACCTACTAGGTTCTAGGCATTCTGTTAAGGGCAAGGAGTTCAGGAAGAGTAAAAATGTCTCTGGCATCTTGGACTTTTAGCTTATCGAGAAGGTAAAAAGAAAACAAAATGAAACCAGTACCTTATTGGCACATGGAGTTTTGGAATTCTATCGGGTTCCCTGTAAAAGCGCTATATCTAACTGTGTGCAGGGCACCGCTAGGTGGTGCATACAGTAATGAGCTTGTCTCACCAAAAGGTTGGAGGTTCATCTCCTCCCAGTGGAGTCTCCGAAGAAAGTCTGGCAATCTACCTCTGAAAATTCAGTTGTTGAAAACCCTAGGGAGGACAATTCTACTCTGAGACACATGGGGTCTCCATGAGTCAGAATCAACTCATGAGCAAGTGGTTTAACTGGTTGCACTTGTGCAAAATGTCTGTGTTCCAGAGCACACATTGGGCACAATTAAATTCAGGGGAAAAGAACTCAAATCAGTTCCCATCCATGGTGACTCTAAGCACATCAACTGAAAAACAATGAGATACTTTATATCTTTCTTCATTCTGTGTCCAAATCCAGTGTGCATTGTGTGTCTTTGGCAAGGCACCATTAACACTAGTTATCTTTAAAAGGTTCAATAGCCCCATGGGTTGAGTAGCTCCCATAGTGGATGATTTAAGTCCATGAGATCCCCAGTCTTTTTCCACTCTACTATGCTAACATTCACATTGTAGGAATTCTCCCATCCATGGTACTAAAAGGGTCATTCTCTCTTAGCCTCTCCCTTCCTTTTTCTCATGCACCCTTCCAATACTAATAAATCAACATCACACCCTAGTACCATATCCGATTGTTAATTCCCGCAAGCTTTCAGAAACCTTCCATCCATTCAACTCTACCTCAATTCAGCTCAATTGCAAGTGATCATTTACATTTCTACAAGGTTTCAATACATCAGCTTAACAAATATAATGAGGTGCTTATTATACATATTTCCATGTTAAATGTGGACTAAAATAATCAAAACTGGGATACTCACCCTCTACTTTGAACCTGAAAATGTCTGGAAATGATACGGATGGCCTGCTGTGTCATTGCTCACAATGCCATTCCATTTTATGGCTTATGTGGGCAGAAAACTGATTTGAAAGATAGAGAGATCAAACTCACCACCCACCCGACAGTTTGAGTGTAATGACTTATGTGTGGCTATGATGCTGGATGCCATTTCACATCTTACCTCAAATACCTATGGAGATGGCCATGGTGGACAAGGTTCAATGAACTTCCAAATGAAGACCAACTATGGAGATGGGCCTGGAAACCTCTTTCTAACAATTAGCTGAGGAACACATTAGGCATCCTAATAGAATCTGGTCAATATAGTCCTGGGAGAGGAGTGCCTAGGGCTAGAAGGCTATGTAGCCACAGCAATGGACTGAAACATTCCACTTACCAGGATATTGGTGCAGATCTGAGCAATATTGCAATTTAACATGCACAGTTTGGGCACAGAGTCCAGGCTGACTCAAGGCAACTAACAACTAAAACAAAAGAGAAATGTAACACTGACACCATATTGTTACCTAGCTGAACTGACTGGTCCCTGTATCCAAATAATCAAGCCGGTCCTGTAAATGGATAAAAATAAACACTCCTGCATTCGGAGCTCATTTCACTCTTCTCATCTTGCATCTTATTTTAGAAACACATGGGAAAAAAACAAGATAATCTACCAGCGAACAAGCAGCATTTTTAAACTGATTTTGCATAAACTTTACTTCTGATAGAGTTGTGGCAGGTGCCGCGGATCTGTGTCGGAGCTTTCTGTGCTTACCTACCAACGCCCATCTCAGGAGAGCATATTTAAAAGTATGGCCCCTGGAGCCAGACTCCTGGGTTCATGTCCTTGCTTTCCTACTTAGTAGCTAAGTGATTTTGAACCAGTCTCTGAGCTTTAATTCCCCACATAAATTGTGACTGCTTATTAAGGTTGTTATGAACATTGAAAGTTAATATATATAAAGCACTTATAATAGTGTATAAATGACACAGCAATTAAGTCGATTCTGACTCATAGTGCATTTCCAAAGCTGTCAATCTTTGCTGGAGCAGAGAGCATCATCCTTCTCTCCCAAATCAGCTGGTTGAACTGCTGAACTTGCCGATCCCGAGGACTAGCGCACATCGTGCTATTGTCATTGTGGTTTTTGCTAGGGGTTTGAGAACCAGTTTCCACTCCTAGCCCAGGCCAACATCATCCTCCCAAGAGTTGTTAAAAGAGTGCCCCCCCTTGCAGCCATTCCATCTTGTTGGAGGCCTTCCTCTTTGCCTTATAAATTATGAGGTCCTTCTCCAGGGACTGGTCTTTCCACATTATCTGAGAAGTCTCATCAAACTTATCTCTAAGGAGCACTTTGGCTATATTTCTTCCCACACAGATTTGTTTGTTCTTTGGGGAGTCGTGAGATTTTTCAATATTCTTTACCACCACATCAATGCCAATACATTAACCCTCCTTCAGTCTTCCTTATTCAAAGTACAACTTTCACCTTGGCTTGGATCAAGTGCATCCTTAGTCCCCAAAGAAACCTCCTTGCTTTTGAACATGTAAAAGGGATTCCTTGTAGCAGATTTACTCAGTGCAGTTTGTCATTTGATCTCTTGACTGCTTCCATGAGCAATGATTTTGTATCTAAGCAAAGGGAAATCCGTGACAAACTCAATTCTTTCTCCACTTGCTATGATGTTACCTATTGGTCCAGTTATGAGGATTTTATTTTTCCTTAGAGTGAGTTGTAATCAATGCTGAAGCCCTTGATCTTCCTCAGTAAATGCTTCAAGTCTTCTTTCTTTTCAGCAAGCAAGGTTGTATCATCTGCATTTCACAGGCTATTAAGCCTTCCTTAAGCTACATTTTCTTCATACCATCCATTTTCTCTGATGGCTTACTCAGCACACAGATTAAATAGTGTAGTGAGAGGATTGTTCCCTGGCACACACTTTACTTGATGTTAGACCAGGCAGCCTTTCTTTGTTCTGCTTGTACAACTGACTCTTGACCTATGTCCAAGTTCCACATGAGCACAATGAAGGAATTCCCGCTCTTCTCAAGATTAGCCACGGTTTGGTATGATCCACACATTGAAAAAAAATCATGGTATAGTCAATAAATCACAAGTAAGCATCTCTTCTGGAATTCTCTACTTTCAGCCTAGATCTACCGGACATCAGCAATGATACTGCTTGTTCCATGTCATCTTCTGAATCTAGTCTGAAATTCTTGGCTCCCTGTCGATGTATTGCTGCACCCAGTATTGGATGTTTTTTCTCTCCCTGTGAGTCCATGATGAACATTATGATCTCTTTGTAAAGAAATTGTTCCTTCATCTATGAGTCAGTTCACACTTCCTTGACTATCTTTGAATCCTACAATCACTATTCCACAGGCCACCAGCTGTGAGAGTCAACCCTGGGTGTGGAGGAGTCTTGGGGGGAGGGGGGTTTAAAGGGTTAACATATTTGGATGCCATTAAAAAGATAGAAACACATGTATACCTCAAAGTGCCTTGGATGTGCCTCAAAGGCTTACTGATCACTTCCCCAAAATCAGCCATGAAACCACTGGCACAAATTTGGGGTCTCGATGAATGCAGACATGCTGATTGGTTAAATAGTCTTTGGTGGAAATAGCAGGTGTATTAGCTAATAGGCTAACACTTGCTATGGATCATTTGCATGAAGCTGAGTGAATGAAGATGAAACAGACAATCTATTAGATTGCAACTTTTCTAGCAACCAAGGACTGTATTTGTTCTCAACTTATGAAAATATTTTAAGAATGTAGCCAAACTGAATAAGTCTCTGAAACCTTGATGAGTTGTTCCTCCTGCCTGCAAAGTATTAAAACACAGAATTTTCTTTCACCCAAATCTCATTAAACTGTCAAACATTTTTCTACTTTGTCAAGTAACTTATCAAGATATTTATGTGTAAAGGTGTGTGTCTATACATCCTGATAATCAGCTTTGATGGGAGAGGAAACACTGGGTAAGTGTTTGACAGTTTAATGAGAGTTTGTGACATTTGTTTTCCATGGTTCCACTGAGTGCTGAAGTGGCTCATTAAATACTGGCGACACTACAAATTCAAGACTTCCACCTTGAACCTGTCCTGGCTAAAGTTCTCAGGTGGGCAGGATGTCCTTCCTGCTCTGAGGATTTCAGGGCTGTGACCGGACCCTTGAAAATTTCCAAGACATATGGCTTTATCTGATCTTCCACCAAAGTTTGCCATCTGGAAAAGGTCAAAAACCAACACTGATTTGGAGGTCATCACTTACTAAGTATCACAATTTCCAGCAAAAAGATTGGCGCTAACAGAGTGCAACTGAAGACACAGAAGATCATAGCACCACCAAATCATCTGGTATTGGCAGTAACTGAAGTCTATTTTGGTCCCATTCAAAAGTCTTATATTCTCGGGAAAATTCTGAAATCCTACTAGTACTTGTTTCAGGTCAAATTTCAAATGATAACAGGTAATGGGGGCAAGGGCAGGGACTAAGAGTCACTCTTGTTGGGAGGTGTGATGATAGAAAACTATAAAGAGTAGGAATGATAAGACAGAGGGATGGTTTATTTCAGCTTCTTCCAGGCAAGACTAGATGCCAATCGTCTGTGATGCCATTTAAAGCATTGGCCTCACTGTCAGGTGAGCCATATTAGCTTCATTTTATAAATGAAAGATTGACACCTAGAAAAGTTAAAGGTTTGAACTAAGCGGTAGAATTGCGATTATGTAACCTAGGCTTATCTACTGTTTAGTTACCCAGACCTACACCATTTTTGTCTTGTTCCCCATTGTAACCTCTGTGGGTTTTTAATAATTTTCTGTTTTGCTCAAAGACAGATGCATGGGGTGTGATGTCTGGATACTGCAGCCTTGAGAGCTGCCTGGACATTTCTCCTGAAAGGTCACTACATCATCATAGGAAATTTCTCACGTATTGTAAATGTGACTCCTAGTGTTTTTCTGAATGTTAGAATGGCTATTTACATCTTGTAATTTGAGGAATGGAAAAGTGCATTATGCTTCTAATGTGTACATTTGATGTTGGTGTTAGGTTAAAGTGACCGGATTTTAAGGGAGACACCATTGACCGATGGTGGGCAGTTCTTGATTAAAAATTTGGTCTATATGGAGCAACACAAATTTTCATAGAACACAAAAATTGTATTGCAATATATTTATTTAAATTTTTAAATTTTTATTTAATTTTATAGCACTGCAGGACATTGTTAAATTGTTAAAAAGTGGGATGTCTGGTCACTTTATGTTTGGTGCCTGTGATAGGTAAGCTTGTGTGCCAACATGGTCAAAGACAACAGGTAGGTCTGTTGTGATAACATGGTCAATGAACACATGTAAGATCAATGGAAGGGCGGAGATAGAAATGGCTCGGTGAGCCCCACCCTTGCCCTCTTGCTCTTGGATCTTCAGACCATCCGGCTGCCTTGTTTGTCCTATGCCTCGATCTCGAAGCGGCACTACCCGTGGGATACCTAATCATGGACTGTGTTGTTGTGAGTTGAGGTCACTTCAAGCCCTGCTTCGTCACACTCCTGTAATATACATCTCTTGAGCTGGGGATTGTGGGACTCTGTCATCTGGCTGACTGTTGGTGACCTGCTTTGCTGTTTGCTGCTTGTGGCCGGATAGCCTGAATTATTCTACAGAGGACTACTCGGTGGCCCTAAAGACTCCAAGGACTGCCAATCTACTAACAGTCTCACACAAGTGAGTTGCACTGAGCCATTTGTACTGCTTAATAGTTTAGTTAATGGGCTAGTTTTTATTTTATATATCCTTCTATCTATATACATGTATAAGAGAATTACTGGTGTCCTGGTTTTGTTTCTCTAGAGAACCCTGTCTAACACAGTGCCCTTGAGTTGGTGTCAACTCAGCGCAGCCATACACAGAGTGGAATGAAACAATGCCCCAGCCTGCGCCACCTTTACCATGCCTCTTATGTTTGAGTCCATTGCTACAGCCACCATCTCACTCCATCTCATCCAGGGCCCACCTCTTTTACGCTGCCCCCCTGCTTTCTCAAACGTGGTGCCCTTCTCTGGAGACTGGTCTCTTCTGACAACTTGTCCAAAATACAGGAGAAATCTCGTCATTGTTGCCTCCAAGGAACATTCCTATATATTTCTTCCAAGACCCGTCTGGCTGTTCTTCAGGCAGTCCATGGGACTTTCAATATTTTTCGCTTACATGAACATTCAATTTTCTCAAAATCTCTCTCTTCTTTCTTATTCAATGTCCAACTTTGAACTGCAGATGACATGATTAAATATGCCGTGGCTAATGAAAGCACCACAGTGTTCAATGTATAACTTCTATCCATTCTGAGTGAAGTGGAAGGCCACAGGATGATTTCCATTACTGCTGACCTCCCTGTTGGCATAAACTTCTAATAAATTTCTCTTTTTCTCTATCTGCCTGGAGTTAGTGAATAGGCTTTGCCAATCTTAGTAATGAACCCTAATCAAAGGAAAGCAAATCTGAGGGTCTCCAAGCCATGGAGGGGCCCACATAATATGAACTGTGACTGTTTAACATTTTCTCTCTCCTGCAGACTCACAAGGCACCTCAAGGGTCATTCCAGAGGATTTCAGTTATGACCCTTCCTTTTAAATTGCCTCAACTTAAGGACAAAAACAACTACTGCACTCTCCTCTGTCAACAAACCCCTGCAGGCTAGGGGGCATGCCATGTGTCCTTATATGCAAGAGGAGTGGGGATGAAGGGAAAGAGGCAGCAATCTCAGAATTCAACAGGAGGCTTGTTTTCTCAAAAATGAGAGTCCATATTTAGGATAGGATTATTGATCTCCTTGTTGTCAATTATCAAGTGAGCACTTTTTTGATATAAAGAACTGAGAACCACAGTAGCCAGGGGTACTGAATATAGGCTCAGTTTTCTCATTTGCAAAATTAACATGTTTATGTCTACATCAAGAATGTGGTGAGGTCTAAATAAAGGCTATGTCTAGCACATAACAGGGCTTTAATATGGAGTGTTCATACTGTGTATCAGGTGCCAGACATCATTCTTAGTAGACTATAGGATAAAATTTAAATCTCTAACTCACTGCACTTGAGCTGATTCTGATTCACAGTGGCCTTCTAGGATAGCATAGGACTGCTCTGTGGGTTTGTGAGACTGTAACCCTTTTTAGGAGTAGAATGCTTCATCTTTCTTCCAATGAAGAGTGGCTGGTGGCTTTGGACTGATAATCTTGTTATTAAGAGCCCAACACAAAATCTCCATGACAAAGGCTAAAGCATTTAATCATCTCGGCAACACTATAAGAAAGGTACTATTATCTGAGCCCTGGTGGTGCAGTTGTGTGCAGGACTGCGGCTCACAGGGTTGACAGTTCAAATCCAGCAGCAGCTCTCCAGGAGCAACATTGGGCTTCCTACTCCCACAAGGGCAGTGGTGTCAAAAAAAGAAAAAAAGAAAGGTACTATTGTAATCCTATTACAGTTGAGGAAAAACATAGATACTTACCCTATGAAAGAAAGAGTTATGGATAGTTTTTAAAAAAAGATGATAAAGTAATTCTCCTTACTTTAGCTTGCTTTCAGCCTTTGGTATAGGAAATCAGTGAGTTCCATTTACTATTTAAATAGTACTATCTATTTGCAAACTGTCCTGTGACATTCTCACAATAGGTCATTTGCAACTCACTTGATTTTTTTATTCCTAGCAATGGACCCCTCTCAAGACTGAAAAATCCTCCTTTCCATGTAACTGAAACCTGATGCCCTTTAGCTTCCACTCAGTGTCCCTGGATCTTCCCTATAGGGCTATCTTGTCTCATGTTTAATCCCTTTTATACTTCATGGAAACCTTTTAAGTTTGTGTCCCCTTCTCCTTCAAGACTTCTCTCCAGGTCAAATGCTCCATGTCCCTTCGGGTGTTCCTCATATGACATGCTTCACATAATTCTCTGATCACCTTCCAGTGAGTTGAAGTCCTCTTCATTTGAAGTCAATGGGACTGGGAACTACAACCGGTCCTGGGCCGGCAGTGTAGGCCAGGAGAAGGACAAGAGGATATGGCCTTTGCACTGGGAGTACAGTGAGTCTCTCTAAGTGAAAATGTCTAGCCTTCTCATTTGGGAACTAATAACAGATTTGTTGTGGATATGAAGGAAAGTAACTATGTTAATCTACATTACATTATATTGTCTAATTCCTTAGCAGGAACCCTGTGTAACTGGTTTAACCACAGGTACATGGTGAGGCTGGGTCTGGGGGAAAACGATGATGGCTGCTCCATTGCAGTAAGCTAAAGATGACATAAGGAAACTCATGCTGAACTTGGTGGATACAAACACATACTCAGTCTTGAATGGGGCAAATAATGGGGTTTAAAGACATAAATCAATAATAGAGGATAGAAGGCCAACACTAGAAAATGGAAGGTCAATCAACCAACTGAAAATTAGATTATCAACTATAACTGACTCAATTGATGCTCAAGTATAAAGTGATTCAAGCAAGATAAGCAAGCTAACTTTGGGATGTCTAGACACAAGTTAAGTGTAGTTAAAAAAGCTCAGAGAAGCTCTGCAATTAGCATCTATGACCCTCTCAAATGGTAGTGGTATAGGTGAATTAATTAAAAGATGAGGCAATAAGCAGTTAACTCCTTTTCCCACTCCCTTCTCCAAAGGTCTAGGTAGGAAAGTGACCTTACCATAGGTACTCTACACTCAGAGCCAGCCAGAATGGATTACAACATACATTCTCTAGCATTTTGGCCTACTGACCCCTTTTGAAAAAAAAAATTACTTAGTTCCCCCTGACCACTAAAACCATTTGTGGGCTGAGCCCCAGTGGCATAAGTAGTTTAGTGCGGAACTGCGGCCCGCAGGCTTGGCGGTTCAAATCCAACAGCGGCTCTCAAGAGTGGCACTGGTGGCTCCCACAACCACCAGAAGGCAGTGAGGCCCACAAAAAACAAAACAAGCAAACAAATAAAAAGAAGCAAAAAACCCCCCCAAAACATTTGTAGTATAACCTATAATCCAGGATAAAGTATAGGTATTGACTTTGCAGCCCCCTGGAACATTCCAGAAGCCCTCTCCCTAGGGAGGGGTATTTCCAACCTTGGAAAATACTAGATGGAAGTGAGACTGATTCTTTGAAAATGAGTAGCACAGAAAAGACTTCATACTGAAAAGTGAGTCTGTGGTCCACTTTCCCTCTTCAATAATAAATACACCAGCAGTTAAACTTCAGTCCTCAGTTAAAGTGATTTTAGGCTTCTCCCCAGAACTGGCTTCGCTGGTGTGAAGCAGATCTGCAGAAATGTACATCTGATAGGGGTGGTAGGGACGTGTCTCCTACAAAACAGACCAGACGAATCACCTTATCATTAAGCTCACTACTTAATAGCTCTTTGCATTGTTCCCTGAACTATTATGTCCCCTTTATCTGGATTCTCTTAAATACACGAGGGCTTCAAGAAGCTTGAGGAAATCTTCCATTATTTTTTAACTCCATTCTCCCATGAATTTTTCAAAGCCTCCTCATACGTGTGGACATTTAAATATAACTCAACATCTGAGAAATGAAAGACAGAAACACAACAAACATAACTGAGATGAAACAGCACCAGTGCCTGCAGCAACAGACAAATAAAACCTAAACCACAACTTATGATCTGAGAGAAATGCTGCCTCGATAAAACATGTAATGGTGCAACCAAGAATTCACAGAATGTAAAATTCCAATAATAAAACTCTAAAATTTAATAAAAAGATACAGCAAAGAAGTTAAAGCAATTTCATACAAAATAGAGCAAAAATGACAGAGTAGGAAATTAAGTGAGGAATCAAAAAAAAAAGATAATTGCTACAGGGAGTCCAATATACAAATAGTCAGTGTTCTAGTCAAACTCACTGTCATCACATTGATGTCAAATTATAAGGACACTATTGGCCAGAATAGAACAATCTCATTGATGTTCCAAGACTAAGGAGGCCCTGATGGGTTTAAGCCTCCAGTCTTTTAATTAACACCTAAGTTCTTAATGTGCTTAATCACTGTGTCAATGAGTACTCAAGAATGGGGTGGGGGAGGGGCGAGTTAACCTAAAGGGAAATCGCTGTCCAAACAAAAACTCAAAAAAAAAATTAATGAAGCTGAAGAACACGCATTTCCAGATTGTGACACACACACACACACACACACACACACCTTAGAGAGTTTTAAAATGTGGAGGAAAGAAGACCCTAAGATCTATCAGAAGAGGGGATAAAACAACGCTCAAAAAAAAGTAGCATTCAGGTAACAATTAGACATGAAAATTTTAAGAAGTTTAATGAGTACAACCCAGAAAGTTCAAAGATCATGAGGGATATTGAACATTATTATTTTCCACCTAAAATTCTATTCCTAAGCTATTAGTCAATGCAAAAAAAAAGTAAAGATGTTTTCAAGAGGCTTAGGTCTCACATACTTTCCTCCAATATACTCTTGATTAAAAAATGGAGATGCTGTATTCCACCAAGAAGTCAAGGAGTTTGCCTAGGACAGAGAAGACAAGGTACTCAGAAAGATGATGTACTGGGCTGCACACTGAACAACTAACCACGAGGTCAGGGATTCAAACTCACCACTCATCCCATGCAAAAAATTTAATGTTGCTTCTGTAAAAATTTAAAGTCAATTCTGACTCACAGTGACCCCTTATAGATTTCCAAAAGTAACTGCTTGCAAGGGTACAAAGACCAGTCTTTCTCCCGTAGAGTTGCTGGTGGTTTCAAACTGCCAGTTATGTAGATCACAACATATAACCACTACACCAAAGTAAATGTTATGAGAATGATGAGGGCAGTAGATGTGCAGATGTGCTTGACCCACAATGGACCTATGTATGGATTGTGCTGAGTTGAATGAGCCCCCAATAAAAGAATTTTAAAAAAAGATTTAAAGTCTCAGAAACCTAAAAAGATAGTTCTACTTCATCTTATAGGTTCACTCACTATGAGTCAGAATTGACCGTATGGCAGTGGATTAGGGCATCCAGAAAACAACATGGAAAATATTTATTTCCTCCACAATATGAATTGTGGTTCTGGAAATAGTTGTTGGAAAGCTTTCCTTTCTCCCGTGCATTGCTTTTGCACTATTTCTGAAACCCATCAACTCTGTATGAGTGCAAACATTTCAGCTGTCTATTCTGTTGATGGAATTGTATGCTTCCAACCGCTTCCTACTGAGTCCTGTTATAGAGCAAGTTAAGTCCCTCCAACTTTGTTCTTCTTCAGAATTGTTTTATCTATTTTCGATTGCTTTCTTTACCCTTGTAAACCTTTGTATCACTTGGTCCAGGTTTAAACGAGCTTTGGGATTTTGATCGTCTTCCTTGAGTGAAGAGATGGCCAGCACACATTATACATCTCCAAGTCATGGCATCATGCTGGAGGTCTTTGAAATTTGCCATTTATGCAAATCTGCTTTTGTTTCCTTACATAGTTTTCAGGGCTTTTCTATGAAGAAAATCTTATGCATTTTATTATTTCATTTTATGTGCTTGTAAATGGGACAATTTCTCTCTGTTGCTATTTTTTAAACCTTGGTTTAAAGAAATTTGAAGGGTGGCTCTTCAGTCCCATTTATTTCTGAAAATTCATATCATTGCTGCAAAGCTCCTGAGACAATGGCCCACAGATCCAAAGGAAAGAGCTCATCCATTCCTCTAGATCAGTGGCTCTCAACGTGAACACAAGTTTTTAAAATGAGGAAATGTGTTCACTTTTGGACAACAGCAAGAAAACTCACATAGTGCAGTGAATATTCTTTCAAAGCATCGATCAAATATTTTAACACTGCATGCTTTCCTCTTGAAAGCAGCTTCCTTTTGTCTCTGTGGAAATGTCATTCAGGGCTTAGGGGGACAGGTCAAGTGGATTTCATTTCACAGCATCTCTGCTGGCTACTGCAATTTCATCAAGTGTTAAACAGAGTGTGTATGATTTGGACCAGGAGCAGTTAGGCGGTTAGGGGAAAGCTTACCAGGTTGAACTTACCCAGCAGCCCTTTGGAAGGACAAGTTGGCAATTTAATTCCGAAAAGATGAAGACTAAAACCAGAACCTACTGCCATGAAGTTGACTCCAACTCCTGTCAGACCTGCAGAAAACAGCAGAACTGCTCCCTCGGGCTTTCAAGTCAATCTTCCTCTTGGAGCATCTATTGGGTTCAAATGGCTGACCTTGCCACCAAGAGCTCAAGGATAACCCACTCTGCCACGAGGTTCCTCTGTAAAATCTACAAGCTAGATAACCCTAGGAGGCCAGTCTGCTACACGCATGGGGTCACTCTGAGTTGAAGTCAACTTGTTGGCACCCAGCAACAACAACAACAGATTGAATGCGCATGCTTCTGAATCATCCTAGATAAACAAAATATGAAGCATTGACCTCCACTTCCTCCTCTGCTCCTACTGAAGGCCTTGCTCACAATGCTGATATTGGGAGGTGAGGCTCCTTGTTACTCACAGGGGTACGGATCCCTATTTCCAATAGACTTCATGATAATCTCAGGGCTGTGTGCTGACTTCCTGTCACCTCTGATGAGATTGCCAGTGCCATTCCCTCATCATGACCAACAAAAAGCCTCCTGCAGGATTTGGTGCAGTGCTGGCTCAGCTAGTCTCGCTCAGTGCCTGCAGTGTGACAGCTTTTCTGCTCCTGTGCAGGAAGCTTTTAAAAGTTTTTCTTTTAATTAAAGCCATCATTCCACTTTTCCAGGGTTAGTGTAATTAAAATTAGATCCCATTGCTACTTAGTTGATTTCCATTCATAGTGGCTTTATGGGACAGAGTAGAACTGACCTTCTGTGATTCTAAGACTATAAATCTTTATAGGAAATAGGAAGTTGCATCTTTCTTCTGAAGCACAGCTGATGAATTCAAACTGCTGACCTTATGGTTAGCAGCCGAATGCATAACCCATTATGTCACCAGGGCTCCATTTGCAAGGATTAGCTTAATTAATATTAAATCCTATTGCTATAAATATTAAATCCTATTGCTACAAAGCCATTGCCACAGAGTTGATTCTGGCTCCTATGTACTATAAATCCATAACATAAGACAGAGTAGATCTTCTGTACACTTTCCAAGATGGCAAATCTTTATGGAAGCGTCATCTTTCTCCTGAGGGGAAGTTAGTGGGTTTGAATGACAAAACTTATGGTTCGCTGCTCCATGTACACTACCTGGGATCCTTAGTATCCCTATCTGCTGCTGTCATTAGATGTCATTAAGTTGGTTCCTTCTCACAGTGACCTTATGTGCAACAGAAAGAAACACTGCCCAGTCCTACAGCACCCACACAGTTATCCCTAAGCTTGAGCCCATTGTTGCAGTCAATGTGTCAGAGGACTTTCACTGCAGCCTTTCCACCAAGGATGAGGTCTTTCTCCAGGGACTGGTCTCTCCTGACAATATAGTCAAAGTGTGTAAGAAAATCCTTGGCAATAAGGAGCGCTCTGTTCTTCCAAGACAGTATGGCTATCTACCATGGTTTAAACATTTGGAGCGGAGCTAGGGGCTGAAAAGTGCAGGAAACACATGGGCTTATTGCTGAGACACATGTTGATGCCCTAGTCAATAAGTGAGTAAATATGTTTGCTAAACTTTATGTATAATTTTCAAGAAACTTGAAGTTCAGAAAATTTGGAGAGAGAGCTGCTGACTAGAGTATAATCCACATCCATTTTTATTGTGAATGTGGTGAATTATCGCATGTGAAGATTCTTGAAACAACACAGTTCTGGGGATCAAAAGTCTAACCTGGAGCTCATTAGGCTAAAATCAAGTTATCAGCAGGCTGATTTCCTTCATGTTTCCAGCTTCTAGAAGCTGCCTTCATTTCTTGGCATATAGTCCCTTTCATTCTTCTAAGGGGGTCAGTGAATCACTCCCATCTCTGCCTCTGCTGTCAAATTACCTTCACTTATAAGAAACCTCTGATTCCCCTAGGTCCACCTGGGTAAGGCAGAAGTCTCTTGTCTCAAGTTCAGATGGTTCGCAATCTTAATTTTGGGGTGATATTTAGGATGAATCGTATTCTGCCTATAGCTATCCAATTCCAAGTACAAATCTCTTTTTGGTGTTCTAATTCTAGGTTGTTGCACACTTCATTATAATATTTTGCTTTCAAAAGGCCCAAGCATGAGAACAATAGTGAGGATGGTGTAGAACTGGGCAGCATTTCTTCCTGTTGTACGTAGGGTCACGATGAATTGGAACAGACTTGATGGCAACTACAATCAAGTACAAATCTGTCCTGGAAGAAGTACCTTCAATATATTCTTGAGAAGTGAGGTTGGCAAGACTTCGTCACACACACTTTGGGCATGTGATTAGGAGATACCACGCCCTGTAAAAAGACATCATTTGTGGTGAATTAGAAACCTGTGAAAAAGGAAACTTTCAAGGAGATTGAAAGGAGATTTCAGGGAATTGATAAGGTGAGTTTAAATCTAACAACTGCTGTGAAGGTGGCTCTGAGCTGAGCCATGTTTTGTTTTGTTGGATGTAAGGGCACTATGAATTGGAACTGACTCAACAACATCTAACAACAACTGGTGCTGTTGAGTTGACATCAGTGCGTGGTTCTGTGTAAAATCATGTCAACTCAACAGCACCTGTGGTTGTATAGATTGCAACTATATTGCATAGGGGTTCCAATGGCTAAGTTGGGGCTGTAACACACTGGGCCTTTGTTCCAATGTGCCTCTGGTGGTGTCAAACCACCGAACTTTCAATTACATGCTGAGTGTCTTAACCATTTTCATAAACCATGGAGTCCATCTAACTCTAGTGCTTAAGAAATTGACATTTTACACAAATTTATTCATTTTGTGTTTTAGGCACTAACACTCTCTGCCTAACAAATGAAATCAATTTCAGGGAAGTACATATAATTTCCTCTCTGGAGTATGGACAACAGGGAAGTGAGTGAAGGAACACATCGGAGCATGTACGATATGAAAAAGTAATAACAATTTATAAATTATTAAGGGTTCATGGGGGAGGGGGAGAGAGGGAGTAGGGAGAGAGGGAAGTAAGGGATGCTGGTACAGGGGGCCTAGGTGGAGGGAGGATGTTTTGAGAGTGATGATGGCAACAAACATGGACTGCATACAATTGACATATGTATTCATCATGATGGGAATTGTATGAACCCCCCAATAAAATGATTTATGTAGAAAAAGAAACCTCAGAGATGCTTTACCATCCATAAATCCATTAATATTATACATCATATTGATAAGATGAAGGATAAGGACCATATGGTAATATCTATAGATGTAGGAAAAAACGTTTGACAACATCTAGCACCCTTTCCTAATCAAGACGCTTAGACAGATAGGAATAGGTCAGTTCCTCAAGTTAATACAAGCTATCTATGAGAAGCCAACAGCTAACATAACAGTCAATGAAGAAAAGCCTAAATCAATCCCTCTGAACAAGGGGACTAGACAAGGTTGCCCCTTATCCCCACTACTATTCAATATAGTATTGGAGATCTTAGCAAATAACATAAGACAATGGAAAGACATCCAAGGTATCCAAATGGGAGATGAGGAGGTCAAAGTATCGTTATTCGCTGATGACATGATCCTGTACATCACAAATCCTAAGAGCTCCACAACTGGAATAGTAATAGCGATGGAGGAATATGGAAGAGTGGCAGGATACAAGTTCAACAAACAGAAGTTGATTAGTCTGCTCTACACATTTGATAAGACCACAGAAGAGGAGATCAAGAAGGTAGTACCATTCACAATAGCCAAGAATAAATTGAAGTATCTAGGGATATATCTAACCAAATAAAACAAAAGACCTATACAAGGAAAACTACAAAACCCTACTACCAGAAATGAAAAGTGACCTCCACAAGTGGAGGAATATCCCATGCTCATGGATTAGGAGACTCACTATAGTAAAGATGTCTATCCTACCCAGGGCACTTTATAAGTTCAATGCTATCCCGATCCAAATACCAACAATCTTCTTCAGAGAACTGGAAAAACTGACCACCAACTTCTTATGGAGAGGGAAAAGTCCAGAATTAGCAGGGATCTTCTCAAGGAAAAGAACACAGTTGGAGGGCTGGCTTTACCTGACTTTCACACTTACGACAAAGCCACAGTGGCCAAAACAGCATGGTACTGGCATAATGACAGATACACAGATCAATGGAAAAGAATAGAAAACTCTATTATAATCTAATATAAAACCATTAGCACATAGACAACTGATTTTTACAAGGGCCCCAAAAGCATCAAGTGGGAGGGCGATGCCCTATTTAACAAATGGTGCTGGAGACAATGGCAATTCACATGTAGAAAAGTGAAACAGGATCTCTACCTCACCCCATGCACAAGAACAAACTCAAGGTGGATCACGGACCTGGAAGCAAAACCACAAACCATCAGGACCATTAGCGAGAGATTCGGGAAAAATCTAAGAACCTTGACCCAGGGAATACAAAGGCTAACTGCATTAGGACAGGGTACAGATGCAGGGGAACCTGAAATTGACAAATGGGACTTACTAAGAATAAAACACATGTGTGCATCAAAGGACTTTACTAAGAGGGTAGCCAGGCAAGCCACAGACTAGGAGAGGATTTTTAGCAAGGATACAACAGACAAAGGGCTTGTTACAAAAATCTACAATACCCTCGTTTCATGCAAGAAGATGAAAACAGATAACCCTTTGAAGAAATGGGAAAAAGAACTGAAGAGAAGTTTCACTTGGGTGGAGGTCCGTATGGCCAATAAACATATGAGAAAATGCTCCCACTCACTAGCCAGCAGAGAAATGCAGATCAAAACAACCATGAGATATCATCTAACACTCTTGAGGTTATCCCAGATCAGAAAATCAGAGTGCAACAAATGTTGGAGGGGATGTAATGAAATAGGAACACTTCTACATTGCTGGTGGTTGTGTAGATATGTACAGCCGCTATGGAAAGCAGTCTGGTGCTACTTAATGAAAATGGAAGTTGAGCTACACTATGATCCAGCTATCCTACTATTGGGTATATACCCAGAAGAGACAAGAAATAAACCACGACCAGTGGTATTCATGCCAATGTTTATTGCAGCACAATTCACAATCACAAAGGGTTGGAAGCAATCTAAATTTCTTTCAGTAGATGAATGGATCAACAAACTCTGGCACATACACACAATGGAGTACTATGCCTCACTCAAAAGCTCTGACAAGCACATGAAACACATCTCTGTGTGGGAAGAGCTGGAGGGAATTATGCTAAGTGAAGCCAGTCAATCACAAAAGGATAAGTACTGCATGAACCCCCTGAGGTAAGTAGAAACAGTATGGTGAATATAAAAGAGAAGACTCCTATACCATAATAGTTGGTCCAAGATGTAGGGTAAGGGGAGGACGGAGGACCATACCTAGGGAGGTACACGCTGGATGCAACAGAGTAATAGGAGAAGGATGAGGGGGTGGAGGGGATAAGGAGATAAAAGGGAGTTCAAAAGTGAAAGGATAACAGAGGGAATGGGGCACTAACCCATCCAGGGGAGTTGCACTGGTCTTGTCTCCACAGAAACTGGAATGGGTGAACAGTTCCTACCATGAAACACCCAACCATGGGGACAGCATGGACGCATAGAAGAACGCAAGAAAAGAGAGAGCTACAGAGCTGGACGCAACCAGAGTCAGATGGATTCCATCCCAAGAAGTGGGCATGGCAGATAACAGGTTGGGGAAGGGGCCAACATCCCACATCCACAGGGACAAGACAAGAAGAGAGAAGAGGGAGAGAGCTGGTTCAAGCTCCACGATGACACATGATGCTCAGAGGAACACATCCCTCTGGAGACACAATGCGCCACAGAAAGGACTGGGTAAACAACGATTCCTGGGGGCATGAGAGAGGGGAGGAGAAGGAGGTGTGGACAAACACATGGACAGTGGAGGGGGAGCAACAAGTGGTCTGGAATCAATGGAAAGGAAGGTGTGGGAGGCCTGATTGGGATTAAGCAAGGACAATGTGAGGGGCAGGTTTGTTATGCCAACATGGCCACAGAAGATTGGTGGGTCTGTTTTGACGGCATGACCAATGAATACACGGGATGAACTGAAGGGCAGAGATAGGAAGGGCTCAGTGAGTCCCGCCTTCTCTCTCTCTCTTGCTTTCTGATCTTCGGACCAGACAGCTGCTTTGTTTGTCCTGAGCCTCAACCTCCAAGCAACACTACTCGTGAGACACCTAATCATGGACTGTGGAGCTGTGAGTTGAGGTTTCTCCCACCCTACTTCGCCACACTCCTGGGATATACATCTCTTGAGTTGGGGACTGTTGGATTCTGTCATCTGGCTGACTGTTGGTGACCTGCTTTGCTGTTTGCTGCCTGTGACTAGATAGCCTGAATCGCTCTACAGAGGACTACTCAGTGGCCCTCAAGACTTGAAGGACTGCCGGTCTTCTAGCTATCTCACGCAAGTGATTTGCACCGAGCAATTTGAACTGCTTTATAGATTACTTAACTGTTTCTTTCTTATCTTATATACTCTTCTTTCTATATAAATATATACAGAGAATTACTAGTGTCCTGGTTTTATTTCTCTAGAGAACCCTCTCTGACACAGACAATTCTGTGAAACGCGAATGAAGGTGGAACATGATGGTGGGAGAGAAGGGAGATGGAAGGAAATAGAGGAAAGAGCTAGAAGGTAAAGTGCACTTGCAGAGGTCTAAGCATGGGTATGTCCATACATAAGTACAACTATCTATTGCAAGGTGGGGATAAATTTAAGAACATATCTATAGGCCAAATACTATGGTAGCAAGTGGACCTTGAGCCCTCTCCCTGGTGCTCCCTTAATGCAAGAACACTTTGTTTTATGAATCTGGTATTCCTCGAGGATCACTGACCCAACACGATCACTGAAGTTAAATGGGTGCACAAGCAAATGTTGTGAAGAAAGCTGATGGTGCCCAGCCATCAAAGGATATATCTGGGGTCTCAAGAGATTGAAGATAAACAATAGACCATTTACTTGAGAAGAGACCACACCCACACAGAAGAAGCACCAAAGCCAGCATGGCCACACAGTGGTGAAAGGTCTAGGCAATAGACATCAAACTGGGGGGAAAAAACCATATCACTGTGTGCACATATCCCCAAGGCGCCCACTGAGGACATGTGGGGGCATGAGCAACAGTGGTGAAGAAAGCAGATGGTGTCCAGCTATCAAAAGATAGATCTAAGATTAAGATCTTAGATCTTAAAGCTTGAGCATAAGCAAGCAGTCATCTAGCTCAGGAGCAACAAAATCCACCATAAAAGAAGCTCACTCACCTGTGTGATCATGAGGTGCTGAAATAATCAGGTATCAGACATCAAAGAACAAAAATCAAAATCAATGGACGAATTGACTCCCAATAGCACTGAAGATAAATGGATACAGAGGCAAACAGAGTCGAGGAAACTGTGGTGCCCAGCTACCAAATGATTGAATGTCTGGAGTCTCAAAGACTTGAAGATAATTGAGTTGCCATTCAGTGTAGAAACAGCAAAGCCCACATGGAAGAAGCACACCAGCATGTGTGATCAAGAGGGGCTGAAGGGAGCAGGTATTGAGCATCAAAGAGCAAGAATCACCTCATTACGAATGAGTGGGAGATCAGGGTGGGGACCTAAGGCCCACTGGTGGGGGAGTCACGGGGAAGAGACAGACCAGTTAAGGAGCAGCCGGGCAGTGATGTTGCATACAAGTTTCCTCTAGTTCCTGAAGCCTTCCTCCCCACCCCACCCCCCCACCCCCCAACCATCATGGTCCCAACTCTACCTTATAAATCCAGATGGACTGGAGAAGGTACACTGGTGGAGAGGGGAGGTGGAGATATGGCGAAACCAGGATGGGTGAGCCCCTTTGGGCCAGTGGTTAGAGTGGAGCTGCTGGAAGGATGGGAAGAAGGTGGGATAGAGAGATGGAACCAACTGCAAGGATATATACATAAGCTCCTATTTGAAGGACGGGCATCAGGGGAATGGATTGAGGAAGAGGTCGGGCAGTGTAAGATATGACAGAACAATAATAATTTATAAAGTGTTGAGGTTTGGTGGGAAGGAGAGAGCAGGGGAAGAGGGGAAGGGATGGAAAAGCCAATACTAGGGGCTCAAGAGAAAAAGCAGATGATTGGAGCATGATAACAGCAGTGGACACGTGAAGGTGCCTGGCACTATGTCTATTTATGTATTGTGAAAAATGATGTATAAGCACCCAATAAAATGATTTAATAAAAAAAGAAACCTCAGTAGATACTGTACACACAGTAATTGCAGTTAGATTTCCTGAGGACCAATATGTCAGTGAACCAGAGGGCAAGGCATTCTGACTTATCATGGGGGAAGACATGGGAGCACCCTCACTGAGACTTCCAGACCTCACCATCTGTCCTGCTTCTGTATGCTGGTCTCTGTTTGCATCCATTATAGTAAAGCTTTATTCATATCTCTTTCCTGAGTTCTGTCAGACATTCTAGGGGATTATAAAACTTGAATATGAAATGGGAATCCCCAAATTTGTAGCCAGTTTGTTGGACCTCTGGCTAACTCTAGGAACCACAGAATGTGCAGTTGAAGTCTTGAGCAGTCCAAGGAATTATATCTTCGGCTTTTTTTTGGGGGGGGGCATCACTGTCCTCTGGTGGGAGTGGGAAGCCCAGCCTTGCTCCTGGAGAGCTGCTGCTGGATTTGAACTGCCAAGCCAGTGGGCCACAGTTCCGCACTTAACCATTACACCACTGGGGCTCAGCCCCAAACTTCAGTTTTTTCATGAAGATTTTTTTAATGAAGTTTAAAAATTTTTTTTATTAAATCATTTTACTGGGGGCTTGTACAACTCTTATCACAACCCACATGTACATCCATTGTGTCAAGTACTTTTGTGCATTTGTTTCCCTCATCATTCTCAAAACAGTTGCTTTCTGCTTGAGTCCCTGGTTTCTGCTCCTCATATTTCTCTCCCTACTCCCCACTCCCCCATGAACCCTTGATAATTTATAAATTATTATTATTTTGTCATATCTTACACCATCTGACATCTCCTTTCACCCACTTCTCTGCTGTCCATCCCTGAGGGAGGAGGTTATATGCAGATCCTTGCCATCTGTTCTCCCTTTCTACCCCACCTTCCCTCCATCATTCCATTGTAAGCCTTCTCACCACTGGTCCTGATTTGATCTAACTCCAAGTAGTTTAGAGTCAGAAAAGGAACTGAATTTTGCAACATGAGGTCATAAAGTCTGAAGGAAGATAATTTTATATATGCCATGGATTCCTTCACAGGGAAAACTGGAAAACATTCAAAGGACTCAGATCTAAGTAGTGCTAGTTTTCTTTTAACTATCTGAATCTACAAAGCAAGGTTTATCTGCAAGCAGACCACATCATATCATGGGTCTTTGCTAAGCAACCAAATGGGAAACATCAACGTGAAAAATCCTTACATGACAAGAAATGGGACACACTCTCCAAAGGAAGGGAGCAAAATGAGCAGCGTGAAAGCTCCCAGCCCAGTATGTTCCAGTCCCTGGTAAATCCCATGAGCTAAGCCATCTGCAATTAAACACAGGAGCCATGCCATGTGGAGCTCAGAGCTGCTCTTGACTCCAGGCAGAAGCGTTTGCTCATTTCTCTCCCTGAGGACTGAGAACTTCCAGAAGTCAATGATGGGTTTGACAACTAACATCCAGGTGGAGAGCAAAAATAGCTTCATTGAATGAGCTGTTTAAATTCCGTGACACCAGGCATCCAGATGTTCAGAAGCATCTTGTATTGGGGGCGAAATTGTCTCCTCTCTACCCAAATACCTGGGAGCGATCAATCTAGCAATGAGATATCTCTCTGTCTACCTTCAGAGGTTCTGCACCTGGCACCTGGCTTGCAAACAGCTGTCGTGTGTTAGAAGGGAGCTCAGCTTTCATCTTTGTCACTGACACTTTCCTATAACATTCTTAGCTAAACTCACATCCACCTCTGGGCTGACCTCCCTGATGCCCCCATGACATCCACCTGGAGTTTACTCCAATGCAAACTGCCCTTCTCATTCTTACTACTATCAAGTCAATTCTGACTCTTACCAACCCTAAAGGCCACTGTAGAACTACCTCTGTGAGTTTCCAAGATGGTGACTCTTGATGGAAGTACAAAGCCCTGTCTTTCTCCCTGAGGAGCAGCTGGTGATTTTGACTGGCTAACCTTGCAGTTAAGCAGTCCAACTAAGAGCCACTGTGCCACCAGGACTCCGAACTACTCATAGCCATTAGAATTTCAGAGTTCCTAGAAGCTTTGCATATCCCAACCTTGGTTCCTCTTACAGATATGTCTCTTTTCTGGACTCTTTTAATACCTGTGTTTGCACTTGATTTTATACTGACATATCTTGATATCTTTAACATGCTTCCATAGCACTTGTTCTATGAAGTTTCTATGAAGCACTTTTCTCAATCTGAGTTTGCTTTTGGTCTGAGATTCTGGTCTTGCATCTAGAAAGAGGACAGTTGCTGAGACCCAGACACATTGGTTAGTACATTGCTTCTACAAAGCTTTAGATGACTTCATTCATTATAACCCTAAAGGAATCTCTAACTTTCAAAGGCACACATACAGTGGATGGGTTTTCATTCTTCATTTTCTATTTGTTCCTTTGTAAAAAGCAGTATGAGCACCAAGATAGAAGAGAAATTGATCTAGAACCAAAATCCCAGTACCCACATAGTGCATAATCTATAAATGCTTGTAGAATTGCTATATTAATAGAAGGTATAGTGCTAAAAAATTATTAGTAGTATTGATTTTATTTACTGATGTATTTTATACCGGTCTAAACTAAACAGACAGGAGAGGGCTTACCTAGAAAGTGTGGGTGAGAAATTACTTTTGTTTTCATTATAATATATATTTTTTAATTTTGGAGGGGCATCACTGCTCTCTGGTGGTCATGGGAGCTACCCACACTGCTCCTGAGAGCTGCCACTGGATTTGAACTGCCAAGCCCACAGCTGCAGTCCCGCACTCAACCACTTGCGCCATCGGGGCTCAGCCTCCATTATAATGTCTTACTGGGCACTTTGTTTTGGCTTACTGTTTGTCATTGTTAGGTGCCATTGAGTTGCTTCTGACCCATAACAACCTTATACACAAGAGATTAAAACCCTGCCAGGCCCGAAACACCCTCACAATTGTTCCTCTGCCTGAGCCCGTTCTTGAAATCATAGTGTCAATCTGTCTCCTTGAGGGCCTTCCTCTCCTTCACTGTCCCCTTACGTCCCTAAAAGGATATTCTCCAGGGAACAGACTCTCCCTACTGATTTATTTTATACATATATTTTATTGATGTAATTGAAGCATGCATCTTAGCACCAGTCAATGTTTTTTAGCTAGTCTATCTTTGCAAATAATTTAGTATTCTTTTTTTCCTACTGCCTATCATCTATGACAGTGACTCTTAAACTTTGTAGGACATTTGACTTGCTAAATGCAAATTCCTGATTTCCAACCTCACAGCGTCTGATTCAGTAGCTTTAATATGAGGCCCAGAATTTGGCATTCCTCCCAACCCAAATAATTTTAAGAAGGTTGTCCCAAGAGAAACACCATCCTATCGCATGATGTTCCAATCCTCTGAATGGTAGTAGGTGTTCAGGACTGTCCAGGGTATGTCTTTTCTTTTTTGAAAGTTTGTGTTTCGAATGATCTTTAATTAAAGGCCCCACCCAGAGGACACAGGTGGTAGCAAATGATTGCTTTGGGGGAGCTATGACTTAGATCATCATGTTCACCTTTGTCATAAAATCATCATCTTCTTGTTTGAAAACATGGCAAATCTGTTTCTTAATATGGTCAAGGAATTACTGAGAACTTTTGTCACATCCATGGAACAGGACATTGTAGGAATAAAGTAGAAGAAAATAGCCTCGTGGATTAACCAAATAGCACCATCAACCTCTATAATCTACAACATCCCAAATGTTACCCCTTTGGAGGGGCCGCTGCCAAGTGAGAAGGGGGTTGAACTGCCTTTTAAACAGGTACCTTCTTTTACAGAGAGCACATCCTTAGAAGGAAATGTGTTTGAATCATCATTAGAAACATTGGGGCTCAGTTTCCTAACCCATTTTTAGCTTTGGGTTATTGTTCAGAAATTGTGATACTATTTGAAATATATCCAGAAAGTTTGTCATGAAAACCAAGAGAAAGAAAAAGATATCGTATGAGAAACTCAGTTATCATTATATAAGGAAAATCTGACCACTTCTGTCCCTAGCTTCAAACACTAAGTGGATAATAACTTCACAGAATAAAAGAAAAAACTCTTTGCTGTGGCTTTCAGAGCTCTCCATGCTATGGCATTTATATGGCTTCCTTACTCCAGTTAATAACTCTTCTTTCAAATGTGGGAACATTCTAGATCCCTCTTCAATGTCCATCCCCATCCGCACACCTCCACCACCACACAGCTTGATCTTGGTGCATATTAGAACATCTACAAGGGGGCTTCAACACAGATTGTGGAGAATAGAATTAAAAGATACTGGAAGCTTTCCCGACACTTTTTAAAGCACTCTTGTACTTGTCAAACTCTTTGAGCCCACTTCCTGAACTAGATGAGTCTAGTTCTTCTTCTTTGATGTCTTTCTCACTGGAAGCATTCTTGCCTCCTCCAGCCTGAGTTAGGAGCCCCTTCCTCTGCTCCTATCAGGATTTCTCTCACCAGAGAACTTATCACAGGGCTTTGAAATATGCCTTCTTCTTCAAACTTTCAACCCAGGAGAGAAAGGACAAACCCTTGAGCAATTGTGTATACTTGAGTAAAAGTTGACCTAAATATCAGCTGAGGCATCTAATGTTACCACAAAAGCTGCCTTTAAAATGTGCCGAAAAACTCAGCTTATACAAGAACAAATACAGGATTTTGTTCAACGTTGCAGTTTGGATTCTGGTGCACAGTCTGAAACATGATTTATCTTGTTCTGGAGTCAATTCTGACTCGTGAAGACCCTTTAGAAAAGAATAGAACTGTCCACAAAGTTTCCACGCCTTTGAACAGAGATATTTTTAACCCAGAAGGCCTCACTGTGACTGTCCTTTAAATTCAATGATACCAGCATACTTGGACAAGTTAAGTTTCAACACTACTTTGGACATGTCAGAAGGCATCAGTCTTGCCCAAGGCCACTTCATTTCTAGCACCTTGGCAGTCTAATGATGTATTCTGGAATACACCAGGATCTTTGTAGCTTGAAAATTGCAGCTCATGTTGCACTTTCTGTATGAAATATCCTTCTCCCACCATATCTGACTCCTTCTTATGGTTAAATATGAGCTCAAATGTCACCTTCTAGCAAGAACTTTTCTAGCCACACAATGGGATTATACTTGTAAATTTACTCTCTCACATCCTCCTTCTATTTCTTTTGCTAATGGATTTCATGATCTGTTGTTACTTTTTTGCATAACTTGTACTTAGAACGTATACTACCTCTTTACATTGTCTGCTTCTCCAGTTTGCAAATTCTAAATTAAGGACCATAGAGTTCTTTACAGGAAGAGATCATGGGCATAGTTGACCACCATTTACCTGGCATCGAGAAATGGGAAATGCCCTCCCCAGAGGGAACTTGCCTTAGGGGCTTAAGTTTAACTGTTTATCCAGTTACTGTTTCAAATTCCCAGAGTGTAAATTCCACAACGCTTAATTTTTACAAGTTATTAATTCAAGGAACATCAGATTATACCTCTGGAAATGTAGATATCCCTTCTACAACTTTCCAACTATTGCCATTTCTGGACTATCTCGATGAGTGAAATGTTACCTCCAGACTATCTTGTTTGCTCTTGCCGTGACTGTCTTTCTCCCCCTTGTCATCACCCATCATTTTCTAACCCATCCATCCATCACTAGAATTACCTGACATTGTTATTGTGGTGGTTTCTTGAAACCTTCAACATTTACAGGTCCCTTAAGTTCTTACTCATTCGACCCTTTATTTTTTCCTTCTTATAAATGGCAGGTTCTTGCATGTTCTCTTTATAAGTTGGGTCCCTTCAGATCTTAATTTCAACTCCATGGTGGCCTCGTGACTCATCATCTGAATCATAGTGCAACAAATTGTGGCCCATGGAACAAATTTGACCTACACCTGCTGTCATCATGCAATGAACAGAGGCTTGGGAAGACCGAGTAATGTGTCCACAGATCTTACCTCCAGACTCTGAACTTAGAAAACCTTATGTTGTTATTAGTGTTATTTTCCAGTATGTCAAATAAAAACTTTGATGGATACACACACACACATCTAACTAGATGTACATTTTAAATGATCATAGCAAAAATTTCTGCTTTTGAGGAAATTTAGGTACAAGGAGCCACACCATAAGAAGCTCATTTTGATCCTAGAAGTTGTCCTTGCCAAGCCACAATTTACAGGAATGTCAAAAGAGGCTGATTCCTCAGAGCCAATTTGGTCAGAATCTTGGGAGGTGAAACTCAGAGGTCACAGATGAGAGGTAACAGAACCTGCCTAGGATTTCCAATGTGGGGACCCACTGGAGACTAAAACTCTGTAGCATTTGGCATGATCCCAGGGAATTTGGGATCATGTTTTCCTTTAATTATTCATGTGTCTGGAGTTCTCTTGGCCCAGGCAAGGGCATATATGGTGCTCCTTTAAAGGAGTGCCCTGGCTAGAAAACACTTGTCTTCCTTTAAGCTATCAATTTGGAGAATTTTTCTTTTGTTTCTCTGATTCAGCTCATGGAGCTTCAACGTGTGTCTGTCTTCATCCTTTTCCATTATACTTTTCTGTCTGTGTGTGTGTGTGTGCTTAGGTTTTGAATGTGTTTGATTAGGGTACACATAAATGAAGGTTAGCATGTGCACCCGATATTCTCTACAATTAAACGGGTCTCCTTTGCAGCCACAAGGATGCTTTCCATCTCTGCAGAATCCACATTCTATGAATTCTGATACACTCTGAGGCAACAATAATAATCAGATGCAAATCTTATGCTAATTTTGCCATAGAAACAGACCAGATGTCTCCACTACATTAAATGCCTCTTGATACTCTATTTATACCTCTGATCCCATCATTGTTGAAAGCATCAATTGCAAAATTGTCCCAATGGACCACTTTGTCCCTGTGAAGAGGTATCGAAAGAGAATGATTAATCCGAAGACCGGCAGTTTGAGGCTAGTGTGGCTAGTTTCCATTGATAATTTCTTAGGAGAGAAGAAAAAGCTCTGTCACAGAAATGTCACCTGTTTTGAGAAGAGAAATATCCTTTTCAGATTAATAACTTGTGGTTTAATTCCTTAGATATGCCTAGGATCAATCCAACTATTTTGGTTGTGATAGTATCCACTACTAGGTATTCAAAGAGGAGCTTCAAAGGAAGGCCTATGAAGAATGAGTGTCTGATACAGTAGAGTTATTGGAACATAGTAGAGGTTTTGTGGCTAATAGATCTAGGCGGGTTCACCTGACTCAAACACAGGGATGACCTTGGGTAAGTTTCACCTTCATAATGACTTCAAATAAAGCCCAAACAAACTAATTGCTACTGAATCTATTCGACACCATGGGGACCCAAGTATGAAGGACAGAACTGTAGTCCATAGGATTTTGAAGGGGAGAATTTTTTGGAGAAGATAAGTAGACACATCTGAGTGAGCACAAGTCTATAACCATTCATTAGCCCAGTGTTTAACTATTTTCACCCCCTCCCCCCAAAAAAGTCAACACTAAACCAAACCCGTTGCCAACAGGTTAATTTTGAAGCATGAAAACTCTCTCAGTTATCTGTCATTTCCATAGCAGAAACACCACAACTAGATGGCCTTAACTCACCAAAACTAATTTTCTGTTGTGTAGGTGGCTACAAGTATCCATGGTGCAGTGCTTACACGGCGGGTTGCTTAAAGGCAAGGTCAGCAATTAAAAACCATCAGCCATTCCTGTAAAGAATTATAGTCTCGGGCTGAGCCCCGGTGGTGTAAGTGGTTGAGTGCGGGACTGCAGCCCGTGGGCTTGGCAGTTCAAATCCAGCGGCGGTTCTCAGGGCGGCACTGGGTAGCGTCCACAACCACAACCACCAATGATGCCCTCCGCCCCCCCAAAAAGGAGTTATAGTCTCAGAAACTCATAGGGGAAGTTCTATCCTGTCTGACAGGGTCACAATGCGTTAGCATCAACTCAATGGCAGTGAGTTGGGGTCTTAGGTTTGGTAAACAGTTAGACATCTGCATTCTAGGCATTAGCTCTAGGGGAAGACTTTTCTGTGTGTTGACTCTCATGCCATGTCCTTACCTCCCCCCCCCCTCTTAAGTTCTGTGGGCCTGGTGTCCTGTGGATATCTCTATGTTTCTTGGCTTTAATCTTTCCCTAAGTCTAGGAGTTTTTTCCCACAGGGACCTGGATCCAAAGAACACACTTCGATCTTAATTTTCCTTTCTTGTCAGCAGTCAGGTGCCTCCTCTGCTCACTGCTCCACCCGTGATACAGGTCACACTGCAAGGAAACTCCCTTATATCAGATCAAGACTATGACCTCATTGTTAGATGCAGTGGAAATGGGGCTGATGCCTAGTGACCTTCTGACAGCAGAGCAAAACACTACCTGGTTCAAAGCCCTCCTCAAATTGTTCCCATTGAACCCATTGTTGCAGCACTGTGGCAATCCGTCTCATTAAGGGCCTTCCTCTTTTTCGCTTCCTCTCTACATTACCAAGCAGAATGTCCATCTCCAAGGACTTATCTTTACTGACATGTCCAACATACGTGAAACAAAGTCTCACCGCGCTTACCTCAAAGGAGCCTTGTGACTGTCCTCCTTCCAAGACAGCTGTGTTTATTCTTTTAGAAGCCCACAGGAATTTCAATATTCTTCTCCAACACCATAATTCAAGTGCTTCGAGATTCTTCTTTGGTCTGCATATTCAAAGTCCAGTTCTCACATACATATGCGGTGATTGAAAATTGGAGTTGTATATTATCCAATGTCCTTAAACTGATCAACTGATCACATCAGATCATATTCTGAGGGATGAACCATCATTAGTTATATGCCAAATTACATGGTTATAGAATTGCAAACATATATTTTGGGGTGATGCAATTCAATCCATGACAACAACTGATAGGACAGAGTGAAACATACTCACAGGGTCTCCAAGGTTTTCATTTTTTCAGGAGTAGAATTCCACTGGTGAGTTAGAAGCATGAACTTTCAGTGAGTGGCTGCATGAATCAGCCAGAAACCCTAAAATAAGCGTATTAATAAGTTGCAGTGTCTGAGCCACTGGTGGCCATGCTAGCATACACATTGTTAAGAATCCAGCACATAGATGCAGAAATCATCTAAGTCTCTCTACTTTTAGGAAGGCCCCAAATTTTGCTGGACCACAGAAGCTTCTAGTTGGCTATTTTTATTAGCTATTTATTTCACATTTTTCTGGGGAGCATCCTTGTGAAGTACAAGCTCTTATTTCTGGAATGCAAGTGCCTCCCTTGAGTCTGTAATTTACCTTGTGCCAAGCATTTCTTCTGAGCATATTAGGAACCTTATTGATTCCTCATAACAACTTTAGGGAGAAGTGCTATAATCATACTTTAAGAACCAAGGTGCAGAAAGTTAGTGTCCAAAGTCACATGGTAAATTAATGCTATGGGCAGGATTGGAATGCAGGTGGCCTTTATCACCCTATTTTGAAGCTTTAGGTGAGTGTCAGCTTCAAGAAAAATTAAAACAAATAATTTCCTTTATGACTTCTTACCTTTCTCCATATACTTCATACTACCCAATATAGTATTTTACATAAACAACACACGTGGTCTATAACTTGGCCATTAATGTTTCTGCTAGAAAAATTAGCACAGGGTGCCTACAGAAATACCTCAAGGGAAAAGGCCACAGGTGGTAAAACAAAAATAATCAAAGAAAATAACAGTTGAGCATATGCAAAAATATATATTTTTAGCACTCTAGCCACACAGGCAACTATTTTTCTGTCTACCTGGTTTTGTACTGAAATCATTTTCATTTTCATTCTTGAATGTCCACTACTATCTTTGTAACACTCTTCTTTGTGAAAATGTAAAATGAGTTCCATTACTATAGACATGGGAGGTGGGTGGGCTACGTCAGAAGAATTTAGCACCATGTTCTCTCTCCTGACTAAGCAAATATACTGTAAGTGGCTTCATTGCTTACCAGCTGTGTGCCCTTAGTACGTTGCCTAGACTTGCTGTAGTCCTTCTGAAAGGGAGAATCATACTACCACCTACCTCCATAAGATTTCTTAAAAAGCTTGATGATTGAAAACACTGAAAGCTATGTTAGGCTCAAGCATGTTCTCAATAAAAGAGAATTCTTATTATTTATATCTATCTAGTTATCTCATTTCTTTTATTGCCTGATTTTTATAGAAATGTTCAGCTCCTGGTCTTGCTGTTTTTTAAACATACATTGACTCATTTCCATTTGAAAATAATAAGTGTGAGGTAAATACACCTATGGTTCTGATGATGAAACTGAGTTTCACAGTAGTAAAATTAATCACCATGCTGAGTCAAGTTCCTTAAAGAATTAGAACCAGAATAAGACTTACTTTCTTCTGTCCAGGTGTTTTGCCCAGCCACTCGGATTCTTTCTTCTCAATAATCCATTAGTTTGCTTCTGCTTCAGTCTTCCTAGACAAGTGCTATAAAAGTTAATGGGACCTGATTTGTAATGTTGCAATGTTGTACTGGGAAAATACTTCAAGACAAAATCAAAGGACATATCATACCCTCCATTGTAGTTAGATATTGTTGAGCCATCCTTAACTTGTGGGAATGCCATGTACAATGGAAGGAAACACTGCCTAGTCATGAGCCATGCCTACAGTTGGTTATGACCCGATCTCTATGATCTGTAGGGCTTCTGCTTATTGGAATTCAGAGGAATTGTTATACCTTTCTTCTTGGTCAGTACAAGTCTTTCTTCCTTGTCAGTGTAAGTCTGGAAGATCTGCTGAAACCTGTCCAGCATCACAGCAACACTCAAATAAACACTGAAGACAGTTGGTGTCTAAGCATGAGATGCAATGAAAGAGTATTAACCTAAAATTTCCACAGGGAAGATGAGACTTCTACTACTGAATTGCTAGTGCTTTCTAGAATGTCCCCATGTGTTTCAAGGATGCTCCCTAATGCATTATGAAGTCAGATATGACATCATTATACATAAGCTCATTTACAAAGATCAACAAAATCATGATATTCATAGAGTTTGGATGCCCTAGAACTAGACTCTATTCTTTCACCCTTTCAGATGTTCAAACATTGTTTGGATGCGGAATTCACAAGACTGGTGTCTTTTCCATAGCGCCAGTTCATCCAAGGAGCTATGGCCAGGTAAAGAACCCACTACCCTCCCCTTCTTCTGGTTGTCTTATGATCCACATCCCAACTTCTTTGCAATGGCCAAATATTAGATGCCTGTAACCCATTTTTTTTTCATGTATGCACTTCCAGGCCTTGAAAATGATAGAATATAGACTTTGACATGATTAATGGTAGACTCATGAGATTGTATAAGTAAGCAGTTCATGAAAAAAATGAAGTGTTAGCAGATGATAGTGTGTATTGCCAAAATGCCATTGGTGTAAGGGCATTGCCTCTCAGCAGTTCAGCAGCATCAATCACACCGACATTTTTGTCAAATGGGTCATTCCAGGGATTCTAAAATCTGATAAGCTAACTTGTCCCCTTGCTGGGGCTTGTTTTGAAGATGCTTGTGTTCTTAGTTTTATCATGGACCTTGGGAACTTCTCTTTGAGGACTCCTTTTATCATATGGCTGAAGATCTAAAGTAATTCTGTTGCCAGAAAAATTCTACAGAAGGTCTCTTGTTCCAGAGGACATTCACCTTGCTTGTATTGGCCATCGCTTATGGTTTTAAGCTTCCTTAGCTATATTGCCTACAAGAAGAAGATTTTTCTGATAATTATGTATTATTTCCTAGGCCAGAAATCAGAACAAGAATTTTGTAGCACCTTTGGAACTAATGGCTTTAGAAACTCTAGTACATGATCTGACATCAGCAAACACAGATTTTCACACAGCACTACCATATTTGAAATCTAAATTTCTAGAAAACTGTGTCTTCTGAAACACACTAACTTCCCTGCCCTGTCTTTTGCTATTATTTTAAAAATTCAGTTTGATTTGTTATGATAAATAAACCGGTATCTGATACATTGATCAAAATTTAGAATTTTTCTATCTACCCAGAAAGTTTCCACATTGTCCTTCCCAGTTGTGGTAGTTACAATCTGGTGTCAATTTGAGGATTAAGAGTATAAGCATATACTATAGCCTGTCAATCTAGAGATAGCCAAAGAGGCCTCTATGTGAGCATGACCTTCTTCTGAGGATTCTGGGAGCTCCTGTATTTCCTCCTTAAAGGTGGTAGACACACATGACACCCCCCCCCCCTTTCTCCTGACTCCCTTATTCCTGTGAAGAAGACACATGGAGAAAGGCTGATGGAGCTAGACCTCTGGATCTGGGGAAGCCACATGGAGGTCCCTGCCAGGGCTGAGATACTTACAAAACCAATGGATCCACAAGACAGCCCGGCCACTGGCCTGTGATCGTCCTGCATTCAGTGTCATTACATGTGTTTCCTGAATCTGAAGAGTACTTTATAGATTGGTTTTGGTTATGTGGAATAATATTGGAGTTATGGATTTGGCTGGGATGTTTTCTCTATATTCAATTGCTCTTGTATATAAACTTCTTTCTTATACACATATAAGTGTCTATGAGTACTTGTTTCTCTAGTCTATCCAAACTAACACACCAGTCGAATCTACTTTACCTACTAAGACATAATCAACCACATTTCTTTCTTCTGTCACCATAGATTCATAGATTAGTTTTGTCCTTTATAGAATTTTTCATGTAGTATTCATTATTTTGTTTGGCTTATTTCACTCAATATACTGTCTGAAATTGACCCATGCTGTTGCATAGCCAGTTTCCCCCTTCTTTTTATCTATAGGAAAAATTATTTTACATAAATTTATTTATCTGAACAATACATATTTAGTGAAACAACAAAATAATCTACACTTAAGACCTGGACCCAATGCTAAGAAGGTCTGTGATCTTATGCAATGCATTTGACTCTTTTAACTCATTTTCTTAACATCATAACATGAAGAAAAAGCATTGCTTTTCTCTATGCTAAACACTTCCTTACAAAGGTTAGACATTCTCATGTCTCTCTTTTATAATTGTCCTAACTACCATCCTCTCCTGCTGGATTTCTGGTCAACACCACATGGATCAAAGTGAATATATTGTAGTGTGCAATATACAAATTAATGTTTGCTAGAGTAAGTCTTCTTGTGTGACACTATTCTACAAATAATAAGTGGGTAATGCTTTTAAAATGTAAGTCAGGCAAGTAGATTTCAACACGCCAAAAAGAGAAACTAAATTGAGCCAAATACCTCACAGTAAATATGAAAATTAACCCATAATGGAACCATAATTTAAATATAAAGACAAATCCTATAAAATTCTCATAAAAAGGCATATAAATAAAATGTCAAGATCTTAATTTTTTAACAATGCAATTTTGGAAGCTATATCAAATATGTGAGCAATAAAAGTACACAAATAAATTGGACTTCATAAAGATAAATTGTTTTCTGTGAATCAAAAGACTTTATTAGCAAAGTGAAGCGGCGACCTGTAAAATGGGGAACATATTGGGAGCATGAAAATGATAGGGAATTAATTTCTAGGTTACACGACAAACTCCTACAACTAAGTAACACACACAATCCATGGAAAAATTGACAAAGGACTTGAATAGCTATTCCTTCAAAGAAAATGTACAAGGGCCTGATAAGCACATGAAACATGCTTACTGTCATTAATAACCAGAAAAATATAAATAAAATGCTAGTAGGACACTACTCCCTACCTACTAAGATAGTATTACTAGACAAATAGAGAAAATAAAGGTGTTGGCAAGAATTTGAAGTAGTTGAAGCTTTATTCATTGCTAGTGAAAATATAGAATGATATGGTTGCTAGTGAAAATATAGAATGATATGGTTGCTAGTGAAAATATAGAATGATATGGTTGCTATGGCAAGCAGACGGTGGTTCTTCAAAAAGTGAAATGAAATTAATATATGTCTCAGCAATTCCTTCCAAGGTATACATCCAACAAATTTGAAAGCAGTGGCTCAAATAGATGTGTGCACCACAGTTCATTATGGTATTATTCACAATAGTCAAAATGTAGAAACACCCCAACCCATAAACAAATGAATGGGTAAACAAAATGTGATACATACATACAATATATAAGCACTCTCATTCTGCATGCCTCTTCCTATATTAGGATACAGGCTACAACATGAATGACTCTTAAAAATTATGCTACTTTAGATAAGTCAAACACGAGATGACACACATTGTTTGGCCTCATTCAGGAATAATATTTACAATAGGCAAATGGGAGACAAATAAATCTGTCTTGGAAGGTGTACGGCCAGGGCGCTTCTTGGAGATATGGGTGGCCAGGCTTCATTTTACAAATTGTGCATCTATTGTTAGGAAGGAGCGGTCCTTGGAGAAGGCTCTTACGCTTGGACAAGTGGAGCGGCTGTGCAAACGAGGAAGGCCTTCGATGAGATGGACTGACCCCACGGCTGCCACAATGGGCTCAGATTTGGGAACAAGTGTCAGGATAGAACAGAACCTTGCCAGCTTTCAGTCCTGGTGCATGGGATTGGAACCAAGCCCGATGACACCATGTAACAACAGCAGCACAGGAGGCAAAGGTAGAAAACCCTGGGGGCTTCCAGGACTGGGGAGAGGAGGGCATAGGCATCACTTTTACTGTTGAACTGGCACAGAGCTTATGTTTGGGGTGATAAAAGCCATTTAGAAATCATTAAGATGGATGGTAGCACACCATGAGAAGTAATGTTGCTGAGTTCTGCCTTCTTCTTGACTCTATGTTTGGTCTGCCCATTGTTGTTGTTTTTATATCCGTTTGCTTGCCTTTGGTATGGTTTTCTGTGTGCGGAATCCATGATAGATTCATCGATGGCAACTGGATAGATAACTGCCTAGGGACACGGCAGGGGAAGCTGGGGGATATGAGGAGCTAACAACCATGAATATGAAAAGAAAATGACCTGAAATTGATTGTGGTGAAGATTGCACAAATCTTCTTAGTATGATAGAATGATTAAGTTGTTTGATCTGTGAAATATATGCCAATAAAATGAAATAATAACAATGGAGGCTTAGTGAAAAAGAGGAAAACCCTCAAGAAGATAGAATAACACAGTGGCTGTAACAATGGACTTGACCATGACAACATTATGGGCATGGCCTGGCACTGGGAGATGTTTCATTCTGTTATGTAGGCAGTCACTAGGTGTTGGCATGGACTCACTGGCACCGTTCAGCAACACCTGGTCCCTCCATCTCTCCATCCTCAGACCTTGCCATTCTCTTCCTCTGCTTACTGCTCTATGACTATTTCTCCCACATGCTCTGATTGTCCCTTCTCTTGAGCAACTTTCTTTCTTTCTTTTGTTTTTGTTTTTGTTTTTTTGTTTTTTTGGGCGGGCATCACTGCTTTCTGGTGGTGGGAGTAGGAGGCCCAGCCCCACTGCTGGAATTGAACCTCCGTCCCAGTGGGCCGCAGTCCCACGCACAACCACTAGGCCACCGGGGCTTAGCCCAAATTTCTTCCTTTCTTTATCAATATCTGCCTGTAACTCACCTTTAGACCTCAGCTTAAATATCATCTCAGAGAAGCCTTCTCTGTCCACTCTAAATAGGTAAAGAATCTTTATAAGGACTCGGCAATGGGCCAATAATGACTAATGAATGAGGAAATTGTGTTTTATTTCACAATAAGGCATGAAACACATGTGAAAATTCATTTTATTTGGGCAGAGCCCCGGTGGCATAAGTGATTGAGGGCAGGACTGCGGCCCATAGGCTTGGCGCTTCAAATCCAGTGGCGGCTCTCAGGAGCAGCAATGGGTAGTGCCCATGACCACCAGAGGCAGTGATGCTCACAAAACAAAACAAAAAGGATAAAAAATAAAATTCATTTTATTTAACAAAAGTAAAAGATTGGAACTGGCTCAGAGCAGTCCAATTAAGATGGACAGAACAAAGGATAGCATATGCATGATGTAGTGTAGCAGCCAAATCTTCAGAATTTTACCTCTGTAGGAAACTGACAGAGGTGTGTCACTCAAAGATGGCAGCCAACCATGGAGCTCCCTGAGGCACACCTCAATCAGTTGCCATCTTTGAGTGGGCACTGGCTCCTGTTTCCTCTTCCTGTCAAAAATCAAGGAGCAACTTGGTTGCTTATCAGTTGGCCTTGTTTCTCTCAGCCACGCCTGAACTACTTTGAAAGCTTGGAAAATATTTAATGAAAATATATTATGTCTTTTTGGGGGTCACTAAGAAAAAAGAGAGACCAAACTCCTCAGTTCTAGAAGCTTACACTTTACAAAGTGGAGAATGACAGAGAAGTCTAGAAATCGTTAAGAATCCAGAAATGATAGCTCAAAAGTACATCATCCAGTTCTTCTGAAGATGGTTGATTGGCTAGTGGAAGGCTTCCTGTGACAAGAAAGTGGTAGGAAGCTTTGACATCAATAAAAAGATGTTTTAGGTTTTCCAAGTACAGTGAAGGGGAATAATTATTGCTGATTTTCTTTCCTTTTATAAAATAGAAATGGCAATATATTAATTACATGTGAATAGAATTTAGTACACTGCCTCTGAAACAGAGTCCACTTTTTCTTCTCTCTGGATTTGGAATATTCTACTCTCCTTATATTAAACCTGGTGATGTACTTGGCATATCCAACATTCTGGTTCAGCAGGCAACTTTCCATGAGTCCTCCTTTACTTATCTATCCCACTAAGAGGGGGTTGTATTTGTGTCCAAGTTCACATATTCTTGTTTCACCCATTGTTTAATACATCAGTAAAAGGAAAGGGGTAAAGAGTTTTTCTTTGAATGGTTTAAATATTTTATAAAGACCTGATAAAGATAAGTTTTCTTTTCATTTTGATTGGTCCTATAAACTGTAAAAATTTGAAAGGGGTTGTAAAAATATCGATTTATTCTGTCCTGAGATGACTTCTTCAAGTTTTCCTAATTGAATAATAAAAGACACACAAAAATTGACACCAAAACTTAAATATTTGCTTTGGGACAAGTGATTTCTATGCAAAGAAAACTCTGGATCTAGATCAAAAAGATTAGTAAACAACTTCTGGTGAATCAACCGACTATAGGTTCTGACTCATGTTGTTCAGAGCTTGAGGCCAAGACTGAAGGGAGACCCTTGCTGCGACTTTGCAAGTAAAACCAATCCTCAGAATACATGAATTGGATCTCTTGATTCCTTTTAGCAGTTAACTACTGATAAACTGAATGGTCTTTCTCAGACCTCTTTATAAGTCATTGTATGCTCTCAAAATAGCGATTCTCTGTCTCCATCTTGAAATACAACCCCCACCCCCCCTTTCTCTTGGTTTACTTTTCAGTCTTTTTCACATCGTCCCTCATCATCTCTACTCCAGGACTTGCTTTTTAGACCTTACCTGCTCTGTATTGAGGCTAACTCCCTTGGTGAGATAATCTGATCTCAGGACTTTAAATATTTTCTATACATTGATAATGTCCACATTTTCAGTTCACACTTCTTACCTAAACTCTGTTTTTATACATTCAACTGTCCACTTATGACCTCCACTTGGTGATTTAGTAAGCACATCAATCTGAAATAGAAACCGAATACCTCCCTCCCATCAAGTCAACATGGACTTACAGTGTTTCTGTAGGGCAGAGCAGAACTGCCCACAAGATTTCTAGGCCTGGAAATCTTTATGGAAGAAAATTCCCACCTAGTAGCATGTAGGCTTGAACTGCTAACCTTCCAGCTAGCAGTCAAGCATTTAATCAGAGTGCTATCTGGGCTCTTATGTGAAACATAGTATTCCACAATATCACTGTTTATCTTCTCTCATCTCAAATTAGTTTCCTTAGTTTTCCGCTAATCCATCTTCCACTAAGTCAATGATGATGTCACACTAAACAAATCCACCTCACATAGTTTGACTTCTTTTTGTCTCTCGCAGTCCTCATGCAATCAGTATGATTCTTCCCAAAGTTAGCATTGAAACTAGCCCTGATAACTGCTAGATTCAGTTCCACACTGCTTATCCCCAAATTTTGAAAATCTATTAAATCTGCTCTCTCCAGTTGCTTACACAAGTCTCCGCTTATTTATTTATAAACAAACACAAACTTATGGCCACTGAGTTGATTCTACTCACAGTAACCCTATGTGACAAAGTAGAACTGACAAGTGGATGTTCAAGCAGAAGGTCTTATCATTTTCTCTAGGATTGACTAGTGGATTTGGACCATTGCCCTTAAAGTTAGCCATCCAACACAAAGCCCATCCCACCATCAGGATGGCTAGCTAAGAAGCAGCTATTCTTTTTAGGCTAGTACTGGCAACACAGTTTTTAAACGCTATGACATTCAAGTCTTAGGAACAAATGAACACATTGAGGACAGTGAAAGAAAGCAATAGGTGTCAAGGGGCTTTTATGTGTGAGGAAAGTAGTTGATGTCCTCAGAATCTATTTCATTTAAGTTCTCTCAAACAGATATAAGTTTAATGATGATCATAATGAGGCTCTGATTGCTAAGTTCACAGGGTTATTTAGTGTTTATATACTTCAGGTCAGACTCAATTATGCTGTTAAAAATGACCCCTACATTTCAGTGTGTTAAAACAACATATATTTTCTTAAATTCCACATTCTCTATGAACATTATCAGGGGATCTAAATGCGTCACAGTCACTCTGGGATCCAGGCTACCAGACCAATCCCATCTGAAATGTTGCCAGACACCCCTGCTAATATTTCACTGCCCAAAGCTTAACCTGGCCGCACCTAACTCCAGAATGTAAATAATTACAATCCTACCATTTCTCTTGAGAGATGGAAAGTAAGAAATATTTGGAAAAGAGCACTAAGTGCCTCCCTGGAGTAAAACTACAGACTGAAGCTGTACCTACCTGATTTCAAAATGTATTACTTAATACACTCAAGTTTTTCAATTTTTTTTCTTTATAAAAAATCAAATTCTATTTTACAAAGTGGGGTAGAGAGAGGGATCCAACTACAAGGATCTACACATAACCTCCAACCTGGAGGACAGACATCAAAGGAGTAGGTGAGGGGAGATGTTGGATATGACAGTGTATGATATGACAAAAAATAATAATTTATAAAGTATTGAGGGTTGGTTGGGTAGGGAGGATCAAGGATGAAGGGGAGAGGGTGAGAAGCTGACATCAAGGGCTCAAGTGGGAAAGTCGATATTTGGAGAATGATAATGGCAGCAGGCATGTGAAGGTGCTTGGCACAGTACATGTACTTATGTATTATGAAAAGTGATGTATGAAGTCCCCAATAAAAGGATATTTAAAAATAAATAAAATAAAATATGGTCCTTTACAAAAAGGCTTAGAATCTCTAGAAGGGTGATTCTCAAGTGTTACTGTCAACCAGGAATTCACATACAGAATCAGACCCTTTGGTGGGTAAGAGAAGGTACCTACATTTGAAAAAAGCTCCCTAGTGTTTGGGTTACTTGTGGGTAATATGGATTGAATTATCCCCCCAGGAAAGACATGTTGAAGTCTTAACACTGGGTACATATGAATGTGGCCTTGTTTGGAAATAGAGTCCTTGCTAATGCAATCAGTTAGCAGGAGTCACATACTAGTGCAAGGTGAAGGTCAAACTCACTATGTCTGGTTGCTGTTATGAACAGGGAAGGAACTTGGAGTAAGAGAAGACAGAAATGTGAACACGGAGACTGGGATTGGAGTTATGCAGTAACAAGGAAAGGAAGAGGAATACTTGGGATTACCAGCAGCTGGGAGGAGCAATGGTGATGCCACATATACAAGCCCTTTGCTACAAAGTGACAGGTTATTGGTAAGGACACACCAACCACTCCCAGAGAAGCATAGGGAACCTTATGGGGCAGTTCTAACTCTGTCCTACAGCACAGCACCCCTATGAGTCAGAATTGACTATATGGTTATGGGTTGACCAGAAACCAGAAGAAACAGGGACGACTCTTCTCCTAGAACCTCCAGAGACAGCATGTTCCTGCTGACACCCTGAAGCCAGACTTCCCATCTCCAGAATGAGGAGAGACTATATGTCCATTACTTTGAGCCACCCAGTAGCTGGCCATTGGCCATGGCAGCCTGACAAAGTTAATAAGACAACAGGCGAGCACGTTTGGAAAGGACGCTGGTCTAGGGCTGAGGTTTCAAATCTCCATTGTAGGACACCTTGCTATTGATTACACATGAGTCATTCCAGAGGACTCCTGAATGCAAAGGTTAGCGATACATGCTTCTTATGAACACACTGTCCTCTCAGATTCCCTTCCAAGGCAGTGATTGTGACTCTTTAGGCACGAGAGACTTCAGAACTTACTGAATAATACTTTTCATCTCTGAGCTACTTAAAAGGGGGTCTGATGAATACAGTAGGCATTTCCAGATGATTCATTTTGGAATGACTGATAAAAATACAGCTAATGGACACAGGTGATCTCAAATGATCATTATCTTTCAAAGGGCAGTGGACAGAATCCGGGTCACTGGAAGAGACTGAGCAATGAAATCTGGTGGCAGATACATAGGGAAACCTTTGCTTCCATTTAGGCTGTAAAATAAATTTAGCCATAGTCCCCTGTCAGCCTCAGGCCAGACATTGATGTCTAAATGAATTCTACAACATTGGTATTGTGTTTCTCGGTCTGAGCTGTAGTGTCTTGTGTTGGTGAATGAGGCAGGCAAGGGATGACTTGGACAGGACCGGGGAAACATCAAAAGCCCCGTGGTGAGTGGGGAAGAAGGTCAGTCCACATCAGGCAGAGAGGAGGTGGTTCTTGCAGAGCCGTTGCATATCTGTCCCTTGGAGGGAATGTTTCATTTCACTTGGCTCCCATGCCAATCAAAATGACCCCTTGGCAGTAGATGAAGTAAAAGAGAAGGCAGGAATAAATGCCAAAACAAATTCCTGTACAGAATGACCTCTAAAATGCTGCAAGGCTAAGCTAAGATATTCTCTACCAACATGGACTGAAAAGGCAAAGGAAAAAACAATCTGTATTTTAGTTACAACAAAACATCTTTAACAACTGAACTACTGAAAAATGTTCCTGTCTCCTTTTTCCTGATGGTGACCTAATTTTCAGAGAGTCTTACAATATGCCAGGCATGTTCTATCACTTTCTTAATAGTGTTTCACCATAGTATTATGAGATGCATGTCATTGTCTATAGTTCTTGCTTCAGGTAGTACACCAGAGGCTAGGAAAATTACCCAAGGTCACTAGAAAGACTATATGAGCCTTCTTTGGTGGTTTTTTTTACATCTGGTGACTATTTAGCTAGGTTACTAACAATATAAGGTCAATGATTCAAATTCAGCAACTGACCCTGGGGAAAAATATGAGCTATATGCTCCTGTAAAGATTCAGACACTCAAAAAACACACACACACATATATGTTGCTACGAATTGGAATTAACATCATAGCTGTGGAGTTTCTGGGGTATTTTTTACTTTGAAGTTCATCTATTTTTTTTCCCTACACAAGGCAACCCTTCAAGTCTGTATTAGAATAAGAATACACTATTTGATACTTCTACAATACCGAGGTCATTGCCATTTAATAAAAAATGAAACAACAAAAAAAGGTGCCTCGTGCAAAAGGGTGTTGCTGTTGTTGCCAGGTGCATCAAGTTGGCTCCAACTTGCAGTGCCCCTTGGGACAGCAGATGGAAGCACTGCTCAGCCCTGCACTGTCCTTTAACCCTCTGTGAGGTTTGGGCCATGGTAGGAGCCACTGGGTCGATCTAGCTTGTTGAGAATCTTTGGGATAGTCGTCGTCTGCTTCTTCTCAGTCTTTGGTCTTCATTTGTAACTGCGTCAAGACTTCTTTGATTTCTGCAAGCCGTGTGCCATTTATATATCACAGATTGTTAATGAGTCTCCCTCAAATCTGAGGGCGCATTTTGCTAAATAGACATCAATTTCTCAGATTATTTTCTTGGTATATAGATTGAATAAATATGGGGAAAATATAGCTGATGTATACCTTTCTTAGTTTTGAGCCTTGGGACAAATCCTTAGGTTAGGTCTGAATGACTGCTTCTTAGTTTATTACAGGTTCTCCATGAGGACAACGCAGTATTCTGGAATTTCCTTTTTTTCACTAATTATCAATAATTAGTTATCGTATACACAGTTGACCTTTTCATAATCAACAAGACACAGATAGACTTTTTTCTGATATTCTCTGTTTTAAGCCAAGATCTCTCTGGCATCAGCTAAGATAGCCATTGTTCCACATCCTCTTCTGGGTCCAGGTTGAATTTCTGGCCATACACACACATATACACATATACACACACACATACATACATACACACATATGTATATACTGCTGCAACTATTTTTAATGCTCCTCAGCAAAACCTAATTTGAATAGAATATTATGATATTTTCCAAGTTGGACTATCTTTTCTTGGGTCAGACACAAATACAGATCTCTTCCCATTGGTGAGCAAGGTAAGGATTTTATCTAACTGTTGAAACATCTCATTTGGTATTCTGTTAATTGAAACCTATTTTTTGCCTAATACTATCAGGGCACTTTGGACTTCTTCCTTCAATATAATTAGTACTAGTTCATATGGTACCTACTGATATGGTTAAATGTTTTCATCATTAAATAATCTATGACACAATCCTTTGGTATTGCAAGTTGAGAATTGAGTTATTTCTTCACTTCTTTCAATGTTAAAAAATGTGAATGTGTACTTTATTCTTTGAACTATAAATCAGTATATTGCATTATAATCATTTGTCTTCTCCACCTCTTCTTTAAGATCTTCAGTTGAGCTCTATCAAACACATTTCAGAATCTCTTCTGATAACTATCCTGGTGCTTTGTTTTCTTCATGTATAATGTCTTTGAAGCCACCCCACAACTTATTTTTGATTTTTAGAGAGAATGTAACAAATCTATTACTGCAATTTTGGCTTTAATGGAATTATTTTCATTTTCTTCATTTTTAACTTGAACTTGCATGGTCTGTTCTCCAGAAGGCCCCTGACTTCATTTGGCCCAATGATACTGAGTTTCCAGAATTTGCCTTTCCATAGATGTAGATGATTTGTTTCTCCTCAGGAGGAACATATGAGTAGTAACTGCTTATGTTGCTGTCAAAAAGCAATAAGGAAGTCCAAAATTCTATCCTGTGATTTCTGATGTTGTTTCTATTGCCAAAGCATGTTTCTGTATTTTCAACTTTGATCTTCCAATCACCAGTGTTTATCAATCTATTGTGATTATCTGTTTGCTCTATTTCAGACTACAGAAGTTTTTAAATTCTTCAATTTCTTCATATTTGTCATTACTGGTTGGAGTACAAATTTAAACTATAGTTTTATTAATTGGTCTTCCTGGTAGGCATATGGGTATTGCCATATCAATGAAATATTATTTTGTATTTTCCCCATGATCTTATTTTTTCTGATGATGAATCTGATGCATTTCCTCTTAATTTGTGACTTCCAGTAAAGAAAACCACATGATTACGATTCATAAAGACCCATCTACTTCACTTCATTAGTCTTTGGGATGGTGACATTTATGCATTCCACTTCATTTCAATGACTTCTAACTCTTTTAGGTTTACATTTTTGTATATTATATGTTCTAAGTAAATGTTTGCAACTGTTTCTTCTCATTTTGAGCCATGCCCTAACAGCAGATAAAGATCTTAAATTTTTTTTTACTTATCCACATCATTAAGGTCATCTCTTCTTCAGTCATACTTTGAGTGGCTTCCAATATGAAGGGCTCATCTTTTTCTGGCACTGTACCAGACAGTGCTCCACTGCTACTCATAAGGTTCTAAATTGTTCATTTTTCAGAAGTAAATTGAATCATCTCTTCCTCCCTCTTAGTTTATTTTGAATCTAGAAGTTCCCTTGATACTATCCACTGTGAATGACCTTGGTGAAATTTAAAATACCAGTGACACAGGCTCCAGCAATCTGTAAGCCACCACAGTACAAAAACTGACAAACCATCAGCATGTTCTACAATAGTAATGAAGGAAAATGACTGATTACAGATTTTTTTTAAAAGCATATAAATTTGTGGTATTTTGTTAGCTTAAATGGTGTATAAGCAGTTTGGTTCCTAAGACTAAACACAAGTAGACTGACCTGGGATTGTCAGAAATTTATTCAAGAGAGTTAAATCTTATTTTCACTCTACTGGAGTGCTTATGGGAAAGAAAAATGCAGTTGAGTTCTCATGACCTCTTGCCAAAGCTTACAAGGAACTTTAGATAGCCCTGTAGAAATGGTCATGAAATATCCAAGAGAAATCAGAAGAGGGAAGGTCTCCTGTCCCTAATTCAGTATGCCAGCCTTATAGAGAGAATACAAAGACTTTCTCATCACTGCAGCATAATACTTTGACAGAAATCCACCGAGCAGAGAGATTACTCACAGCTTTTCTTGGACTTGTAAGTTGGGAACTAATCATCTGAACTCTGACCATGGCCAGGTTGGAGCTGACACAACGAAGCAGGCTTCTGCACAAAAGGTTTTGTTCCCATATTTTGATTTTTGACAGGACTTCTATTTCCTTCATATCACGAAACAAGATGGATATACAGGGTATGACATTGAAGAGAGGACTAACTTCGAATACTCTAGGTTAGGATATGTGACCTTCAGAAGGACAGGTCATTAGACCATAAAGTGGGAAGCCTATGAGTTCAGGAGTTAGACAGACTTGGGTAATAAGCTAAGCCCACAAGGAACATACACTATTTACTATGTCTCCGTTTCTTCATTTGAAAAAAAAATCTATGCCTTGTATTAGTGGTACACAGAACATAACCCTGAATCTGAAAAAATGTAGCTCCTAATGAAAAATCAGGAAACAGATTACATTATAACACATGCTATCATCAAGTTATTACATATTACTCAAGAATAAATTCAAACAAAATACACACATAAGAATATAATAGAATAGCTATTTGTGGGCTGCATGGGAGATGGGAAAAGTGTTTGACAATAAAAAAAGAGATTTTTTTCTACAACAAGGTCCTGGTAAAAGAGAGAAGGACAGGAATAGAATTTTAAAATTTGCATGAAATCTCGATATTCTGAAACCATAGAGACAGCATAAATTCTACAAATAACTGCTCTAAAAAAATCTTTAAATCTTTTTTAAAAAAATCATTTTATCAGGGGCACATATAACTCTTATCACAATCAATACATATATCTATTGTATGCAAACCACACTTGTACATTTGTTGTCATCATCATTCTCTAAACATCCTCCTTTTACTTAAGCCCTTGGTATGAGCTCCTCTTATTTCCCCTCCCTCCCTTCTCCCCCTCCCTCATGAACCCTTGATAATTTACAAATTATCATTATTTTGTCATATCACACACTGTCCGATGTCTCCCCTCACCCACTTCCCTGCTGTCTATACCTCAGGAAGGAGGTCATATGTAGATTCCTGCAATTGGTTCCCCTTTCTATTCTACTTTTCCTTCACCCTCCTGGCATCACCACTCTCACCACTGGTCATTAAGGGATCATCACTGCTGAATTCCCAATATTTCTGGCTCCTATCTGTACCTGTGTACATACTCTGGTCTAGCCGGATTTGTAAGGTAGAATTGGAATCATGATAGTGGGTAGGTGGGGGGGGGGGGCCGCAGGGCATTTAAGAACGAGAGGAAAGTTACATATTTCATTGTTGCTACACTATCCTTGACTGGCTCGTCTCCTTCCTGCGACCCCTTTGTAAGGGGATGTCACTTCATCTATTGATGGGCTTTAGGTCTCCAATCTCTACTCCCCCTCATTTATAATGATATAATTTTTAGTTCTTTGGTACCTGATACCTGATCCTTTTGACATCTCATGGTCATGCAGGCTTGTGTGCTTCTTCCATGTGTTTTTGTTTTGTTTTGTTTTTTGCTTCCGTGCTAGATGGCTGCTTCAAGCCTTTAAGACCCCAATTGCTATATCTTTTGATTGCTGGGCACAATCAGCCTTCTTCACCACATTTGCTTACCCACATATTTGTCATAAGCGATCATATCAGGAAGGTGGACATGCAATGTATGATTTCTAGTTCTTTGATCTGATACCTGATCCCTTTGACACCTCATGATCATATAGGCTGGTGTGCTTCTTCCATGTGGGCTTTGGTGCTCTGAGATAGATGGCCCCTTGTTTACTTTCAAGAGTATAAGACCAAAGAGACTATATCTTTTGATAGCCAGGCACCATCAGTTTTCTTCACCATTTTTGTTTATGCACCTATTTGTCTTCAGTGAAAGTGTAAGAAAAGTGAGCACCATGGAATGCCAATTTAACAGAACAAAGTGTTCTAGCATTGAGGAAGTACTTGAGTGGCAGTCCAATGCCCATCTGCTGCTTTAATACAAACCCTATAAATATACGCACATAGATCTAGTTTCCCATCATCACATATAAATATATTTATCTATGTACATGCCTGTATTTAGACCTCTTTAAATTCCCTTTACCTCACAGTTCTTTCCTCTATTTCCTTTTACTTTCCTCTTGTCCCACTATCATGCCCAGACTTCATTTGGGTCTCAGTATTTTCTCTCTGTTACATTACTCTTGATCAACAACTATCAGGCCTCTCACATTCATGATGTCACAGATTTCAGATCACTTGTTTTTTTCCTTATACCTGGGTTGGTCAAAAGCTACTGTATACAGAAATTCCTGGGGGGAGACCAAGGTAGTATGTCAGGGGCCAGACCAAATCCAGGAATATATATAGTAGCCAACTGGGGGTGGGTGGGATGGGTAGATGGTGATGTGTAGAGGGGGGATGGGGTACTAACCTACTCAAGGAGAGTGTGATTTTATATCCCCACAGGGAAAGAGGGGCCAAAATTAAACCCGGTGTTCCAGGATGTGAATGCAGTGTGATGGCATATAGGGAGGAGTCAGTGGAGGGGTCTGAAGGTCCAACCCCAATCCCAACTATGTGGACAGCTGCCTCTCCCTTCAGAGGAGTTTGCTTTGGAGGGCAGCACTAAAGCTGCAGTTCGGGGAGAAGGACATGCCCAATCAGAGCACACAAAAACAAATGAAGGGTGAGGAAGAGAGAGTGGAGTGCATCCTGGCCTACTGAGCCTTGAGGGCAATATCCCCACTCAGAATAGCCAATGTATAGAAAGCACCATATGTATGACCTCATTATGAAATATGGCATCCTTCGCTAACCCGAGGCCCTACAGGGACAACAATGGAGAAGTAGGGTCGGGACTTTACCCTATCTGACTCCACCACACCAAGGCAAAACATTTAGAGTGTGCAGCAGAGCAGCAGGGGGAGCAGAGGATGGAGTTCCCGAGGGAGTGCCAAGGATAGACTTTGGGATCAGGGTGTGGCATTCCATTGGACTTAACCAGGAGACACTCCTGTAGGTCAATCAACAGATAGACCTTGAACTATTTACAGATTTTTCTTTTGTTATTATTATTTGGGTTTTTTACTTATTTATATATTTTTCTGGACATTGGGTTGGATTTTTTGCTTTTTGCTGTCATCATTTTGCTTCATCTTACAATGTCTTAGTTTTTTGGTTTTTGTTTTGTACATATTATTACTTCTGCCAGTCTATCTAGATAAGATAGCCTGGATGAACAGTCTGGAAGAGAAACCAATCAGATTGATGGTCCCGGAGATCATGGGAGATGGGAAAGTGGGGGGAAGGATGTGGTATTAATATTTAAGTCTTAAATCCAATATACCTCCTGAGAGCTTCTTTAAACTTCTTAAAGAAAGCAACAATAACAACAACAACAATAAAAAACCCAATAATGGCCTAGCATGTATAGTCAATGTCTGCCTTGAGCATGAGGATCTTCTACGATCTATTTACAAGGGACCGAAGTGATAACCACAACAGAAGACATAGCTGAGAAATTTAGAGTACAGTGAATTTATGCTCATGGAGGAGAAAAGGCTCAGACAAAGAAGGTGGCACCATGCAAAAAATGTAATCAATGTCTGAAAAATATCCACAAAGAGACTTTATTTGGACTATGCTTTTCCCATGCACAATCTTAACAACCACAGCAAGCAAAAAAACAAACAATATAGATTATCTTTAAAAAGATAAAATAGTATGGCCTTAGTTTTACCTCACAAATTATGCTAGACCTGAATATGTTCATTTGTATAATTGAGATCATTCAATGCATGAAATCCAAGGTATATAAATCCCTCTGAAAGATTAATGGGAGTAATGATTCACTGAGAGTATGGGAAGAGGTACGGAGGAAGGGGACCAAGAGGGGACTGATAGTAAGGATGGCTGTGTAACCTTGGATAATGTAACATTGGATAATTTAAGATAAGACAAAATTATAATGATATTAAAAGAATATATATTAAGAGTTCATGGGGTGGGAGATGATGAAATAAAGAAGAGCTTAAATCAAAGAGCTCAAAAAGAAAGAAAATGTTTTGAAACTGATGGTGGCAGCAATAGTACAACTATTCTTGATCTAATGGAACTATGGATTTTTATATTATCTGTAAGAGTCTCTAATAAAATGATTTTTTAAAGAGAGAGAGAGAGAGAGAGAGAGAGAGAGAGAGAGAGAGAGAGAGAGAGAGAGAGACTGAGGAGAACCAAACTCACCAAACCAAGTCAATTCCGATTCAGTCATCTCATAGGACCGAGAATAACTGTCCCATTGACCTTCTGAGGCTGTAAATCTTTACAGGAAGTGCTTGAAACAATAATAAAATGGGCTCACAACTGGGGTTGCTGGATGCTTTCATGTGGTAAAGTTGAAACAGGGCTGAGCAGAATAGCTCAGACTAACCATTCTATAAGATCCTGAAGTGCATAGTGATTCTGCTACTTTCCACCAGGAAATGAATTCTTTTCCAAAAGGCATCCTTAGGCACCATTTTATGAAAAAAATTGGTTGTTGTCTAGGATTTCCGCAAAGTATAACTTGATCTTGCCTAAAATCTAGGTTTCTGAAACTGAGAGCCTGCCAAGAATCCCCAGTGCCTTTTTCACACACCATACACAAAATAATCATAATTAAAAATTTAAAATTAACCTTCCTAGCAAAACACAGAAGATGAGATCTGTGCCTCTGAAACAAGGGAGCTGATCATCAGCTAAAGGAGAATGATGTGAAGATGATCATTCATCTTCTGTGAGATTCAAAGTTATTTAGCCAGGTTACATTTATTGACGCATTATGCCATTAACGAGGTCATGAGGTTTGTGTCCCATCTAATCCTTCATGAGGCCAAAATTAAAAATAATTTCTGAGTTTCATTATTAATATCCTCCCTCTGTGAACAGTATCTCCCTCCGCAGACCTTATTGACATTCCGTCTAGACACAGCTGAAGAAGCTCACATCATGAATATCAATACAGGAAGCACATTGAAATGGGAGGATATTAAAGTATTTCCAAGTATTTGACAGTTGACAAAAATGGTGGTGTAATCATTCAAAGTGCAGACTGTTTAAATGCCAGGTAGGGATTCCTCTGGGTGGACATGCATATTGGTCATGTGGGAACTGTGCATTTTTGTCTAGTAGGAAACACATAGAAACAATGTAACCTAACCTTCAGTTCTTTTTTGGCATGACACCTTTAACAAAGACTACCCAGAAAGGGAGAAAGCAGCTCCTTTGCAAAGGAACACTCATGGTTTAGGTCATACACCTGTTTAGAATAATGCTTCAAGAATTTATATTCATATAAGACAATAATATAAAGTGTCTGGGCAGTGCAAATGGCTTGTGATTGCCTGCAAATCACAAGGTTAGCAGTTCAAACTCCTCCAGTGGCACCACGACAGAAAAAGCCTAGACGTGAGAGAGAGTAGACTTCATTCTGGTATGCCCATCATTGAAGGCAATGTGCCTGCTCAGAACAGCTTGTTCACAGACAGGACTGCAGGGGTGGCTTCAGCTTGAGACATGACATCCCCTACCTGATGACAGCACTAAATATAAAGTTCTGGGAAAGCAGCCGGTCTGACCCACCCATATTGGGGGTGGGGGGCGGTGGAACCAAGAGGAGAGTGCAATGGGATCAAACCACAAACCCCTGAAGAATCCTCATGGTAGACTTCTGACTTGAGGGACAGTGCTTGGCACCTCATTTAACTGGTTGAGGGTTATTCACAAGGGGAAAACACTGAAAGTCTAAACATGTATAGGGTGGGGGTCACTAGCTGCTCCTTCCTTGACTGCAGGAAGAGAAATCGTGATTTGTAGGAGGCATACGTCTCAGTCACAAATGCTGAGGGGTAACAGGGTATCAGTGTTGTTAGGTAAGTGAATCCCAGGATATGAAATCCTGAACAGAGGGCAATTGGACTGATGGATTATAACAGGTACTTCTCATTACTTAACAAAGAGATACTCATCTGCTCGGGATCGGGGCAACAGTGAGACTTAGAACTATTTGTATGGTCTTTCCTTCCTTGTTTTTTTATTTTGGTGTCTATCTATATAGGATAGGCTGGATAAGCAATCCCAAGGAGAGAGCAAAGGGACTGATAGTAGAGGGAGATGGGTAGGAGAGGGGTTAGGAGGAGAGGAGGTGGAGGGTGGAAGTGCTGTGCTAATATAGACAGGGACAGGGAAATAGCAAGGGTTCTAAATTTGACAGTTAAGAGGGTGTGGCATTCCTGCTCAAATTTGCTAAATTAAAATGTATCCAACAAAAATTCTTGAGAGGTAAGTTACAGGTAAACATGATAGTTGAGGCAGGAGAAAAGAAGAAAGTACAAGCGCACACATATACACACATACATATACATACATATGTCTGTATAGATATAGATACACACATATATAAGTAACCCTCCCTCCCCCCAAATAGAAAAATGTTCTGCTGGGTGGTGTTTTCTAAGTACACCTTTCCCCCCTAGGCAAGCTTTGAGCAACTTGCTCTGAGCTAGTATGCCCAATGTCATCACCTGAAGAGGTTTTCTCTGGCCATTGAATTGTTTTTTAAAAGCCATTTCAATCAAACCTCATTTTTTGTGATGGCAAGTTTTAAAGAATAGTGTACAGCTATGACAGTTTGTTTCCTGCTTGGGAAAATGCTGCAGAAACTGTTGAAATATTGAATACAGCTTATAAGGACAGCACTATGGGAAAGGTTCAAGTGTACAAGTCTTTTTCTCATTTCAAAAAAAAGTAAAATGTCAATTGACGACCAATCCCATTCTGGCTGTCCATCAACTTCCTGAATGAATGAAAATATCAACTCATAGGGTATTTGGAGTTCATTCCACAAGGTCAGACTTTTAATCAAGAATTTCTGAAAAGATAATGTAACAGTCTATGACAAAAAGGGCCTGATTTGTGGTAGACAAGAGATTGGTTTTGCCACATAACAATGTACCTGCTTCTGCAGACATCTCAGGGAGCCAGTTTTTGGCAAAACCAGCGTGCCTCTGTTGCCCATGCACCTTATGCACCTGACCTCACTCTGCAACTTCCTTTTTTGCGTCCTCCAATGAAGAAGGACATGAACGGTCAGCAATTTGATGACATAGAAGAGTTAACAAAAAAATGAGGGAAGTGCTGCCAGCCATCCAAACAAGTGAGTTTGAAAAATATTTACAAGGGTGGAACCACAAATTTGACTAATATATTAAGTATAATGGAGAACACTTTGAAGGTAATAAAGTTGTTTTGTAAAAAAAAAAAATTAATGCACAGCTTTGAAAAAATCCATTGCGTGTGTATGTAATAAGGAAGCAGATGGACACTTTGGGCCTCTACTTAAATATTACCCCAATACCAGAATGGTGTATTCTAATAATGTGGCACTGTATCATACTCACCTTCCTGACAGAATTGTTAAAGACAAAATGGTTGTATGAGCAAATGTGGTGAAGAAAACTGATGGTATCTAGCCATTACAAGATATAGTATCTGGGGCCTTAAAGACTTGAAATCAAACAAGTGGTCAACTAACAGGGAAGCAACAAAGCACACCAGCCTATGTGATCATGAGGTGTCAAGGGAAATAAGTAGCAGAAGTTCAAAAGAATCAGTCAAAATTACAAAAAGGAGCATGGACAAAATTGAGACCCTAAACTTGCTTGCAAGATAATTGGACAGTCCCTCTCAGAAGGAGCACACAGAAGGGAGAGATAACCAGGGTGTAGTATAGCACTGATGAAACACGTAACTATCCTCAAATCGATTAATATTTCCTCCCTTTACTAGTATAGTCATTGCTTTACCTCATTAATTGTGTGAGGCCTGCATATGTTCATTTCTACAATTAAGATTATTTGGTGCATGAAAGCAAAACTACATAACCATTCAAAAACAGCAATGGGAGTAATGATTCCCTGAGGATACAGGAAGAGAAGTGGGAAGGGGAAGAAGGGGAAGCTGATAGCAATGATGAGAGTATACCACTACTCGGGGGAAATGGATCCAGAATTGTAGGTGAATGGAAACACTGAATAGTTCAAGATATGACAAATATCTGTAATGTAATGCAATATTCAAATAAAGGTTCCTGGGGCATAAGGTGGGGGAAGGAGGAGATAAAGGGAGCTGATATCAAATAGTTCAATTAGAAAAAAAAATTTTGAAACTGATGGTGGTTGCAGTTGTACAATTATGATTGATCTAGTGGAATTACAGATTTTTGGGGGGGCATCACTGCCCTCTGGTGGGTGTAGGAGGTCCAGCTTTGCTCCTGGAGAGCTGCTGTTAGATTTGAACCACCAACCCCATGGGCCACAGTCCCACACTCAACCATTATGCCACAGGGGCTCAGCCTGAATTAGAGATTTTTATACTATCTGTAAGAGCTCCCAATTAAACAGTTTATCAAAAGGAACGACAAATCGAGAAAACACTTTTGGGAAGATCAGAGACAAGTAAACTGATGAGAGCAGGGCTACACTCGCTTACAAAAGTGCCATGAGTCTGAATTGACACGAAGTCAAACAGTAGTGCATCAGATAACTTCTTACCTGGAATTTCATTCTCCATCAAGGGCAGACACAGTTAAATGCCAAGGGACCAATTAGAGGACAAGGGAGATATAGTTGAGAATTCTTTCTTGTATTCCCACCATTATCCTACCCCTACTTTGGACATATTGTCAGGAGAGACCAGTCCCTGGAGAAGGACATCATACTTGGAAAAGTAGAGGGGCCACAGAAAAGAGGAATGCCCTCAACAAGAGAGACTGACACAATGACGGTAACAATGGGCTCAACAGTAGGAACAACTGTGCAGGACCGTGCAGTGTTTCATTCTGTGGTGCATACGGTCATTATGAGCCAGAACTAACTCGTCTGCACCGGCAACAACAGCATCCTTATCTTCACCAGTGTCCAGGCCCTACTTTCAGGCATCCTTCTCTGCTTGTTCTGGGGAGGGACTTGAGCTTTGATTGTTTGTAAATTTCCCATAACGTACAAGGAAATCAAACCTGACATCCAAGAGACCAAAGCAATGGTTCTCGAAGTTGAGTGTGTGTATAAAGGTCATGTGATGTACTTCATAAATGAACAGATTTCAAGTTCTACCACTGAGAATCTGATAGCGGAGCTCTTCAGTGGGATTGAGGCTTCTGCATTTTCAGAACATTCCAGAAAGGGAATTTTATTCAAGCAGTCCAAGGATTGCACCTGATGAAAACTGAGCAGGTTTGTGCTTTTTGTTTTCAGCCTAAACAAGTCTCCTGCCATTGAAAGAATGCAAATTAAAGGGCAGAAGTGCTCTCCCCCCTCCCCCACACCCTCAATCAAGATACTTCCAGTGAAGACAGCCAAGTACATTTTACTGATAGCATTTGCACAAGTTCATGAAAGAGATGTCATATTTACTGAGCATTGACTATGCTCCAGGTGTTTTACAAATGTTCTTTGATTGAAGTCTTGGAACACATAGTGGTAAAGAATGATTGCTTCTCCATGCTCAGATTGTGCCCCTGGGGAGAGAAGAGCTGGAACTTATCCTGTGTTCTTTCTAAATTCAAAGTCCTTGGAGCAATAGACAATAGGTCAGGAGGTGGGAGTTCTGGATCCAGGACTTGATACTGATTCTCCTTTTCGTATGTTGTGGGGCCAGTAACCAACTTCTTCCACTTTCTATTTCCGTCTATTTCCTTCAGGCTAGCATCTGACCGACAGTCAAGGAAACTGCCTGGAGTTGGATTTGCCCATGCTCACCAATGTATGAGATATTTTTCTGATACCAATTTCTCTTTATATGTGCATGAATAAGCATTACTGGTTTTGCTTCACTAGGAAAGCTGATGGTGCCCCCCCTCCAGCTTCAAAAGATATAGTGTCTGGGGTCTTGAAGACTTGAAGGTAAACAAGTGGCCATCTAGCAGGGAAGCAACAAATCCAACATGGAAGAAACACATCAGTTTGTGTGAGTATGTGGTGTCGATAAGTTCAGGTAAAAGGCATCAAAGTTTCAGAACAAAAAAATCATCTCGTGAATGAGTGTGAGTGAGAATGGAGTCCCAAAGCGCATCGGTAGACAATCGGACATCCCCTTAAAGAAGGGTCGCGGGGAGGAGAAGAGCCAGTCAGGGTGCAGTAGAGCACCAATGAAAATACAACTTTCCTCTAGTTCTTCAGTGCCTCCTCCTCCCCACCTACCCCTTCTTAACAGCATGACCCCAATTCTACCTTACAAATCTGACTAGATCAGGGCATGTGCATGGGTACAGATACAAGCTGGAAACAGGGACTCTAGAACAGAAGAACCCCTCAGAACCACTATTGAGAGTAGGCATACCAGGAGGGGAAGGGGAAGGTGTGGAAAGAAAGAGGGAAGTGATCACAATGCTTTATCTATAAACCCCTCCCAGGGGTATGGACAACAGAAAAATGGGTGAAGGGAGACATCAGTCAGTGTAAGACATGAAAAAATAACAATAATTCATAAATTATCAAGGGTTCTTGAGGGAGGAGGGGCGGAAAGGAGGGGGATATGAGAAGCTGATATCAAAGGCACAAATAGACAGGAAATGATTTGAAAATGATGATGGCAACAAACATAGAAATGTGCTTGACACAATGGATGGATTGGATGGATTGTGACATGAGTTGTATGAGCCCCAAATAAAATGATTTTTTATAAGTTTTAGAACAAAACAAAATGCAGCCTTAGACCGATACCAAGTTTGGGGCTTTTTCTTCTCTGAATATGAATAATTTAACCTCAATGCTCTTAAATGTTGAACATGGGGAAATATGAGTGGCAGCCTTTATCTTCAAGTGCAGAGAGTTACCATGGATACAAATATTGTAAAAATAGATTGTGAGGAATTTCCTCAAACCATAAATTCTTTGAAGGATAGTCCCAGTAACATCTAACTATTTCTGCCACTCAAAGAACCAACAATCCCACAGTCAGAGAACAGAATACCAGAGCTCTTTTTTATAAATTGGCAAAGTCTATTCCCTTCTTTCGGCTCAGTTTTACCCACCTCTTGGGACTGGTGCAAGGATTAAATGAGGATTAACATGATCTAAAGTGGTAGGGTAATTCTTGGCACATAGTTACTGTTCTATGAATCCCAGTCCCGATGCTTTCTTTTTCATTTTAATTCAGCTAATAAGTGGGTATTAATAAAATTGTAAAAACATACAAATGCCAACATTTGGACCAGGCATTTAATCTCCATCCCAAACAAAGCTAAATCCTCTGCTATGGAGGAGATGTCAACTCATAATGACCCTACGGAGGGTTTACAGGAGAAGACAATTCTGCCTTCTTCCACTGAGTGACTGATGGGTTTGAACCACTGACCTGTGGCTCACAGCCCAACACCCAACCCACAGCACCGCCAGTATGCCTTTCAGTTTGCTTTGGAACTCACTTATTCCTTCTAAGAGTCCCAAAAAGATGGTTCTGATAACATTAACATTTAAAAAATGAGAAAGTTGAAGATCTTTCCTTGTTCTTAAAGCTAATTAACAATGGCACTTGAGGTCCATTCTGGAAACAGCCTGTAAAGCAAGGGTGGGGAACTCTTCTTCAGGCAAGTCCATTTGGATATTTATAACTCCATCCACAAACCATACAAAATCATCAACTTAATTGACTCCTATTTGATGATGCACACAGAATACAAGGTTTCTTCCTGTTGTGATCAGGTGGTATTGAGTCGAATTTCCAAGCACGGGACCTCCTCGGACAGAGTAGGAGAACCCCATAGTGGTTTCTAGGCTGTGGTCTTGATGGGACAGATCTCCAGGTGTTTCTCCATGGAGCCACAAGGTCAATTTAAACTGCCCACCATTATACACAGCATAACCTAAGGACTAATGAATTCTCAAAGAAGGGACTTGAATAGGGAATTACATGAGTACCCGAAGTGATTCACCTGTGGTTGACAACCCTATTCAGAGCAAGTTTGTTATATGCAAAAAATTAAAATTTCCAAAATTAAATACTTGACCAATGAAGTTTGTTTTTTCCTCTGAAAACTTGAATATCCCTTCTGAATTATCAATAGTAAGAGATCTATCTACCTACCTGTAGATAGATGTCCATATCCATTTTAAAGAGAAATTAAAAGGAAAGCCATCTTAAAGATGGTGCATCAGAATAGCTATAACCTTGATCTCCTGACCAGCACCCTCCCTCCCCAATCTATTTGTCCTCTTAAAGCAGCAGTTCTCAACTCGTGGGTCACAACCTCTTTGGGGGTTGAACAACCCTTTCACAGGGGTTGCTCAATTCATAACAGTAGCAAAATGGTAGTTAGGAATTAGCAAAGAAAATTATTTTATGGTTGGTGGGGGGGAGGGGGGTTGCCACCACATGAAGAACTGTATTAAAGGGTTATGGCATTAGGAAGGTTGAAAACCACTGCAAAGGGACATGTGTTCTCATTAGGAATTATTCCTGTAGGAAAATATACTTCCAATCTTCATATATTATTGCAATTTGGTGACTTTAATAAAAGCAAACTGTGTTTCTCCAAGAGAACAAGAGAGATGAAGTTTGACAATAGACAGATAAGTTTAATCCTTGCATGAATCTACTTTAATGTCCCTGACCTTCATCTCTACTTGGCTTTTAGCTCTGACAGGTGAATGTTTATATGTAGCTTAATTAGTTAACAATAGGTAAGTGCTTTAAGAGATCATCGAGTTGGCATTAGAGAACAATTACCCATCATCACTGCATTCCCAGGGCACTTGACAAAACTGTGAGTCATGTACCTCTTCCTCCATGGGATATTAGTGAGGGGAGAGTATTCTGCTAAGTCCATGAAGCACTCGGTTAGGTAGCATGGTCTGATCATCCACTGAAGCTGGCAAGGCAAATGACAAGAAGCTGCTAGGATGAGAGAGACTGAAAGAGAGAGAGAGAGAGAGAGAGAGAGAGAGAGAGATATTAAAGAAAGTGGGGGTGGGTAGACAAAAGCAGAAATTATTTTTTAGTCCACTCTTATCTGAGTCACATGACTCAGATAATTACCTGGCCCTGCTCCACCTGTAATTGGCTCCATTTGTTTCACAGGAAACTCTTCCTTTTTGAAAGGGATATGCTAAGCTTTTTAGTGCCTCCAGCAGAACATGTTAGTACCTTGATTCCTAGGGTGTGGATCCTATAAATCTATCTCTGGTTTCGGTGGGAATACTGAAACTTTTTCTCTGCTGACGCATCTAGGAATTATAAAAGCATGACAGCTTTGAACCGTTTTCAAAAGCAGCATGGTGCCTAATTTCTGGAAAGGGTGTTGCATTTTTTGTGACTTTAGCTTGGAAGCATCTCCTCTGCTTCCCCACCCACTTCCACCCCTCTCTCTACTCCCTCAGGAAAGACTATAATGCCAGGAATGAGGCCATTAGTGTACCTTGCTGGCAACACATGACACTTCAATATTCTGTCAAGGGCTTGTTTTTTAAAAGATTTAGATGACTCCACACATATATTTCCACCTCACGTTATATATATATATATATATATATATATATATATATATATATATATATTTGAACAGGACTTTGCAAGCTTCTGAAAGCAAACCTGTCACTACAAGTGGCTGGATTTTTATTCTAATTAGTATTCTGAATTTCCTGCTGGGGAAAGGTATGTTGTTGAGGGGAAGTTCTGGTTTTCATAAGTTCACTTGAGTGAGTTTCCAACTTGCCATTTGGGTAACACTGAAGTAAAAAAGGAGTGTTTTGACATATGTTCATTCAATTATTCAAGAATTTGGCAAATAAATGTAGAGCTTACTTTGCAGTAAATGAAATACCCAATCTCACTGCCATCAAATCAATACAGACTCATAGGGACCCTATGGGTCAGAACGTTCCCTGTGAGTTCCCGAAACCATAACTCTGTGTGACCTCAGAGTGGCTGGGGGCCTTAAACTTTTAAGCTAGTGCCAATGGGATCCTGTTATTTCCTACTCAAAATGACTCTGTATGACATCAGAACTAACCCACAGGATTTTCAAAACTGGAATCTTTGTAGGAATACATCCCCAGTTCTAGTCTCCTGAAGAGATTCTGGGTGAACCGTCAACCTTTGGTTAGTAGCCCAAGACATGATCTTTGTGCCAGCAAGGCTCCTTTTTATCCAGATGAAGAGAACAAAAGACAAAAAAATTTAAATCTGCTTTTGAGAGGTTGTCAGACAGATGAAGAAGATAACTCTGCTATGCTCCATGTAGACTATTCAGAAGCTGGTGGTTGCAGATGTGGTTTTGGTGAAGTGATAACAACATAGGAGGTAGGAACACATGTGAGAGTAGAGGCTAATATCTGGATAGGATGAGTGTGATTGGAGAACAAAGAAGAAAACCAGTATATGAGTGTCTAAAAGGTAGAGCATAGAATCTAAGCTGGAGAGATCATCCCCTACTGGGGGACACATGAGTGATCAAGCAGCTGCCTAAATAGATACCTACCCTTTATTCTGGACTATGGACTAGAGAACAAAAATATTTAATTGTCAAGGAGGCACTCAGAAATCTCCCTCCCCCCTTAAAAAATTACAAGAGCCTTAAAAAATTACAAGAGGTCAAATAGATTTGGGAACCTATGATTTATTTGGCTTATTCTGATCATGATGTATTAAGGAAACAAAATCTCAGTAATTACAAGGGAGGAAAGAAACCTAACCCTACAAGAGATATGTTATGTGGGTTTAGAAAGGTAAATTTTACCAGGTACAATGGAGAAGACAGATGTGTGAGAGAGAATGATAGTGAGGGAGGACATATGATCCAAAATCTTGTTAGCAAAAAGGGGAAACTGCAATGTGGAGAAGGGTGGGATCAGAAAATTCATATCATTGATAAAGACAGCCAGAAATACATCTCATTTGAATTTAGAGGACACTTAAAGAATAATAAGAAACATTGGACATTTATGACCAAAGACATGATGAGTTGTGCGATGAAGTCAAGAACCTCATACACTGAGACAGCAATGGTCATTAAAAAGACAGACAAGAAAGAAAAGACCAAAACTCGATGTCAGAAGACACTTTGAAACTTGTTCATGAACATAGATTGCTAAGGTAAATGGAAGAAATGATGAACTGAAAACTGCAAAGGTAACTGCATGAAGAAAAATAGTGTCTTATAATGAAATGTACAAACACCTGGAATTAGAAATTCAAAAAGGGAGAAGACAGGACGCATACCTTATCATGAAAAAAAATCAAAGAAATAAAATTCAGACCTCAAGTTGCAATATTGAAGGAATGCATGGGAAAATAGTGTATAGTGCAGGAAGCGTCAAAAGAAGATGGAAGAAATATGCAGTCCATATACCAAAAGAGTATGTTCAGAAAGAACCATCTTAAGAGGTAGCATGTGATCAAGAACTAATGGTACAAAAGGAGAAAGTTCTAATTGCACTGAATGCATTAGAAAAAAAATCAAGGATATAGGACATAGAAGGATACCAATTAAAATGTTTCAACAAGGTGATTAATCCACTTGAAGCACTCACTTGTCTATGCCAAAGAATTTAGAAGACAACTATCTGGACAATTAACTAGAATAGATACATATTTGTGCCCATTCAAAAAAAAAGATGACCTAGCAGAAATCATCAAGTAGATAATGAATATCACATGCAAGTAAAAGTTCAGCTGAAGATAATTCAAATTTTAGAAGTACATTGAGATGGAGGTGCTAGAACTTGAAGCTAGATTCAGAAGAGGACCCAGCATAAGGAATATCATTACTAATGTCACATAGATCTTGGTTAAAAGTGGAGAATACCAGAATGATGTTTATTTGTGTTCTGTTGACTATGCAAATGAATATGACTGTTTAGAGCATAACAAGCTATGGATAGCATTGAACATCTCAGAAATTCCAAAATATTTTATTGTGTTCATGCAGAACTTGTACATAGACCAAGAGGCAGTCAATGAAACAGAACAGGGGAAAACTGCAGGATTACAAATCAGCAAAGACATGTGTCAAAGTTTTATCCTTTTGCCATAGTTATTCAATTTGTTTGCTGATCAAATAATGTGAGAAACTGGTCTATATGCAGAGTAAAGAGGCATCATGATTTGTAGAAAGCTTATTAACAAGCTTGGATATAAAGATGACCCAGTCTTACTTGTGAAAGCTAACAGGACTTGAATCAATTGTTGATGAAGATCAAGAACTCCTGCCTCTGTATGGATTACAACTCAGTGTAAAGAACACTCAAATAGTCCCAACGAAATCACTGGACAACATCATGATAAACTGAGAAAAGATTAAAAGTGTTCAAAGATTTTATTTTGCTTGGATTGACAATCAATGTTTATGGAAGCAGCAGTTGAGAAAGCTGGGTAAATCTGCTTCACAAGATTTGTAAGGTGTTGAAAGCTATCACTGTCAAGACTAAATGTAGTGAACCAGGGTATTTTTAGTTGCCTTCTATCCATTTGAAAATTGTACAATGAGTAAGAAAGACTGCAAAAGAATAGATGACTTTGAGTGATGGTGTTGATGAAGAGTATTGAAAATATTATATACTGCCAGAAGAAACAAATCTGTCTTGGAAGAATTGGGGCCAGAATCTTCCTCCATTTTGAAGAGAGCTAGACATGTCTACCCTATACTGTATCATACTATACTATACCATACCATATCACAGTACACTATACTATATCATATTATACTATACTATACCACAGCACATTTCACATACTATCTCAGAAGATATCAGTTCCTGGAATGAAACATCATGCTTGGTAAAGAGCCACATCTGCAACAAAAAGGGCCATCCTCGAAGAGGTGATTTGACCCTGATTGTCTCAAACATAACAACATAGGCAAGGATGGTGCAGGACTGGGGAATGATTCATTTTGTTTTACAAGGAATCAGTATTATCCAGATCAGTATAGCAGGCACCTAGCAACCATAGCAACAATAGTGAAATGATGGTATATATAACATGAGGCTCAAATATACCAAGGATTGTGAAGGCAGTGCAGGACTGAGCAGTGAGTTCTTTGGGTATACACAACTTCACTATGAGTTGGAAGGACAATGATGACACTTAACAACAAATAGTGTGTGTTCTTAGACTGAGTTCAGTTCTGGTAAGGAAACCTGACAATTCAGCTATGGTCTTTGGTTCCCTTTCCTTTGGATTTTTGGATAATATGTACCAAGCAGAAGGTAAAAAAACTGTTGTCTCTTAGGAAACACTTATTGCAATAGAATAATGCAACACCCTCCAAACCAGCAGGCCCACCTCCTGATCCCTGTAAGGTGTAAATGTTTTAACTTGCTTGCAAACTGGGTTTGGCCAATATGACTGACATCTTGAGTTGGCGCGATGATTCTGAGTTATCCTGTGGGTTCAATATAATCACCAGGTTCCTTATAAGAGGGAAGCATGGTCTCATGCTGATGACTTCAAAGATGGAAGAAGGTGCCATGTGCTACGGGATGCTTGTGGTTTGTAAAAGTTGGGAATGCAAGAGAATCCATTTTGTCCTAGAGCTCCTAGCAGGAACACACTGTTGATATTAGCTCAGGAAGAGTCATTGAAGAGGCCTGCTGAGACAGAGGATAAAGTGCTTGGCTGCTAACTGAAAGGTCATGAGAAGAAGACATGGCAGTCCGTTGCTATACAGATTACAGCCTTTGAAACCCTATGGGGCAGTTCCACTCCACCATACAGGGTCCCAACAAGCTGAAATCTACCCAACGACGATGGCTATTTGATTTTAAAGAGACACCTGGAATCTCCAGGTGACACAAAGGGTTAGGTACTTGACTACTTGTTTGGTGGTTCGAACTTATCTTGAGGCCCATCAGAGAAACGTCCGGGGGATCCTTGCCCTTAAAGCTTGCTGTGATGAAAACTCAATGACACAAAACTCTGCTTTCCTCACATGTTGTCGCCAGCAGTCAGCAATGACTCTGGAAACTGGTCCAGTCATTTCTTTTCCCTGTAAGAGCTCCTCCATATTTCTGGTCTCCAGACCTGTAAGATAATAAATTTGTGCGCTAAATGCCATTAAATTTCTGGTAATTTGTTACAGTAGCAATAGAAAAATAATACATTAGGTTTTATGTGATATGGTGGAAAACATATTCGCAGGTACCAGATGTTTACATGTGATGAAACCGGGTGAGAAAAAGGGGCAGACTGTTAGGCACCAAAATGAGAAGATGGGATAAATGAGAAGGAAAATACAAGCTCATACCTCAAGGAGTCGCTTTGAGCACAGGACAAGAAATGCAAGTAAAATTGTATAGCTCATATGGTCAAACACCTCATGGCATGAACAAAACTAGAAGCCATTATGTTCAGCAAAGCTAAAGTCTCTCATAAAGATAAATAGTTCATGACACTATTATTAAAAGGGGGAAAAGTATCAAGAAACATGGTTTTCAAAAAATAAATAAAAGAAACTTAGTTTTCACACCAAAGAAAAAGACTTGAAGACTATGATGAGACATGGGGTGGGGTTCAGATGGGAGAAAGAGAGCATTAAGAAAGAAAACAAAAACATGAAGAAAGAGCTGCATACATAGGTGATTTTCAAAGAATCTGCCAAAGTTTTCATGTGATGGGCTATGAAATTCGCAGTACTATATTTCCTTGTGCCTTGTGCCCTGCTCCACAAAATGAAAAAAAAAATTAGTTTAAATAACAAATTGAATATAAAATTTAAAAGTTGTGAAGGGAAGGGTCTTAGCTCCAAACTATCGTGTCTCCTTACCCACCAGATCTAAACACTGGTCTGAATGGTTATAAAATGAGGGAAAATTAACCTGAGGCTGATTTCACTTCCTTGTGGCACATGAGTTTCTTTTGTCAGACAAAAATAAATCGATAAAAAAAATTGTTTGGTACAGAAGACTAGGATTTAGTAAGTACTTGCTATGAGGTCTGAAGTGCCATTGGCATAATGGGATTCACAATGACCTACTAAATGCGAGCTCAGTTTTTCGAGCCCACCTGCTGTTGCTTAGAAGGAAAATGAGGTTTGTTGCTCCAGTATGGTTTGCAGCCTTGGAAACCAAAAGGGTCAGCTAGACTCTGCGTGATAGAGTTGCTTTGTGTTAGAATCAATTTGATGGCAATTGATGGGCAGAATCATATGTGGTCTTAAAAAGGGTGTGTTGGAGCGTCAACTCTCATGTGGGCAAAGCCTCTTGGAGGGTACAAGCATCAGAGAACACATTGTTTGGTCCTCCTGAAGACCGGTTGGTATGGTTAAAATTGGATTATTCTGAATACCAAAGAAAGTCCTTGAAGTGGGAAAAAGATTTGTTCTTGGACTGCAGTTGGTAAAAGGAAAAGAGAAGATGACTGTCAACCTTCTCAGCCTGTCCCCACCTGTTTGCCTGACCAGGCCAACCAAAGCCCCAGCTGATCATGCTGCTTCACTCTACCTCCAGCTGCCTCTCTGAGTCATTTGCCCAGTCCTTTACCCTCCAGCAATAGCCTGAGAGCTGGGAGAGAGATTCTAGTGCTTACTCATCTCTATTCCCAGCACCTACTACAATGCCTAGCAAATAACAAGTATCCAATAAATCTTCATTAAGTGACTGGACAAAAGACAAGCTTCTACTCTTAAAAGATTTAAAGACTCTTTGCAAAGAGAGAGTATTACAAGACAGTGAGTAATTTTCTGCTCAGATATTTGGTTCAGATTAATGGTTCCCCAAAACTTATCCATACCAGTTTACTGACTGGTGCCACACCAGATAAGATGCTTGGTCCACACCCTGTTGGTTCTGATTCAGTTGGTTTGCAGTAGGGGCTGGGCCTGGTCTCTATAACAAGAAGCTCAAAGACTGCTTTTTTGGTAGGTCGGTGAACTCTTGGTTGTGACATCAAAGAAAACACTGAGCAAACTGCTCAAAGGTGATCAAAGGAAATGTCCTTAAGAAGTTGGGATATGAATTAAATCTTCAAGCATGAGTAGGTTTGAATACATAGATGAATACAGAAGCCCAGCCAGAGCAAAAATACTGAAAATCAGACACTGGTAAGAAAAACTATTCTGCATCACTTTACTTTTCTACTTGAAAGACCATTCAAAATATGATTGCTTATTCCTGGTAACAGATGTCCCAAAATGTAGATTCTTATCCAGCAATCAACATTAATTTATCTCACAGTGTCTGAGCGTCAAGCTTTTGGGAGCAACTTGATTGGTCTATCCTGAGTTTCCAATCTCTTATGAGAATGTAGTCAGATGGTCACCGAATCTGCAGTCATTTCAGAGAATTGTTGTGAAGATATTTGGAGGTGTAATTATTGCCTATTTTTTGCCTTCAAAGAGGGAAATTTATCATTTATTTTAGTGGATATTCAATCAGTTTAAAATTCCTAAGAATGAAATCGAGTTGAAAGATCTGAAGAGCAAAACTTTGGTTTGGGGCTGATAACTACAAGGTCGTTGGTTCAAAACCCACCAGTCAATCTGCTGTAGAAAGATGAGATTTTTTTGCTTCCATAAAGATTTACCATCTCAGAAACCCTTAAGAGCAGTGGTTCTCAACCTTTCTAAAGTCACAACCCTTTAATATAGTTCTTCATGTGGTGGTGACTCCCCAACTTAAAATCTATTTTCATTTCTACTTCATAACTGTAATTTTGCTACTGTTATGAATGGGTCAACCCCTGTGAAAGGGTCGTTCAATCTCCAAAGGGGTGGTGACCCAGAGGTTGAGAACTGCTGCTTTAGAGGGCCCTGGTGAGACTGCTTCACTTGGAAGCAGTGGAAGACCAGCTTCTACACTTGGAAAAGCCAGTTCTTTGCAATTCATCCATCTATCTCTTCTCCTGGCATATATTCTACTGGTTATGTTTCCCGGATCTCTCTCACAGCATCAAATTATTTGTCACTAATATTGACCCTGTAGGACATAACAGTGATCGTTTGGGTTTCCAAGGTTATACATCTTTTGAAGGAGCAGGAAGCCCAACTTTCTTCAGCAGAATGGCTGGTGAATTTGAACTGGTGACCTTCTGGTTAACAGCCCAAAACATACCCCATTACACTCTCAAAGCACCCTGCTTTTCTGTGAGAGCTCTGATTATTCAGACTGTGAGGCCAGGTTCTTTCCTGACCTTGTGTCTGAGATAGGAAGACTCAAAAGATGGGGATTAAAATGCCTGGGTCCTTGGGCGTCTCTTACTACTCCTTTTGTCTTTAGCTATAGTGGCTTCGGAATGACTGGATATCTCGCAGAGTAATTTGGTCTTCAAAAGCACAAATTCTGAGACACCACTTTGGTGAGGAGGCAAAAAAGAAAGAGAACCTAAAGAGTCATACAGTTTAAAGCACAGGTTGGCAGGGAACTCATGAGTTGGGGGAATTTTTGAGCAAAAACCAAGGAGTTAGTCACTATTTGTTTTGGGTTAACAATAGGAATATTATGGATCCTATACTACATAGAAGGATCTCAAATATGTAGCAAGATGATAGCTAGCTAGGTAGGTGATTAGATAGATAGATAGATAGATGATAGATAGATAGATAGATAGATAGATAGATAGATAGATAGATAGATAGATGGCATTTATATATATATGGACATAGTCAAACTTCCAAAGATGATATTTAATACAGTTATCTCACAAAGAAACACAAAAAAATCACTTGTTTCAGCAGTTTACCAAGTTCTCTAAAGGCTAGGGACCACATTTATTTAAGAGTTAGCGTATGTAGTGGAAAATTCCCTATAATCTTCCAAAAAAGATTTGAGTCTCATGTCTACCATCTAAACAACTTTATGTCCTAGGCAAATCCCTAATCTTCTTTCTGATCTGGATATTTACTTTATAACTTCATCACGTATTTCTTCCCCCAGCTTCACCATTAAATTATTGGGTCACTTGCTCTTTTCAAAAGCTCAAAAAATGTTTACCTTTGCCCAGGTGCTCCTTCCTCTTGAAGACACTTCATTTCCCTTACTCCTTCTGCTCTTATCCACCCTTAGCTCTCTTCAATCACCACTATGGAACAGTACTTCCTGCACTCTCTACTTCCCAGGTTTGGCTCAGATCCTGTGCTCTGGGCACATTGTTCTGAATGCATCTCAATCACCGTCAAAGAGTTTTGTTTTCACTAGATGCATTCTCACTGCTTTTAAGTTGATTCTGACTTGTAGGACAAGGTAGAAATTGCTTGCCAATTTCTGATACTAGAACTCTTTATAGAAGTAACCCTTCCTCTTTCTCTCTCAGAGCAACTGGTGGAGTTGAACTGCTGGATTTGTGGTAAGCACAAAGTCATGTGTAACCCCTGTGCCAGCCAGACCCTAGACTAGAGGTTCTTGAAGGGTGTGTGCTCTGTATTTACACTGCGTGTTGTTAGGGAACTGGTGACTCAACATGTAAAATTAGCATGAATCCTGCAATATAATTTATCGATATTGAAGTGAGCATTGCATGGGAGTAAATGAATAAATGTATGAAAGGAGGAGTGAATTGCTTTAAAACATGGACCGTTTATCCTTTCACCTAACTGGACACTGCGTATTGGACATTAAGTGATATTGGCTAAATATGTTTTCATGATCCTTGGATTGTCAAGATTGGAAAACAAATACGAAGACAATTGTGAAAGAATGACACAGCAAAGACCTTTGCCTTCGAATCTATTTTCCTCTTTTTCATTAATAGCTGTGCAAAGATGCTGGCCAGATTCAGAAGAACCAACGTGTAGTTATTTGTATTAAGTCTTTGTTCCTTCTACTCCATGGCAGTGGGGAGAGTAAAGCAGTTCTTTCTCCTCCAGTAAGATTTAATGGTGGAGTCCCAGGAAGACAAATGGTTGGTACACCTGACAGACAACTGAAAGCTTTCTGGTTCAAACACAGTCAGAAATTCCTTGATACAAAGCCTGGAACAGTCATTCGAAATTCCAATGGAATTCCTAGTTCTACTCTGGCACATGTTGGGCAACAAAGAGTCAGAATAAAATCCATAGCAATTGGTTGAAATCAACAAGGAAAACTCATCTCTGGTGGGTTGCAAAAGTCTGTCACATGAAAGCCTATCAGATGGTTCGCCAACAGATTCTCTCAAAGCTCAGCTTGCTTTTCGGAAACAAGTCCAAACAAAAGAGAAGGCCAACCCATGTTTTCTTGCTTACTGCCAGCAAGGTGCTGAGCTAGGGGGTAAATCTGTGACTCTCAGAGTTCAGTCATGAACTCGCTCCTTCTCTGATCACCAGCCTCCTCTTTCGTGATCAGAGGAGGTTGAGCTCCTCAGGTTCACCGCCCCCGCCCACCTCATAATGACAAGTGCTGTGAAGATTTAGGTCTCTTTGGACAATCCCTCCAGCTTGCTTTCTCCTCTGTATCCCACTTCCTCAGAAGAAAGCATCCATGATGGAGAGGTCTGCCCTAGCTTTCCTTTTTTGCTTAGTAATAGCGGGTGGGGCTCTGGGTATCTCGTGTATCTCTTTGGCTTACATGCCCTGGCACAACCATTCAGAACCTTGTTTCCTTAACCTCAAGTTATGTAATGAGTAGGTGTAGGGCCTCGGATTTATTTCCACAAGGACTTGTTTCAAAATCCCTGCTGATTGCTCCAGGGTTCTGAGTGTGTGTATGAAAGAGTAGGGCCCACACATGCTTCCCGTTTGAAGCACCAGGTTTGAATTAGGTCATGCTATCATTGTTTTTTCAATTTTTTTTTTACAGTTTCACAAGTTGCTGCTATGGCAGCAGGTTAAAGCCTTGAGAATAAAGCAAGAGAAGGCAGTTACTTAATCTTGCTCTGCATTTATACATTCATGTTGGCAGGAAATGATGACTCTTTTCCCTTGCTGGAAAACAACAGGTAGGCTGGCTCCTAATGACTTTATTTCAAAGACTCACCTCCGTGCCTGCCCAATTGAATCCTCCACAGCTGAGTTTACCTTCTGGCACTATGGGACATGTCAGGAAGTGTACTGACCTGTTTTGACCCCTAGGGTATCATTGGGCAACATTTAGGTAGGGAGTAGATAGGCAGCATACAAAGAACCCTTCCCAAATATGTGGGAAGTGAAACGGTTGATGATTCAAAGAGAGGTGAGCATGCCTGATGAAAGCCACTGTCTCCTATGTGCCAGGTGCTTTTTCCACGTTTTCTTTAATCCTCATGTCAACATTTCTTATTTTGTAATAGCTTAAGTAATTTCTCCAAGGTACCATTGCTAATAGGTAGCAAAGATGGGAACTCACATTCAGATATGTCAAAAGCCAAATTCCATGTACCTTCTGATGGGTCATAGTGCCACCCTAGCACTTAATAAGATGTTTGGCCAGTCCTACAGTGAATCTGCCATTGTGAAATAACACTTATTATTTGGAAAATGCCACTAGTTATGAATCTACTGGGACTGCCATCCATTGTGTCAATCCCGCCTCACTCTCCACTCTCAGTGGACTCTGTTTGAGCATGTGGGATCCCGTGAAGGCACATTTACAAAGAAGAAGCTGAAGAAATGCCAGTTGTGAAACACTCTGTATTGAGATTCTGTTTTCTTGGTTGGTCTTCCTGGTTGATTGTTTCTTCCTTTCATTTATGGAAATTACTCAGAGCTAAACTTAGAGTTCATGCCCTTAAAAATTCTTTTCCATTTTTTCCTTTTGGCAGCCTGAGAGGGCATTTACAACTACATATTCTTATTAGTAGATGCATACAATATTTGTCTGATTATTTTCCCTTCTCATTAGTTCTTTATGGTTTTTCACTTTGAAAAAAAATTATATTAAAACTCTGATAGTCACCAAGTTTATTTTACAAATTTAGGTGACCCATGAAAATCAAAGACTGGAAAGCACCACTGATGCAAGCTTGCATTCAACAATTATGTCCGGGGACTGCCCTGTCCTGGCTAACAGATAGGCAAAAATAAGAAAAAGATCAAAAATGGTGCCCTTGGGAAGTGCATAATGAGAATAAGTGGCAAGTGAAATGAATAGTATTTTAAGTCATGCTTTGGTCTTTCTTATTCATTGTCAAGTTTTCACATGCAGATGAGACTATTGAAAATACTATGATTTGGGGCTGAGCCCTGGTGGTGTAGTGGTTGTGCGTGGGACTGCGGCCCACTGGGATGGAGGTTCAATTCCAGCAGTGGGGCTGGGTCTCCTACTCCCACTACAGGAGAGCAGTGATGCCACACACACACACACACACCCCCCAAAAAAAGAAAGAAAATACTATGACTTGAATGACATGCACCTTAATCCTTAACGTGACTTTTTTTTCTTTTTAATTCTTTAAATGGCCTTTTGTATCAGATCTGTCCAATGCAATACACTATTGTATATCCTGTATGCTGTTTTCATATGGCATGGAAGAATAGGATACCTTTAATAATGATGTTGGTGAAGAATATTAAATATACCATAGACTGCAGTAATAGAAGAAGGAATGGATCTGTTCTGGATGAAGTACATCCTTGCAAGACTGGTCACATTCGAAGTGACCAGTCCATTAAGATGAACTCCATCATTGATAAAGTAGAAGGTCAGTGGAAAAGAAGACACTCAACAAAAAGGACTGGCTCATTGACTGCAACAATAGGCTCAAGCATAGTAAGGACTGAAGAGAGGGTAAAATGACCTTGGTAATCTTTGTTCAAGTCCATGTATTCTTTTGCAGAATAGCTGCTGGATTTGAACTACCATCCTTTCAGGTAGCAGCTGAATAACACCGTGGCCCTAGGACTCCTTTCTTCGGACCAAAGCCACAGATAAATTACTTGTTTTATTTTTTCCTATAGTGAATTTAATAATACTGGAGGCAAGTTCACAAAGATTTTTGAAAATTATATGAATTCTAAAGGAAGAGGCATCACCATGAATAAAAATAACCAATCAAATTGGCAAAACCTATTGCATCTTACAAGGGAAAGTCCAAAGAGAAAGCCAACATTCACTTGGAAAGTTTTCATAGTTAGAAGGGATTATATCTTCTGAATGGAATATGTGAAAAGTTTACTGCAATCACCTCGATGAAGCACTAGGACCAGCAAACCCAAGATTTTTGTTAAGGGAATGAGGGGGTGGGGGCGGAGAGAACTGTCTGTGAGTTTTGATATTCGAGTCTTGGTAATCAAGAAAATGTGTCTAAGAATGCATTAAGGCATTGAACTAAGCGTTCTATGTCAAAAATTTATGCTAGGAATTTACAGCAAAAATAAGTAAGGGCATGAAAGAAGCTTGTGAAGAAGAATCTGTCTTCAGGATTGGAGGAAGGCTTACTAGTAACCTACAATATGCAGATAATTAAATCTTGCTTGCTGAAAATGAGGAGGACTTGAAGCACTTGCTGATAATGATCAAGGATTGCGACTGTCAGAATGGATTACAAGTCAATGTAAAGAAGACCCAAATCCTCAAAACCGAACCAATAAGTAACATCATGCATCATACAAAGCAGAGAAAAGGTTGACGTTACCAAGGTCTGTGCCTTCTTGGCTCCACAGTCAATGCTCAGGGAAGAAGCAGTCAAGAGAAGAAAAGACACAGTACAGTAGGCAAATCTGCTCCAGAAACCTTTTCCAGAGGGCAAGGATGTCACATTGAGGACTGAGGTATGCCGGAACCGAGCCATGGTGTTTTCAATAGCCTTAAATGCAGGTGAAAGTTGAACCTCGAATAAGGAAGATGAAAGAAGGATTGATGCATTCGAATTGTGGAGCTGAAGAAGAATAGTGAAATTTACCACGGGCTGCTAAAAAGACAGACCAATCTGTTTTGGAAGTATGGCTAGACTGCTCTTCAGAGGCGCGTATGGCAAGACTTCATCGGACATACTTCGGACATATTATCAGGAAAGACCAGTCTCTGGAGAAGGACATTGGGCTTGGTAAAGGGGAAGGGCAGTGAAAAAGAGGAAGACCCTCAGTGAGTTGAAGGATCATGGACTGTATCAGTGGACTCCAGCATAGGAAATTTGTGAGGATGGTGCAGGGCTGGCAGTGTTTCATTGTGTCGTGCATACAGTCAGTGTGGGTTGGAGCCCACTTGATGGACCTAAGAACAACATCAAGAACATTGTGGAATTATCTGTTATAACAATTTGGATACACCCTGAAGATCCTTAATGGTCTATGAATGATGACTAGTTGCATACTGTAAGAATAATAATCATGAAGACTGGAGATGCTTGAGGGCATGTATGTCACAAAATGATAAAAAAAATAGAAAAATACACTAATAAACACACAAAATGTAAAAGGAACTTCAGTGAAGCAGCTAAAATACAAATATACAAGGATGGCAGCATTAAGATGATGGCATGAGGAGTGACTTCTTTATATAAATGGTTCTGTCACACAGAAAACAGAAATTCAATCTTGGAGGAGGAATGTAACTTGCCTCCTCTAAAACATATTTTATTCATCAGAAGAAACATCCCTTTTTTTAGGAAAAGGAGCTATGGTCAACAGCAAAAACAACAACATCCAAGGGCTGCCTGCAGATGAAGTTCCACTTGGGCATTGCTAACTGTTGTTTGGGATGGGAATGACACACATCTGGCTGCCCCAGAAATGGGAATATTTAGTACGGGCAATTATTCCTCCAGCCCCATGGCTGTGAATGGGTCGTCTCAGTCCAAGCTTCCAGTAACCTTGGAGGAAAGGGTGCTCATTTCAGCAATGTCACGGCCAGCATCCCTTTGCAGCCCAATTGCTCCTATCAAGCTGAACTCTCATGGGATCACAATAGCTTCCCTAATGCCACTTGGAGAGAGCCCAACCATAATGCTTTTGCACAGCTGAATAGTGAGAAGCCAGAGAGCAGTCTAGCTAAATAGGGCACCTTTTAATTAATTAATTTTTTTCTCTCTGAAAGGTACAGTGTTTGTTTTTTCTTTTTTCTCCACCCTCCTCCATGGTGAAACTATTAAAACAAAAGACCGTTTCTTTGCATTAGCATCGTAAGTCAATGTTCAGCCCCAGTTTATCAGCTGGGCTTTCCAACTTACACTTACACATTCTCACCACCATTGACTCAATCCTGACTTATAGCAACTCTATGGACACAGTAGAACTGCCTCTGTGTGTTTCCAAGACTACATTTTTACAGGAGCAGAAAGTGCCATTGTTCTCCCTCAGAGTGGCTGATGGGGTCACAATTTAGATGAGCAGCCCAGTTTGTAATCCACTCCACACCCAGGGCTCCAAAGCTGAATGTGAAAGGTTTTAAAACTTGCTAGATTCAGGGTCTACAGGACAGAAGAGCTAGAAGTTGCCATCATTTGTGTACAACTAGAAAACATTCTTAATTAAAATGAGGTGCAAAATATTATTACTGTTCAACTCTTACTATCCTTCACTATGCAGTACTGAAAGACAGAAAAATGACATTAGTTTTGTAGATGATTCATCTTGGTAACGTGAACTTCACAGCAGACTGGCACGACTTGGCTCACATCCCAAGAAATATTAATGCTGATGTCAGTGTACAATTTTCTTTCTTCTTCTTCTTTTTTTGTTTGATCAGAAAGCTTACTTTATTCTACAGGCAAGGCAGAATTCATGCAAGTTTTTAAAGTGACTCTTTTTTTCTCATTAAACTTTTGTGCATTAAAGAAAACTGAAGCAAAGAGCAAGTAATACAAAAGGCATCCAAAATAATTTTTTATGATTTGATAGTCTCTCTCTATATATGTACATAATTACATACATACATACATGTGAGCATACAATGTATACTTTTCTTTTAGTTCTGCTAAAGAGTCACAGTTCATCTTAAATAAAGTGTAATGGAGTAAAGTGCTTATATAAATCTACAATAATTTAAAAGAAAAGGTGGCTTTAGAAGTAAGAGTTCAATTAAGTGCTCTGGTGAGCTGTTTACAAACACTTTAGGTTAGATACAATTACAATGAATGGAGTTTCTCTAAAAATCCAATTATAGAGGACCCATGGAAGCCACAGCCAGTATGAATTCTCCTGCTTCTCTGACTTCTTTGAAGTTCAGACTTCTAGAGGTGGCGATGCTCTTCTGCTAAAGGAGTCTCTTCACATGGTCTGTTGTATCAAAAGGACCTGACTTCATTAATTCCCATGTCATTTGGTGGTCATGGGAAGGGCACCTTGCCGATCTATTTCAACTTCTATTAAAGCAATTAAAGGCAAAACTGAAGGGAATTGTTGAGAACGGATATACACATAATTACTGGAGATGGCCAGTTATCATAAATAAATGGTAAAGAACAACTCCTATGGTTAGACAACAAATAATTTCAGTGTGCACATTTAATAGAAACATTAAACTATTATAAGCACCATTTGCAAATTAAGAAGAACAATTTTCTCGGAAGATTCCAAAAACCCTTTTTTGATGTAATTAATATAATAGATACTGATGGCAGATGCCTGGATATTTTTAATAGTCCAGATTATACAAAATTCAGTTGATCACAGGAAAAGAAACTCTATGCCACACAAACACCATGCAAATACAGCTCCAAATATTTCCTCCTCTGCTTTGCACTGCATCTCCTTCCAGCAGGACATCTTTGGGGACCTCCTTTTTCCACAAGAAGCAGACTTCAGTGATATTTATAAGCAAAGGAAAAAGGGGCAAGAAACATCACAGGATGACACCACAACGTATGCTCTATGTCGTTGGTCTTGTTAAGGGCCATCAAACTTTTGCCAATTCAGCAACCCTATGTACAACGGAAGAAAACACTGCAAAGCCTTGGACCATGTTCACAACCATAATGTTGGAGCCTACTGTTTCAGTCACTGTTTGTTTCCGTAACAGTCTTCCATTTTCCCATCAATCCTTTACCAATCATGAAGGGGACTGGCCTTTATTTTCTGCTTATTTTATTTTAATATTTTTATAATCGCCTCCTTGAACTGTCTGTACATCAGATCCCTTCCTGATCCAGGAGGATGCTTAGGGGTGAGCCAACAGCTCTCCTCCCTTCCTGCACCATCATGCTGAAGAATTTCCTTTGCATGTATTAAAAATGCTCACGGCATCAAAACTACCCTGTATTTTTGATCCAATTCAAAATGGCCACTGTCCCTTTTGCTACAGAAATGGACCAGAGGTGGCCTCTGGGTGTTGACACGTTCATTTATTACCCTCTCAAAGCCAAATTTTTACATCTCCAGTTGTTTTTTAAAAAGCCTGAATAAATATATGCTTGCTAGTTTGAGTCTGTCTTCTCTGCATACCCTACAAAGCTGCACCCAGTATACTTTCACCAAAGCTAGACCCTCAGCTATGAAGATTCCATGGTACTGCTGCTCTTCACAGATTTCTGACCCAGACTCTGTCTGTCTAGCTCCTGATGGATTGTGAGATCCACTCGTAAACCCCCTTTTTACATCCAATCTCCCTCAGAAGGTTTTTTCCCCCCTTCCTCCTCTTCTGGTGCTCTCTCTACCTCCCATATTGACTGTCTTTGCAGGGATTGCCATGGCAGGCACCGTCTCTTCACGAGTGGCCCCTTTAGTGGCTTGATGATGAATACAGCCATCTTATGGTCGTATCCTTCTCTTTGACTAACCCTGAAATTGCTCAAAACTTCTATCCTCCCAACTCAGGTTAAGCCCTATGACCGCTTCCATTCTCGAGAGGCTGCTTTGGTGCTTTTCTTTGGGGTGGGGGTGGGGTAAAATCATTTTATTGGGGGCTGGTACAACTCTATTACAATCCATTTATCCATCCATGGTGTCAAGCACATTTGTACATTTGTTACCATCATCATTCTCAAACCATTTGCATTCCACTTGAACTTTTGGTGCCAGCTCCTCATTTTCCCCCTCCCTCCTCACACCCCTCCCTCATGAACCTTTGCTAATTTATAAATTTTTATTATTTGTCATATTTTACACTGCCTGACGTCTCCCTTCACCCCCTTTTCTGTTGTCTGTCCCCCAGGGAGGAGGTTATATGTAGATCCTTGCAATCAGTTCCCTCTTTCTACTCCACCTTCCCTCCACCTTCTTGTTACTGCGACTCTCACAACTGATCCTGAAGGGATCATCTGTCCTGGATTCCTTGTGTTTCCAGTTCCTATCTGTACCAATGTACATCCTCTATCCTAGCCTGATTTTTAAGGTAGGGACTGGCCTTTCCTGATAACATGTTCAAAGTCCTTATGACCGTCTTGCCATCCTCTTTTATAAAGAGAATTCTGTCTTTACTTTCTCCACGAACATCCATTTGTTCTGGAAATCCATGGCACTTTCATTATTTTTTCTTACACCAATTTTCTGTCACTTTGTCATACTGTGGTGACTTGTGTGTTGCTGTGAAGCTAAAAGCTATGTCACAGGCATGTCAAAGGTCAGCAGGGTCACCCAAAGTGGACAGGTTTCAATGGAGCTTCCAGATTCAGAAGAGACAACAAAGGGTTCAGCTCCCCTCTTCAAAGGAAGAATCCACTAGTTTATGCATCACTTAGAAGCAGTGTCAGATACTGAAAGCCTAAACAAAGGAGGTAGAACATTGTTGGGGACACTGCTGGAGGATGCCCTCCCCCTCCAGGTTTGAGAGCACTTGCAATGTGATTTAAAAAGTTGATTTCCTGAAGGGAAGTTGCCTATGATTACCTGAGTCCAGTAAAGCCTGTAGGAGAGGAGCCTTTAGGATTTTCATTTGTTCATGGGACATGACTCAAGGTAAAGAGAAACAGCTGCAAAAATTCTCTGATGATTAGAACTTGGAATGTGCAAACTATGAATTCAGGCAAATTGGAGGTGGTCAAAGATCAAGTGGAATGCATGAAGATCTGTATCCTAGGCATAAATGAGATGAAATGCAGTATACTACTGTATGCGCCATTTGGAATCAGAAAATCATACTCTTTACTATGCCAGGAATAATACAATTAAGGGCATTTGTTGTCATAAAGGATCTTGCTGAATCCATCATGAGGTACAATGTGATTGTATCATATCTGTCTGCTGTCAAGGAAATCCAATCAATACAACTATGATTCAATTTTATGAACCAACCAAAAATGCATGTGGTGAAGAAATTGAAGAATTCTACCAATGACTTCAGTCAGAGACACGTGATGAAAATGTAGATCTTGGTGATTGGAATGCAAAAGTTGGAAGCAAAGAGGAACAGTAGTTGGAAAATTAGATTTGGTGACAGAAAGTAAGGTCAGGTCTCATAAGAAAATTTTGCAAAACCAATGACTTGTTCATAGAAAATACCTTTTTTCTTGTATCATTGTATTGGGAGTTTGTAAAACTCTTATCACAATCCATATATCCATCCATTGTATGTCAAGCACATTTGTATACTTGTTTCCCCCACCATTTTCAAAACATTTGCTTTCTACTTGAGCCCTTAGAATCAGCTCAATTTTCCCTCCCTCACTACCCTCCCCCCCCTCCCTCGTGAATCCTTGATAATTTATATATATAATATATATATATATTTTTTTTCATGTCTTACACTGACCAATGTCTCCCTTCATTCACTTTTCTGTTGTCAGTACCCCTGGGAGAGAGTTATATGTAAACCATTGTTATCAGTTCTCCCCTACACCTTCGCCTCCCCTTCCTGGTATCGATACTCTCATTAGTGATCCTGAGGGCTTCATCTGTCCTGGATCCCCTGTGTTTCCAACTCTCGGCTGTACCCATGTACATGCTCTGGAAAATACCTTTTCTTCAACATCACAAAAACAAGTATACACAGGGACTTCCCAATATAGTTCTACAGAAAGCAGGTTGACAGTATCTGTGGGATCCCAGGATGGAGAAGCTCGTCCAGTTTGCCCGGCGCCGCTCGTCGCAGTGGAGTCAGGCTGGAGGAGTACGCCCAAGAACCGTGGCCACTGTTACTGGCCAGAACGGACCCTGCAATAGACTCTGCTGCCAAGCGCTGTGTGAAGGTGCTATGGATCATCCCATCTCCTCCCCACCCCCACCCCGTGCATATCTCATCCCTTGGCGCATCATGGATGACTGCGGTGGAGCCTTCACAATGGGGACCATTGGTGGTGGTAACTTCCAAGCCATCAAAGGTTTTTGGAATTCTCCCGTGGGAGTCAACCATAGACTACGAGGGAGTTTGACAGCAATGAAAATCAGGGCTTCCCAGTTGGGAGGCAGCTTTGCAGCTTGGGGAGGTGTGTTTTCCATGATTGGCTGCAGTATGGTTCAAGTCCGGCAAAGAAGATCCCTGGAATGACATTGCAAGTGGTGCCTTAACAGGAGCCATACTGGCAGCCAGAAATGGACTGGTGGCCATGGTTCAGTCAGCACCAACGGGTGGCATTCGCCTCGCCACTCAAGGAGCTGCTCTCTTGTTGACAAGATCTGCCTCTGTGCAGTTTCCCGATGGTCCCCAGTTCACTGAAGATCCCTCCCAGTTGTCTTCAACACAGATAGCATCCTCTCCTTGGGAAGACTATGGACAATACCAGTAAGGACTGTGGCCCCTGGATTGAGCCAAAAGAGCTAGAGTTCAAGAAGGATTTGGGAAGATCAAGTCACAGTCTGTTTTTAAACAATGGTGGGACAACTATGGCCACAGAGGCTCTAAGAAGACATTGAGCACCGTTGGGGGGGGATACTAAAGGATAAAAAACATTTATTTATTCATACTTGGATTGCATTTATGATAAAAAAAATAAAATGCCTAGTAGCATAAACAGAAAAGAATCTAAGTGTTTAGAAGATGAAGAACCAAAGGACAGACACCAGTGAAACATGACCACCATTTCCTTGGGAACTTCTATGCCTGGCTTTGTGTGTGTTGTTATTCAAACAAACAAACAAACAAACAAACAAACAAAAGACCTCCTGGAACCTGTTCTTTTTTAAAAAAAAAAAGATGGAGAAGCTCACTATCAGCAGCTAAGACTAGACAAAGGGCAGATTGTGGAAGAGACCATCGTTGCTCCTATCTAAGTTCAGGATAAAACTAAAGAAAATTAAAACAAACCAATGAGAGTTAAAATATGACCTTGACACTATCCTACTTGAATTTTGAGGACATCTCAAGAACATATTTGACACATTAACACTAAGGACAGAAGACCTGATGAGTTCTGGAAGGACTTCAAGACTATCATCCATGAAAAATGCAAAAGGTCATTAAAAGGACAGGAAAGAAAGGAAAGACCAAAGTGGATGTCAGAAGAGACTCTGAAACTTTTAAATCATAAAATAGTTAAAGCAAATGTGAGACAGAATGAAGTCAAGGAACTAAATAGAAAACTTATAAGAGTAATATGAAAAAATAACCAAATATAACAATTAAATGCACAAGAGCCAAGAATTAGAAAACCAAAAGAGAAGAACATGCTCACCATAGCTAAAACTGAAAGAACTCGAGAAAACTTGGATGCCTCCAATTAAAATTTTGAAAGATTCAATAAGCAGGAAGCACCAAGAGATAATGTACAGACCACACAGTCAATGAACCCAAGAGAACTGGATAACAATGTAAGAGTCCAGGAGGTACCTATGTGCAGGAACCAATGGGGTTGAAGGAGGAAGTTCAAACTGCACTGAAAGCACTAGCCACAAACAAGACTCCGCCAATTGATGGGATACCCATAGAAATGGTTCAGCAAGGTGAAGAAACACTAGAAGCACCCTCTCATGCGAGATCCACATTTGTGCCCATTCCAAAGAAAGGTGACCCCACAGAACTGGTGAACTCTAGAAAAATATCATTGGCTTTGTGCACAAGTAAAATTTTCCTTAAGATGGCCCAACAATGATTGCAGCAGTACATTGACAGGGAGCTGCAGAAGTTCAGGCTCGATTCAGAAGAGGACATGGAACAGAAACATCATTGCTGATGTCAGATGGGTCTTGGCACAAAGCAGAGAATACCAGGAAGATGTTTACTTGTGTTTCATTGGCTATGCAAAGGCATCCAATTTTGTGGACCATATTGAACTATCAATAACCTGGAGAAGAATGGGAATTCCAGATCATTTCACTGTGCCCATTTGGAACTTCCACAAAAAGCAAGAGGCATGTCTGCAAACAGAATAAGGGTATAATGCATGGGTTAAAATCAGGGAAGGTGTGTATCAAGGTTGCATCCTTTCACCATGCTCGCTCAATTTGTATGCTGAGCAAATAATCAGAAAAAGCTGGATTATATGAAGAAGACAGTAGAATCAGAATTGGAGGAATGCTTACTAATATTCTGCTGTATGCAGTCGACACAACCTTGCTTACAGAAAATAAGAAGGGATGAAAGTACTTGCTGATGAAAACCAAAGATTGTAGCATTGAGTATGGATTATAACTCAATGTAAGGAAAACCGAAATCCTTACAACTAGACCAATCGGTAACATCATAATAAGTGGAGAAAAGGTAGAAATTGTCAAAGAGTTAGTCTTGCTTGTATTCCCAATCAGTGCCCATGGAAGCAGCAGTCAAGAGGCCAAAAGATGTATTACACTAGGTAAATCTGCTGCTTAAGACTCCTTCAGAGTATTGAAAAGCAAGAAGGATACTTTGGGTATAAAGGTGTGCCTGACCTAAGCAACGGTGTTCTCAATATCTTCCTATGCACGTGAAAGTTGAACTTTGAACAAGGCAGATTGTAGAAGAATTTATGCATTTGAAATATAGTTTTGGAGAATATTGAAAGTAACATGAAAAAACGCTTCTGCCGTAGAAGAAATAAGGCTCGAGTGTTCCTTTGAGGCAAAGATGGCAAGACTTCATCTTACATACTTTGGACATATTTTCCCAAGAGACCAGTCCTTCGAAAAGGACATCATGTTTGGTTAAAGTCTAAGAATGGCAAAAAGAGGAAGGCCCTCAATGAGCTGGATTGGGCACCATGGCTGCAGCAATGGCCTCAGGCATAGGAGCAATTATGAAGATGGTACGGGACCATGCAGTACCTTGTTCTGTTTTGCATAAGTTCACTATTGGTTGAAGCCCACTTCAAGGCATGTAACAAATCAATTCAAAGGCATCGATTCTTCTGTGGGCTTCCTATCCACTGTCCAGCTTTCATAGGTACACAGAGTGATTGAAAATACTTCACCTGGGTCAAGTTCACCTTAAACTTTAGTGCTGCTAGTAGATATCTCAATCTCTTTGTTCTTAATGCTGTGTTCCTAATATACAATTATGTTCCTGGATCATTATTGCAAGATACCACTTTTTGCCACTCCAAAGTTTTGTCCCATCCTATTAAAGCCTGTGTTTTCAATATTGCCTCTTACATTAAATATCTCTTTTCTTTTGGGATTCTATAATCCCTCAGAGATGACAAAGTATTATTTTAAGTTTACAAAACAATTTAACTTTTTTGGGGAGTTATCACTGCCCTCTGGTGGGAGTGGGAGGACCAGTCTTGCTCCTGGAGAGCTGCTGCTGGATTTGAACCGCCAAGCCAGTGGGCTGTAGTCCTGCACTCAACCACTACATCACGGGAGCTCAGCCCCAATCTAACTTTTATGTATTACTCTTCTTTTCTGCTAGACCAAGGGTTGGCAAACTTTTGGGATGAAAAAAATCAATCCTGTACTATGTTTAAAAATTATTTGGGGGCTATAAATATATTTTAAAATTTTAATAAGTTTAAAAATTATTTGGGGGCTATAAATATATTTTTACAAACAAATGAAATCACCATTATCTGAAAGATATATTTCAAATTTTTCAATCTTCAACAAAATCCACATGGAAAAAATACACACGCATGTGTGATCCTGAGGTGTCCACAAGGTCCGGGATCAGGCATAACAAGATGCAAAAAAAAAAAAAAACCCAGTCATATCGATGTGAATGAAGGGACTCAGAGTAGAGACCAAAGGCCCATGTGTGGCTAATTGGATATCCCTGCACAGAAAGGTCACAAGGAAGGGACACATCAGCTAGGGCGCAGTATAGCACCGACAAAACACATAACCTTCCTCGAGATTTGTAATGCTTCCTCTTTCCCACTATCATGACCCGTTTCTGCCATACAAATCTGGCTAGACTGGATCATATACACTGGTACAGGGACAGATAAACCCCTCATCAATAGTGATGGGTGTACCAAGAGGGTAAGGCAAAGATGAGGGAGAAAGGGGAAACTGATCACTATGATCAATGTTTAACCTGACCCTCCTTTGCCCCAGAGGATGAACCAAAGCGTGAGTGAAGAGAGGAAGAGAGAGAGAGAGAGAGAGAGAGAGAGAGAGAGAGAGAGAGAACGCAAACGGTGTATGATAGGAAAATAACAATAATTTACAATGTATCAAGAGTTCACAGGGGTGGGAAGGTGGGAGAGGGAGGGGGGGAAAGAGGAGCTGATACCAAAGGCTCAAGTAGAAAGAAAATGTTTTGCAAAGACTATTGGCAACATTTGTACAAATGTGCTTGATAAAATGGATGTGTGGGTAATGATAAGAGGTGTAAGAGCCCCAAATACAATGATTTAAATAAAGAAATAAAACACTGTGCTGAAGAGCAAGGATGTCAAAATTGTTTTTTTTTTTTCTCAGTTTTACCTCAGAGCCAGGGCTCTTCAGCTGCAGGTGGCTGATCTCTGCCTTAGACCATACTCTGGGGCCTGTCTGTAGGCAACTGCAAGGTCCACCACTGTGTTCACAGGTCGAGAATTTGCCAAATCATCAAGTCCTGCTGTCTTTTGTTTTTGAACTGCTTCTCTTAATGTCTTTCATGTTTTATCACAAAACAAGGAGGCATACTATTCCTTCAAAGACTTGACTTGGGAATCTTCTTAGTCAAGTTTATTATGTACACAAGTTTATTATTTACAACTCCCTGCCAAACTGTCAGGTACGATTCACGTCAGCATTCTTCCTCTGTAGAAGGAGGATTGCTGTTTCTCCCATAACCGATCACGCATGCCTCCTTTCCATGTGGGCTCTCCCTGGCCACCCTGTTCATGTTCCTATTTCTACCTGTTGGTTGCTGTTCTCTGGGTTGATGTATTCTTTCTCTAGGATGCCTCTCACTCCCTCTGAACTACCTTCAGACTCCTCACGAGTCACACCATTCACAGCCATATGCCTATAAGTCTTTGCACAGATATTTGGCTTTCGTCACAAAGCTCTTCACGGTCCCCCCAGCTCCTGCCCATTCCCCACATACTAAGCAGTTCCCACGTTTTTAGGCATTTGTTCCAGAAGCACCTCACTTCCCTATGCCAGAATTCAAATGCTGCTCAAACAACTTATCACAAACTTACTGGCTCAAAACAACGCAAAGGTGTTACCTGAGATTTCTGGGTGGCAGAAGTTGGAAATGGGATTACTGGGTGAGGCGGTATGGGAGGAATCAAGATGGCCTCATGATATCTTCCAAAAGCTGCTCCTTCTGGAATCTTTAAAAGGGACTATAGTCACTATCCTTTTTCGGCTGCTGGAGGAGGTATGTATCCCTTGGCTCCGGACTCTTGTCTATCTGTCACACAACAATGGGAGGTTGTGTCTTCCTCGCACCACATGCCTCAGTTTAGCAGCCTTAATTCCCCTTTACCAAGTAATGTATATTCACAAATCCAGTAGATTGGGGCACAGAAAACTTGAGAGGAGGGGGGCTTACTCTGCCTACCACCTAAAGCTTTTCACAATTACCGGCAAATATTAAATCTCTCACAATTATTTACAAGCGCTCAGGACCATGTAATGGTTAAGCATTGGACCAGCCGCTGACAGACTGATGACTAATTCCCCTCCAGAGTCACCTCACCAGAGAGACCTGGTGATCTCCTTCCGAAAGGCCAAACAGCAAAAACCAATTGCCGTCCACGCTGACTCACTGTGATGCCATAGGACAGCATAGGACTGCCTTTGTAGATATCTAAGACTGAAGGAAGCCTGGTGGTGAAGAGGTTAAGGAGCTCAGTGTCTAACTGAAAGGTCACTCACACTCCCCAGGAGAATGATGTGACAGTCTGCTTTCAAGAAGACTGCAGCTTTGAGACCCTTGCGGAGCTGTTCCACTCTCTTCTATGGAGTTGCTGTGTGTGATTCAAAATGCACTCAGCAGCAAGAGAATTGGGGCTTGGTTTAAATCTTTCAAACCAAAGCAGGAAGAAGCCACATCAGCACGAGCTTTTAAATTGCATTAAATAATTTAGTTGGACTGTGTAGGCACTGAGGAGACCATGAACTGTTCTTAATCCTTAAAGTGATGTGAACAGATTTTCACTTTATAATCATCACTTCATATATAATCTAGATGACCTACTGGCCAATTCTATTAGGTAGGAGATAAATTATATATCTATCTTTTTCTATATATAAAACGGGGGGTGAGGAGCCTTCTAGGGAAAGATAATAGAGATCTATTTCTTTGTCACCCAAATAGAATTAAACAACTATAACGCGCTTGTCAGATGTTGCTGAGTAACATGTTGAAGAAATTTTTGATTGAAAAAAGACTAGTAAGTCACGGCTGAACCCCAGTGGCGTAGTGCTTGTGCGTGGGACTATGGCCCACTGGATTGGAGGTTCAAATCCAGCAGCAAGGCTGGGCCTCCTATTCCCACCACCGAGGGCAGTCATGCCACCCCCCCCAAAAAAAAACAAAAACAAAAACAAAAACCAAAAAGATTAGTAAGTCAAACACCGAATACAGGAGACCAAGAAAAGCAAACACAAAGCAAAACAAAAACTGAGGAAAAAGAAAACCCTAAAGAGGTGTTGAAGGGAATCAGATTCTTTCCAGATGCCCTACAACAAGCTTCTTCTTTCCTAAAGTACTTGGAATGCTGATAGCATTTCATTAGAATCATCTGCAGGACACTGCCTTGCTCAACACCACGCTCCTTTGCTCAGGCAAACTATGTCAATGAATGATGATGGCAGATCTAGGCAGACACACCCATGTAAGAACAGACAGGAAAACTTTGGTGAGCCATTTTAGTCTCAGAATGCCTTGCAGTTTGAGTAGAGAAAGCTATCTTGAGGCTAGCCATGGGGCTTCTTCCTTGGCCCAAGTGAGCTTTCTCCCCCACTTTTCAATCTGGACCCTGAGAGCTGTAGCTGAGTTGACGCCAACTTCCACCAGTTCACTTGCCCCATCGGACTTCTTAAATTGTGGCTTTGGTGAAAATATAATGCGGAGTATTTCTCCCATGGAATCCTTGGGTAGATTTGACCAGTCAGATATCATTTAGCAGCTGTGAGCATAACTGTTGCAGCTTTAGCATTCTTTAAGAAATTCCTGACTTCTGGGACAATGGCAAATGAATAACATGTACCACAGGGACTCTGCAGAAATCAGCACAGGAGAGTAACCAAGAGGGAAATTCCACATTGCCAAGTTGCAGGAGGAACATCATAAAGATAAGTAGGCAGAGATCCACTACATTGTGAGGACCTGGGGTCTTTTGACTTATCACAGAGGAGTTTGACCTTAGCCCTGCCACTATCTCGGCCAGAGCTGGAATCATTTGGAGCTGGTGCAGGGGCCACAGCTTGCCACCACCTCCAAGCAGGGTTTAAACCCCTCCAGCCCCACAGTCAGGGATTGGGACTCAGCTATATTATCACTTTTGTTTCCTTCTCTTCTCTCTGTCCCCCCACAGTCTCAGTAGGCTTCATTTTATTTGCTTGTTTGTTTTGTTTTTTCCCTTTTACCTCACATGCCTCTGCCAACCGCCGGACCACTCCCTTTAGCTTAGGTATTTACACCTACTATGCATCCAACTGGGAGAGCTCCATCCTCAGCAGTGTAGCTTCAGGCTGGGAAAGCCCACCCATGCTCTACCAGAAGATGTCCTGCCAAACTTCTTCTGGAGGATACCCTGCCCACCTTCTTCAGGGGAAGTCCTGCCTGCATGGCTGGGGGAGCTCCAACACATCCTCTGTGGTCCCACGTGACTGAGGAAGCTTCCTGCCATAGTGCCATACACAGCCTAGACAACTCAGTGAACACTCGTTAATGCTCCATGTTGCTGTAAGAATCTCTGTCAAATCTTGCAGCGATTTACCAGACAAGGGCAATTCCACCAACCATTCACTGTGCTCTACACCAAAGTGGGCAACTAACCAGCCTTCTATTATTGCAGCAGGTACCCCCACATGCCCTCTGTGGTACCCCAAGCTGCTGTGGGCCACAGCCTCATGGGTTCTTGTGAGATTACCCACAACAGCACATTTCTCTCAGGTCTACAACCACCTGACCAGCATCCTCTGAGAAGGCCATCCAACTTACTTACACTCCAAATACTGGTTGGCTAGAGAAAGAGTGAAGCCACAGAAAGATAAAGCATTAGGCAAATTCCATAATGCAATCAGCTGCAGACAGTTCAAAGAAGCATTCCTACAAGTCTCCCAGAGAGAGCCAGTGCTCTTTGACTATATGGAAAATGGCAACTGGCTCCTCTAAAACAATACAACATAAAAAACAATCAGCCCCAACAACCTCAACGAAAAAAAAACACAACAGGAAGAACAAAAGATAATGGCAGAAGATGTTAAGAATCTATTCCATGCATAGAAGACATTGGTCTGCCACAGCAAGGAAATTTCAGGATGCTGCTAGTAGTCATATAGGATATGAGGAAAACAATAAAGAAAAGGATGAAATGATAGAGGAGATAAAGACCATACACCTAAAAGAAACACAAGAGTTTAGGGATGAGATAACAAAACCCACTATCAGACTTACAGACTTTGACAACCAACCAAAGGAGACAGAGAACTACACAGTGACCGAGAGGACAGCCAAGCAGACTTTAACAAACATGAACAAAAATCTAATGAGATTATCAGAGAAACTGAAGAAAACCTGAGAGCTTTGTCTGATGCTATGAAGAGGAACATAATCTGAATAATTAGATTATCAGAGGAAGACACAGCAAAGAAGTCAACCGCAAAAATAATGAGAAATTTTGTGGAGGTAAACTGTCTCTGCTTAATGAATGAAAACCAGACAACCATGCACGAGGCTGAAAGAACAACAGCTAGACTGAATCCCAAGAAGAAGTCACCAAGGCACATAATAAACTATCCAACTTTGGAGAAAATCATGAGAAGAGCTAGGGAAAAACAAGCAATCACATATATAGTTTCCCAAATAAGAATATATTCAGACCTACCAGCTGACACTATGAAGAAGATAGCGTGGAGTAACATATTCCAAAAATTGAAGGAAAAGAATGCAAACCCACGAACACTCTATCCAGCCAATTTATTTATCAAAATAGAAAGAGAAGAGTCTTCCCAGACAAGGGAAAAACTCAAAGAATTCATTAAAAGAAACCCTGCCCTACAAAAGGTTCTTGTCAACCCAGTATAGACAGAAGAACAGTACTCACTGAACACAAATAAGAGTCTACCACATAGAACATCCCCACCCAGAGAGCCAGATAGCATTGGTTTAGGGTGGAAAGAAGTCAAGAATGAAGCGCATGCACATGTGCTGATAAGACGCACAACACACTGATAAGAAAGGGAAGTGGAAAAACACCAACACAAAAGGTATGACATGACATCACAGAGTCCACAGATGAAGAAAACCACCCTAAATATTAATGGACTGAACTCAGGCATCGAAAGACTGAGGATAGCAGACATGCTTAGAAAACACAACCCATCAATCTTCTGTCTACAGGAGACACACATCAAGACTACAGACAAAAATAGTTTAAGAATCAAAGGCTGGAGAAAGACATACAAAGCAAAGAGCAATTAAAAAAAATCAGGGGTTGTGAACCTAATCTAGGATAAAATCGACCTCAGTATGCAAACCATAAAAAGAGACAAGGAGGAACACTATATATTGTTAAAGGATATGGTAGACACAGAACCATTAAGCATTCTTTTAAAAGCTCATCTTATTTGGGGCTGAACCAACTCTTATCATGATCAATACATACATCAATTGTATGCAGCACACATTTGTACATTTGTTGCCATCATCATTCTTAAAACATACTCCTTCCACTTAGGCCCCCTTTCCCCCATATCAGCTTCCCATATTTCCTCTCTCTCCCCCCAAATCCTTAATCATTTACAAATTACCAGCATTTTGTCATATCTTACACTGTCCCATGTTGTCCTTACTTCAGGGAGGAGGTAATATGTAGATCCCTGCAATTAGTTCTCCCTTTCTACTCCACCTTCCCTCTACCCTCCTGGTATCAAAACTTTCACCAGTGATCCTAAAGGGATCATCTGTCCTGAATTCTGTATGTTTCCAGCTCTTATCTGTACCAGTGTACATCCCCTGGCCTAGCCGGATTTGTAAGGTAGAATTGGGATCATGATAGTGGGTGGGAGGAGGCATTAAGAACTAGAGAAAAGTTGCATATTTCATTGCTGCTACACTGTACCTTGACTGGCTCATCTCTTCCCTGTGACCAGTCTGTAAGGGGATGTCACTTCACATATTCATGAGCTGTGAGTCCCCAATCTCTACTTCCCATCATTTATCATGAATGATTTTTAGTTTTTTGATGCCTGATATCTGATTCCTTCCACACCTCGTGGTCACACAGGCTGATGTGCTACTTCCATGTGGGCTTTGTTGTTTCTGAACTTGATGGCTGCTTATTTACTTTCAAACCTTTAAGATCCCAGAGGCTACATCTTTTGACAGCCAGGCACCATCAGCTTACTTCACCACATTTTCTTATATACACCTTTGTTGTCAGCAATCATGTCAGGAAAGTGGCCATGCAATGTCATGATTTTTAGTTCTTTGAAGCCTTATACCTGATCTCTTTGACAATTTGTGGTCACACAGGCGGGTGTGCTTCTTCTATGTGGACACTGTTGCTTCGGAGCTAGATGGCCATTTGTTTACTTACTAACTTTTAAGACCCCAGATGCTACATCTTTTGTTTTGTTTTGATGCTACATCTTTTGATAGCTGGGACCATCAGCTTTCTTCACCACTTTTGCTTAAGCACACATTGTTCTTCAGTGATCGTATCAGAAAGGTGAGCATCATGGAATGCCCATTTAATAGAAAAAAGTTTTCTTGCATTAAGGAAGTACTTGAATGAAGGTCCATGGCCCATCTGCTGTCTTAATACTAATCCTATAAATATATGCACATAGATCTATTTTGCCATCATCATATATAAATGGATACACCTCTATATATACCTGTATTTAGACTTCTATATATATATCCTTTATCCCCCAGTTCTTTCCTCTGTTTCCTTTTACTTTCCTCTTGTTCCACTATCATGCTCAGCCTCCATTTGCGTTTCAGTGTTTTCTTTCTGTTACATTACTCTTGATAATCCCTTTAAGGCCTCTCACATCCAGCTTGTCACTGATTTTGAGTCACTTGTTCTGTTATCCCTAGGTTGGTCAACACTCTTTCCCCCCACTCCCCATCTGAAACTATCAGTCCCATTGTTTTCTCCTCCAGACTTTTATCAAGCCTATCTTATCTAGATAAACCTGCAGAGATATCAATAAGTACAAAAAACAAGGCATTCTAAGATGAAGCGACCACAGACCACTAAGCATTTTAAACATATATTCTCCAAACAAGAGACTCACTAAATAGGTCAACCAAAAGCTCCAAAAAGAAGAAAAAGTAAATGACAAGCTCAACAATTATAGTCAGTGTCTTCAATATATTGCTTTCTGAGAAAGATAGAATACAGGGAAAGAAATTCAATGTGGAGGCTAGAGAGCGAAATACTACAACTAAACTATTTGACCTAACAAATATTTACAGAACTCCTCATTGAAATACAAAAAAAAAAAACCCACATCATTTTCAACTCCAGATATTCAAAGATAGACTACAAGTTGGGGCATAAGGCAAATCTGCAGAAATGTAAACACATTAATTAATATCATACATACTATCCTGTCAGGGTGCAGTATAACAATGATGAACATACAAATTTCCTCTAGTTCTTTAATGCTTCATACCCCTCTACTATCATGACTCCAATTCTACCATACAAATCTGATTAGACCAGAGGATGTACACTGGTTTATATAGGAACTGGAAACACAGGGAGAACAGGACAGTTAAACTTCTTAGGACCAACAATTAGGGTAGCAATACCAGGAGGGGAAGGGAAAGGAGGGATAGAAAGGTGGACCTGATTACAAGGATCTACATATAACCCCTTCCCTGGGTGGTAGACAAGAGAAAAGTAGGTGAAGGGAGATATTGTACCATGCAATACATGGCAAAATAATAATAGCATATAAATTTTCAAGGGGTTGGCAGGGAAGAGAGATGGGAAAAAATGTGAAACTGATACCAGGGGTTCAAGTACAAAGAACATATGTTGAGAATGATGATAGCAACAAGTGTACAAATGTGTTTTACACAATGGATGTATGCATGGATTGTGATAAGAGTTGGGCACGTAGCTGAGCCCCGGTGGCATAGTGGTTGTGTGTGGGACTGCGACCCACTGGGACGGAAGTTCAATTCCAGCAGTGGGGCTGGGCCTCCTACTCCCACCACCAGAGAGCAGTGATGCCCCCCCAAAAAACAAAAACAAACAAACAAAAAGAGTTGTACATGCACCCAATAAAATGATTTTTTAAAAGAAATTCCTAATAAATATTCAGCTTGTTAAATTAGGAAATAAATGGACAATTGTGTGAACCAACAAATCCAAAATGTGCTGCATTGGAAAAACTCATAAAACTAATGAATGTCTTCCAAACTTGGTTTAAAAAAAAAAGAAAAAGGAGACATCAATTGCAGTTATCAAGAGATTAAAAAGATAAAGGGGATGGTAATAATAGCTTTTTTTCTAATGATATTAAAGTTTAGATGAAATAGTCATATTTGTATAAATATAAAGCTTATCAAAGAATACAAGAAACAGATAACTTGATTATTCCTGTACACATGCAAGATATAAAACGAGTTATTTTAAAACTACTTACAGAAAAAAAACCAAGGTCAGAGGGTTATCTACATCTGCTTTTCCAAATGTCCAAAGAACAACTCTAATCTTAAATAAACTCTTCTAGAATATGTAGATAGGGAATGTTTCCAAACTAATTTTATGAGGCCAGGGTAATCTTTATAGCAAAACTCAAAATGCTATTGGAATTAAGGAACGCTAAAAACCAATTTCTCTCATAGACATAGATGTGAGACCCAAACAAAAACACCAGCCAGTTTAACAAAACATTAGCTAAAATTAAGGTGCACTGGTTAGTTACAAGCTGAATTGGGAGATTCTCGATGTTGTGTGATGGAGAGGGTGAGGTTTCAGTCCTCCTGCCTTGGATATTAGCTAGCTTTGTGACCTTTGGTTTAGAAACCTTGGTGGAACCATGAGTTAAGCACTGGGTCACTTATTACAATGTGGTTGGTCCAAGCCCACCAACTCCTCCATGGAGTAAGATGACATGATGTGTTCCAGTGACAAGTTAGAGTTTTGGAAATCCTCAGGCACAGTTCTACTCCATCCTATACCGAAAAAAACAAAACCCAAAAGTAAAACAAAGAAACAACTCACTGACATCAAGATGATTCCGACTTACAGTGACCTGGAAGAAGACTTCTAAGGTTGCAAATCTTCATAGAAGCAAATAGTGTCATCTCACTCCCCTAGAGCAGCCAGTCTTAGGGAGAGTACACTGGACAGTGCCATCAGGGCTCCTTGCTGGGTTCGACAGTGTGGTTATTAATTAGAGATGCCACATGGCAGTGGTTGGTGATGGTGACCTTGCTCAGGACTCAACCTCTTTTTTTTTCTTACTGTGCACCCTTGCAATTGTTGTTATGTTTTCTTTCCCAATAATTCGATTGGGGGCTCCCACAGCTCTTATAACATTCAATACATCCTTTGTACCAAGCACATGTATACACATGTTGTCATCTTCATTTCCAAATATTTTCTACTTGAGTCCTTGCTATAAGATCCTCTTTCCCTCTCTGTCTCTTTTTTTTTAAATTCATCCCATTGGGTTCTCAAACAACTCCCATCATGATTAACACACATGTCAATTGTACGCATGCCACATTTGCATACCTGTTGCCATCATCACCCCTGAAATGTCCTCCCTCCACTAAGGACCCCAGTACCAGCTTCCCCTATTTCCCCTCCCTCACCTTCCCTATCAGCCCTTAATAATTTACAAATTGTTATTACTTTTTCATACTGTACTCAGTCCACTGTGTCCCTTCACCTACTTCCCCACTGTCCGTATTCCAGAGAGATCATATGTAGATCCCTGCAATTGGTTACCCCCTTTCACTCCATCCTCCCTCTGGCTTCATGGTATCACCACACCCATCACTGGTCCCAAAGGGATCATCTATCTGGAATTCCCCATGTTTCAGACCCCAGTGTACATCCTCTGGTCTTGCTAGGTTTACAAGGTAGAACTGGGCTCATGATAGTGGGTGGGATGAAGCATTTGGGAACTAGAGGCAAGTTTCCTACCTCATTTTTGCCACAATGTACTCTGATTGGTTCCTCTTCTCCCTGCAACCCCTCTGCGAGGGGATGCTGCTTCACCTATTTGATGGGCTTTGGGTCCCTACTCAGTACTTCCCCGCCCTTATAATGATACAATTTTTAGTTCTTTGATGACTGACACCTGCTCCCTTTGACACCTCATGGTCACACTGGCTGGTGTGCTTCTTCCATGTGGGCTTTATTCCTTCAGAGCTAGATGGCCGCTTGTTTACTGTCTAGTCTTTAAGACTCCCGATGCTATATCTTTTGATAGCTGGACACCATCAACATTCTTCACCACATTTGCTTATGCACCCATTTGTCACCAAGAGTCATATCAGGGAAGTGAACACACAATGTTATGATTTTTAGTTCTTAACTCCTGATAAACAATCACTTTGGCACCTCATGGTCACACAGGCTGGTGTTCTTCTTCCATGTGGGTGTTGTTGCTTCTCAGTTAGATGGCCACTTGTTTACTTTCAAGCCTTTAAGACCCTGGACACTATATCTTTTGATAGCCAGGCACCATCTGCCTGCTTTGCTCCCTTTGCTTATGCACACTTTTGTTTTCAATGATTGTGTCAGGAAGGTGAGCATCATGGAATGCCAATTTAATAGAACAAAATGTTCTTGTACTGAGGAAGTGTTTGAGTGGAGGTCCAATGCCCATCTGCTGTCCTAATACTAATCCTATAAGTATATGCATGTTGATTTATTTCTCCATCATCCTATATAAATATATTTACCTATGTACATGCCTGTATTTGCACCTCAATATATGCCCTTTGTCACCCAGTTCTTACCTCTATTTCCTTTTACTTTCCTCTTGTCCCATATCATGCTCAGCCTCCATTTGGTTTTCAGTATTTTCTCTCTCGTACATTACTCTTGATCAATCCCTATTGTGCCTTTCATATACACCTTGTCACTGATTTTGAATCCCTTGTTATTCCCTTGTCCCTGGAATAGTCAACACCACTGCCTTTCCCCTTCCTCCTATCTCCCATGCCCCACCGTCAACCCAACAGTCCTGCCATTTTAACGTCCAAACTGTTCTTCCAGCCTATCTTACATAGATAAACCTGGAGAGCCCAAAATATGTACAAAAAACACATGCATCCTAAGATGAAGCAATCTAAGAAACTAAAAGTTTGATAACAACAAAGAAACCTCCATGTCCAATATAGTGTAAAATATATATAATATATGTAAAAAAACAACAAAATAAAAACTTGTTAATATAGTAAAAATAGTTAAATAGTAAAAATAGTTAAGGGTCTGTGACCCTCAGAAGTTCCCCCCAATTGAGTTGGATAGGGTTGCATACCCTGGCCCCAATGTATATCCTTGCCACTCCATCTGGAACTTTTACATGCTTATTTCCTATTCTGAAATGCATTATCTGATTTACTCCTTCAACTTACAAGTATTTATTAAGAAATTATTACATGTCAGTCATGCAACTTAAGGTTTGGGGAAATTAACAGTAATAGGTGATAGCAAAGTACCTTATTACAAGTAATTCACTATGTAAAGCTGGGAAAGGGAAGTGTGCGATTTCAAAAAGCTATTGATTCACTAATAAGAGGGGACAAGTAATGTAACATAATCATCAGAACCTTAACTAAACAAAAAGTTTGAAGTGATTTTTTTTCAACATATTTTCCATGCAGACTCTTCTGAAGATGGTATATCCATCTCTTTAGAAAAGAGGCTTAGTCTTGAAAATCCATTCTACCTGGTTTTCTAGGGTCTTTAAGAGTTAGAATCCTCTCAAAATCAGCGAGGGACAAACTTGGTCCTATACCACATCAAATAGCAGCTTGGCATACTCAAGAGTCTCCAATCATCTTTTTTCTCAATGTACTTTCAGTTTGTGGAATGAAAGGAATCTGGAAAGAGGAATATCAGAGTTGTAGGCTAGCTATGAGTTCCCAATTACATTCTCCTAAGACAGTTCTAGCTACCCTCCAAGAATGTGCACTGTTGTGGTGGGAAAATTTTCCTATCACAATTTTCCTGGCCTTTTTCTCAGCAGCATAGCTAATTAGCTTTCAATTTTCTGAAAAATGGCTTCCTAATAAGGTTCTGTGAGCATCCTGTGTCCTTCAAGAGGCATCAAGATGATTATCCCATGGGATCTCAAGAAAGTCACCGCAACTTTCTGAACTGAACTCTTAGCCTTGAATTTAACTGGCCGATTCCCTCAGAGGCCACTATTTTTATTAGACCTTGCTTTCTAGGTCATATTGGTGAATCTAAGACTTGTCCTCAGTTGCAATTTGTTCTGTAAAAGCACCTTGCTTGTGAGACAGATGGGGAAGGTCAGATCTTTGAGCTAGCTGGTCCTATGCACTCATAGAGCTGAAATTATTCCTGATATCAAGATGTTCATTTAAAATTGGGAAGGAGAGACTACACTGGGAATGAGAGACTAGATCAGAGGGATTTGATGGTCTTCTACTGAACTTCAGCCATGGTGACTACCTTTGTAGAGGTTGACAATCTTCACACTCCTGGCTCATCATTGGCATTTTCCTTACAATAATCTGTCCATCTAAATATTGGGTTGGGTAGTTTTTGTGTTTGTTATTTGCTTTTAAAGTGAGGCAGCATTTCTGCACTCTTGTTGCAAAGCCTCAATGAGCTGAGAAGAGATCTGCTGGAGTTTTGTGAAATGTTTGATATGAGATTTGGCCTCAAAAGCATTTTTTTTCACACAGTGCAAATGTATACTCTTCCTTTTTTTTTTTTTTTGAAGGTGCTTTAAAGCAATGCATGCCTTTGGACTCCTGAGAGAATCTGCCTATAGCTACCCACTAAGTTTTGTTTCAACCAAATCAAACTCACTGCCATCGAGTTGATGCCAACTCTTAGCGATCCTGCAGGGCAGGATAGAACTGCTTCTGTAACTTTCTGAGACTATACCTCTTTTTTTTTTTTATTTCTTGATCTTAAATGTGTGTATCACATAAACTTTAATTACACAAATCATTATTTTTGTTAAACCCAGACTACCCCTTTCTCCCTGAAGGGTATCCAATTAGATCACTATTGTCAAAAGTTAAAAAAAAAAAAAGATAGAGCCTCCAAAGTCAGATAAGACCCCGACAATAGTTTCTATACATACTCATTCACGCCACTTGTTTTTCCCCCCTGGCCCCAATACTGCTTTAGGTTAAGTATCATCTGCTAACCCAGTGGGAAGGAGGCTTGGATTTGAGCAGGCTCACCTATTGGCTGTGCAGAAGCTCAGGCCTTCTTCCAAAAAAAGTTCCAGTAGTGGAAGACAGGCAGAAAGACCATCTTGAGAATCAATACTTTGCAACGCAAACCCTAGATCTTTCCCAAGTGGTCTCTTCGTCCCCTCTTGTTATGATTATAGCTGAGGCAAAGATTAGAAGGGACTGGTCAAGTGTCCCAGGTGTGCAGATTCAGGTGAATGCACTCAGAGGGTGGGGAGTTGCAGCTGTGAGGACCCGGGAGGCCATGGCACTGAGATACTGGTGAGGGCTGAGTTTTCACTCTCACCACTGGGTCCACAGCTGAGGCAGCAGGAGCCCAGAATCTGCATGCACTGATGAGAAAGGCCAAATTGAAAAACGACTCCTCCAGCCAGAATTAGAAAGGCTTTACTCTGGAGACAGTCAATAGAGATCCAAGATCAAGGTAAAAAGTTACACACAGGAACCTCAAACCCTGAGTGGGTCAGCAGTTCTCCATCCCAAAGCCAAAGGCAGGTACTTCTGGGACCCAGAAACTCGACTGTACTAGGTCAACCACAGCAACTCTTCTCCCACCCACCAGGCGCAGTTTGTGGGCCTTGTCTTTCAGCAGCAGCTCCCCTTCTCTGACCTGCCAAGGTCCTTGACGGGCATGTTGTGCCACTGATGCTGGGCACAGGTGAACACCAATGCAGCTGTCCCAGGAGGTGTCCATATCTGGAATCACTGGGAGCACTGAATTCTCTCTTCACCAGCCTGCTAGCACCACTGTCCACTCTCAGAAGCGCTCCACATTCAGGGCCACCTCAGAGGCCTGCAATCCTACCAGGCCTTACTTGACACCAGAATCACCTGTGAAGAGTGCGGGGCTGCTGTAGGTGGTTTTTTCCTTCCAGTTTGAAATAGATGCCTCTCTGGGTGTCTGCAGAAATTCCTAATAGCTTGACCCTCCCAGTGGCATAACAGCCTACATAATTTTTTTGAGTTGTAAATAAAATAAAATTTAATTCTAGTTTCATATTTCTTTTTAGAAATTGTATTGGGGGTTTTGTAGCTCTAATAACTATCCATATATAGCAGTTGTGTTAATTGTACATATATTGCCATCATCATTTTGAAAACAATTTCTTTCTACTTGAGCTCTTAGTATTAGCTCCTCAGTTTTTCCCTCCCTCCCCCATCCTTCCATCATCATGAACCCTTGGTATTTTATAAATTATTATTATTATTTTCAGGTCATTGACCATCCGCGGTCAAGAGTACACAGCTCCATTTTTCTCCCATGGAGCAACTGGTGGTTCTGAACTGCTGGCCTTGTGGATTGCAGCCCAATGCAGAACCATTATGTCAGCAGGGTATAGACAGATTTTATTTGGAATAAACCCATACATGCATGAAAAAGAACTCCAATAACAACATTTTTTTACTCCCCCTCTCACATCCCCACTCTCTCATGTATTTGCACAATGTTAGGTCCTAGTGAACACTACCCTAGGATCACATACTTTCTTGGCAAAATACTGGGCAAAGGATGAATTCTACTCTGCTTTTAATTGTATGTGGATTCTTAAGTGAGTCAACTGCCTTCCTAGGGGTTCCTGAAACATAGGTGTAGGCAGTTGATATTTGTACTTTGATCTCACCTATGGGAAGAAATGGAAACAGTGAGGCAGGACGGAGTTGGTTATATTGTGTACCCTTGAGCCTATTTGACCTCATGGTGAAAACATAGTAGACTAGAACTGTTGTAATGTTTCCTGGACCATAATCTTTTGTTTTGTTTTTTTTGGGGGGCATCACTGCCCTCTGGTGGGAGTAGGAAACCCAGCCTTGCTCCTGGAGAGCTGCTGCTGGATCTGAACCACCAACCTAGTGGGCCGCAGTCCTGCACACAACCACTATGCCACCGGGGCTCAGCCCTGGGCTGTAATCTTTTTGTTTGTTTGTTTGTTTGTGGTTTTTGGTTTCTGGGGCATCACTGCCCTCTGGTGATGGGAGTAGGAGGCTCAGCCTTGCTGCTGGATTTGAACCTCCAACCCAGTGGGCTGCAGTCCCGCGCACAACCACGATGCCACCGGGGCTCAGCTCCGGCTGTAATCTTTAGGGGCATTTATTACCTTCCTATCTTCTGAGAGGCCACTGGGTGGATCAAACTCACCAATTTCTTGTGAAATTGCTCACCAGGTGAGCTCTTAACCATTGCTTCACCAGGGCTCATTATAGGAGAGGGAGATAACCAACACAGCAAGTTTGAACAAGTCACCATGGGAATCAGGCTCTCTGATCATCAGAGCACCCATGTCAAGTGACCCCAGCATTGCCCTGCCAGGGGACAGGGCAGCTTCTCTGCTTGTCTACTGAATCTTTTCCCTGAGAATAGTTATAGGCATTTCTAGGCTTCCCTGTCTATGGGTTGAGAAGAGTTTGATGGGAGGAGCTGTCAGTTTCAGGTGAATTGGGGGAACACAACGTGAGGCAGCTATTGAATTTGCTATATTAATCACCCTTCATTCAGATCAAAATGATCTTAAACCTTTTATAACAGCTGTGGACATTACTTTTTCTCATATCCATAATTAACAAGAAAAATGTATATCCTGTAAGAGCTTCCAGGGATCTGGATAGGTTGGGGGAACTTGTACGAGGGCCAAGGAAGAATGATAGCTATGAATAAATGCCATGTGCACTTCTGCCAGCACAAGATAGTCTGGCCTCAAAGAAAGCAGTTCTAACCCTATCTTGCCCTCATAATCTCCTTTGAACAGAATCCAAGAGAAGATTTTGATAGGAACCTGAGGAAAGGGGCTTGGTAGAAAGTCTAGGTTCATAGTAAATGTTTATTTAGCTCAGACACTTCCAAAGCATTTATTGGAGAAGCAAGACAGGCGAATCAACATCTCTCACCCATATCAATCTTAGCCTGGGGAACAGAATCTAGTTAGGGCATTGGTTCATCTGCAGCTTACCTGGCATGAGACTTTTTTGAGAAGCTTTGATAATTCATGTCAAGTTCTGCCTGCCTTACCCTTCTCCTGCAGGGAATGGGGTTGGTGAAGGAGAATGACTTTCAAACAAATGCCTATCAGGATCATGTGAATGGGGAAGCTATGGAGAGATTGCTGGTGCCACCACCAGAACGTGTAAGTCCATAACCTGAATGGAAGACACTGATAGCAATGACTGGGAATGGAATTCCATGGAGACCATCATATTATGTATAAAATGGGCCAGCTGAGAAGCAGAGAGAGGGGATTTTGTAACCAGTAAGGGCCAGGAGTGGAGGAAAAATCTGGACCAGAGATTCCTGTTCAGCGAACCTCCTGAGCCTAGAAGACAGCTATACCATCAGAGGAGCATCAGCAGAATCAGGAAGCAGAGCATGGGACAAAGTAATGGACTTCCCAACCCTGGAGCAAGTAAAGAATGCTTTTGTGCAGGAGACTGGCTTGCTGAGTGGGGTATCTCTGAGTCCTTAATTAGGAAGTTGGACTTGCTAGCCCACATAAGGTGGAACAAAGTCTTAAGGGTGTCGTTAGGCACTTAATTTGGGGAGCTAGGTTTGTAGACCCACAGAGCTTAAGCTGAATGCCTTCAGATGGAGATTTTTAGCACAGTCATATTTCCTTTTTGAGCAAAAAAAAACTAAAAATAAAGAATAAGGGAAGGAAGGAGAGAGAAGGAAAGAAAGAAGGGGAACTAGGTAGAAAAGAAAAGGCCACTACACGTTCCAAATTTAAGGCTTAGACAGATTATGTGGTTTGCTCAGGAGAGCAATATTGACAAGAAGTTCAGAGGTACTTCAACCCTGAGGTGTAAATATCCAGACTAGTGAAATTTCAACTGTTTTCCTCTCTCAGGAATGTGGTGCCCATATGGAAGGGTTGTAAATCATTTTGAACAGGGGAGCAAAAGCAGATGGATGAAACCATGCTTACCTCAAATATTTTGCTGATTTATGGATATTTATGGATAAGGTTGATAGGCCTTCTTTGTCCCTGGCTCCTTGGATTTGGAGTTATTCCAGTTTTCTTCTTTTTTTCTTAATAGTGTTGCAAAATAGTGAACTATTTTTGTTTGTCATCAGGTCTGTTCTGAGTCAAAGCATGACTGTAAAGATAAAATAGAGTAGGGTTTCTTAGACTGCAACCTTTATAGGATCAGATCCTAAGCCTTTCTCCCATGGAGTGGCTGGTACATTCAAACAGCTGACTTTGTGCTGAGCAACCAAGTGCTGACCTTTGTGCCACCAGTCAAGGAGGGAAAGGTAACCTCCTGGTCTTTGTCTCTACTCATCTCACTGCCTGAAAGTCCCTCTATACTGTGGATTCAAACCCACACCCAGGCCATTATCATCTGATTTATAGGGAAGCTATGTGGCCAAGCAGAACTGCTCCAGAGGGCTTCCAAGGCAGCAATCTTTACAGAAACAACAGACAACCACATCCTTCTTCTGTGATGTGGCTGAGGGATTTGATCGGCTGAACTTTCAGTTATCAGTGGAGTGTTTTAACTCCTGTTCCACTTGGACTCCTTCCACTCTAGAGAGATACTGTTACCTTGCAATTATCCTGGAAATCTCATTCCAAATCTAAAACATTCCTCCTTACAGAACTTCTCAGTCCTTCTTAAAATACAAAAGAGACCTTAGCCTAACACGTCCCAGCCTCTTTAAACCTCAAGGCAAGGACTACTTGTGCCAGTCTGAATCTCAGCCTTAAGCAATGTTCATTCATAGAAACAAAAGCCACACATAAAAATTGAATCCCAAATGAGATTCCACCTGTGCTAGTCAAAAGTGGGTGAGCGAAGAAGAGACGAAAAGAGAAGGGATCAGTAGATCAGCCATGCTGCATGCTTGAAGGTCATTTTTTTTTTCAGATAAAAGGAATCTCTCTAGGATTCTTCTTAAGCACATAAAGTAGAATCAACCCGTTTGAAGGTGGTTAGTCATATCCCCTCACATTTAAACCTAGGTCCATTCTATTCACAAAAATTGTCTTAGAACAATGGTTCTCAACTTTCCTTAATGCCATGATCCTAACAGTTCCTCATGTTGTGGTGACCCCTTTCACTACAGGTTGAGAACCACTGTCTTAGAAGAATAACACTGGACACTAGCAAGAAAGTGGTGCTTACTAAGAAGGATAAAAGAAAACAAAACTCCAGAACTCTATGTGGAAGACTTAAAATGTTAGTGTAAAGACAATCATTCGAACTTTACAAATTAGATTCCACAGAGTAGGAGCTGGCCATGTAAAGCCCTCGCTTTCATTTCCTGAGAAGCCTTCTGAAACAAAATGTTATTTATCATACATGTGTGCGTATGTATGTATATGTTTATGAGCATGCCTACAAATAGCACAACTAGAGGGGAGAAGGGAAAGGACTCTTTCTAGAAACTGAAGCCCAAGAAGCATCATCCATCAGGATCTTTAAACTAGACCCTGAAGGGGCTACAGATCCCAGTTTATGAAAACAACAGAGTAGACGGGGCAGTCTACAGGGCTCATGGTGTTTAATGTGGTCAGAGAGATACAACTGGTATTTCCAAACCACTTGCTGGTTGCATTGACCGACAACAAGTATTCCATTTCCCAAATCTTTGCTTCTTTATTGATTCATTGGCAATATCTATCTTATAGAGTAATTTTGCAATTTAAACAACTAATAAAAGGTGAAATTTTACTTTTGGGGAACAAACATGGACATTTCCAGGACAAGTGCAAACGTTTGAACTTTGTTTTGTGTGCCACTGAGTGTTCAAGAGACAGCTGCCTCCTTTAGTGGCCTCAGATCAGAGCACCATACAATCACTGTGGGATTTAAATGAAGCACACACACAAACAAATAACTGGCTGGTACATTATAAGAAGTTTGTAACTTATTATGAAGAAAAGATCCTCTTATATTTGCTTCTCAGATTAGTTATCAAGCTAAAATTGTCTTGTTCAGAATATACTATCCTCATTGACCGTCAGTTCTGACTCCTAGCCACCCTTTAGGACAGGGTAGAACTGCCTCTCTGGATTTCTAAGATTATAAACCTTTTTTTTTTAAAAAAATCTTTTTATTGGGAGCTCATACAACTCTTATCACAATCCACACATCCAACCATTTTTTTTTTGTGGGCATCACTGCCTCTGGTGGTCCTGGACACTACCCAGCCGCTGCTGGATTTGAACCGCCAAGCCTGCGGGCTGCAGTTCCGCACTCAACCACTTACACCACCAGGGCTCAGCCCACATCCATGCATTTTATGCCAAGCACATTTGTACATTTGTTGCCATCATCATTCTCAATGTTACCACCCTCCTGGTGTCACTGCTCCCACCACTGATTCTGAAGAGATCATCTATTCTGGATTCTGTATATTTCCAGTCCCTATCTGTACCAGTGTACATTCTTAGGTCTAGCCAGATTTGTAAGGTATGATTAAGGTCATGATAGTGGGAGGGAGGAAGCATTTAAGAACCAGAAGAAAGTTGCATATTTCATCATTGTTATAATGACTGGCTTGTCTCCTCCCCATGAACCTTCTGTAAGGGGATGTTCCATTACCTACAGATAGGCTTTGGGTTCCCAATCTGTACTCCCTCTCATTTACAATGATATAATTTTTTGTCCTTTGATGCCTGATACCTGATCACTTTAATGCCTTGTGATCACAAAGCATGGTATGTTTCTTCCATGTGGGCTTTGTTGCTTCTGAACAGATGGCCACTTGTTTACCTTCAAGCCTTTAAGACCCCAGATGCTATTTATTTTGATAGCCATACACCACCAGCTTTCTTCATCACATTTGCTTATGCACACATTTGTCTTCAAGGCTGTAACTCTTTATAGGAGCAGAAAATCATATCTTTCTCCCCATCCAGAGTATACAAGTTACCGAAAGGACAACAATAAATGAATGATAAACATGAGAAATGCTCAGTAAAATGTGAATGAAAACAGTCATGCAGTATTTCTTAGGGTGTAAAGTTTCCCCCCACAACAATCCCATTGGTGTTAAAGATTGATTAAAATATCCTTAGTCATTTAACTGATGAATGTTTTATAAAGCTGTGGTACATCCATACAATGGAGTACTATGCATCACTGAAAAGTAGTGGTGAATGCATGAAGCATATTGCTGCATGGGAAGAACTGGAGGAAATTATTCTAAGTGAAGTAAGCCAACCATTGCACCTCCATTCAAGTACTTCCTCAATGCAACAACACTTTGTTCTATTAAACTGGCATTCCTTTATGCTCACCCTCCTGACATAATCACTGAAGACAAAAGTGTGCAAACAAAAGTGGTAAAGAGAGCTGATTATCAAAGATATAATGTTTGGGGTCCTAAAGGCTTGAAAGTAAATAAGTGGACATCTATATCAGAGGCAACAAAATTCACATGGAAGAAGCACACCGCCTGTGTGACCACGAGAGGTCAAAGGAATCAGTTAGTATTCATCAAAGAACAAAAATCATATCATTGTGTGCCCACCTTTCTGATATGATTGAAGACAAATGTGTGCACAAGCAAATGTGGCAAAGAAAGCTGATGGTGCCTGGCTATCAAAAAATATAGCATCTGGGGTCTTAAAGGTTTGAAGATAAACAAGAAGCCGTCTAGCTGAGAAACAACAAAACTCACATCGAAGAAGCATACCAGCCTTTGTGATCACGAAGCATTGAAGAGTTCAGGTATCAGGCATCGAAGGACTAAAAATTATATCATTGCAAATGAGGGAGAGTACAGATTGGGGACCCAAAGTCCATCTGCTGGTGAAGTGACATCCCCTTACAGAAGAGTAGTGGGGAGGACACGAACCAGTCAGAGTACAGTGCAGCAATGAGGAAATAGGCAACGTTCCACTGATTCTTAAATTCTTCCTCCCTCCCACTATTATGACCTGAATTCTATCTTACAAATCCCATTAGGCCAGAGATATTCACTGCTACAGATAGGAACTGGAAACATGGGAAATTCAGGACAGATGATCCCTTTAGGACTAGTGGTGAGAGTAGTGATACCAGGATGGTGGAAGGAAGATGGAGTAGAAAGGGAGAACCAATTAAAAGGATCTACATATAACCTTCTTCCTGGGGTACGGACAACAGGGAAATGGACAAAGGGAGACATCGGACAGTGTCCAATATGACAAACTAATAATAATTTACAAATTACCAAGGGCCCAGGATGGTTGGGGAAGCATGGAGGGAGTGGAAAATGGAGGAGCTAAAACCAAGGGCTTGAGTAGAAAGAAAATATTTTGAGAATGATGATGGCAATAAATGTACAAATGTTCTTTGCATACAATGAATGTATGTACAGATTGTGATAAGAGTTGTATGAGCCCCCAAAAAAACATTTAAAGAAATCAGATGTTATAGTGAAAAAATGGGGGGATAGATAATAGCAAGCGATCTGAGTTGGAACTTGTAGGGTGAGATGACTGTGCTCAGCTGAAACTTTCTCTATAGCACTTTCCATGATATGACCTGGTATTTATTGTCTTATGTATTATAAAGGATTCCTGCTGGTGCAGTAGGTTAAACAGTGGACTGCTAACTGGAGGGTCTGTGGTTCAAACCCACTAGCAGCTCTGCTAGAGAAAGATGAGGCTGTTTAAAAATAATATATGCGGTTACACATTACAGTCGGGATAGTAGATTGATATGAGCATCTTGGGAAGTTGTTCGACCATCTGTATCAAGAGTTTTCAAGAGCTTCAGACCTCTATCCAATAATTTCATTAACTTAAAGTCCAACCTCAAGGAATATCTTAAAATACAGGGGGATATATAAAATGTGATTGTTTGTAGTATTTCCAATGGCAAACATGTAAAAACTGATGGTTGATATAATTTCTATTGTGGCATATTATTCAACTATCAAAAACAATGCCAATTAAGTTTTAAGATAACATATTATTCACTTACATTGTCATGTTAGCAATGAGCGGGATATAATACATGAAACAATTTATTACAAATCGAAAGAAAGTGAATAGATTTCACAATGATCTCTGATAATAAAAAAAATCCTTTAAATTTTTGTCTTGCAAATTTTCCATAGTAGGCATAAATATTTATATGTAGGGGCTTCAAAAAACTTGTGAAATTTTTCATTATCTTTCCATTTCAATTTTCCACTTTCTGTAGACTCTTCAAAGAATGGGTGAACATCCAATCAAAGTCTCTTTTAAATATCACATTTAACAATATCCTTTAGTACAGAAGGTAGCAGACTATGTCATATGGGTTAAACTCAATCTGGTATTCGCTTTGTTAATAAAGTTTTGCTGGAAAACCACTCTGTTTATTTATATAGTGTCCATGGATTCTTTTGTACCTCGAAGACTGACTTAATTAAGCAGAAGTGGAGGCCATATGACTAAACAAACAAACAAAAAGCATATACCATCTGTAATTCAAAATGAAAAAAACGAAGGCCAGTCTCTGATCTAAAATACTATATTCATGGAATTTGACATAACTCAACAGTTTGGAATTGATTTCATTCAGCTCAAGAAAAGTTTCACCTTTCCAACAGAAATTTCCTGTCAAATGCTGTCATTCTGTGATTTTACTCTTGTTTCTCCTTTCGCATTTCAATTCCTATACAGGTACCTCTAGGTTTCTCTGCTGGTACTCTTTGCTCTTATTCAATTTGCTCAAGTACTTTGTAGAGTTCAAGGAGCCTTGGTGGTATCGTGATTGACTGCCTGCCTGCTAACTGAAAGGTCAGGAGTTGGAGCACGCCAGTCACTCTGCAGAACAAAGATGTGACAATTAGCTTCCCTAAAAATTTCAGTCTAAGAAACCCTATGGGACATGTCTACTCTGTTCTATAAGGCTACTCTGAGTCTAAGTCAACTCTTTCACAATGGCTTGGATGGATGTGAAGTTCAAAAGAAGGATACAAGAGTGAAAACCATAAGAAAGACAATTGTCATTGAAAGAGAAAAGTAATTCCTAGAAGTTGAGTATTCCAGACATGGTTTTCCTTAGGCATTCAAGATTCTCCTTAGGAAGTAATAGGGACAAATTTCAAGTTGGCATATGTGTTAGTCCGGGTAGACTAGAGGAACAAATTTCAGAGACATGCATATCGATATAAGGAAAGGGTTTATATACAAAAGGAATGGGACATGGAGAAAGCATCCCAGCCCAGTCCAATTCAAAGTCATAAGTCCGATATTAACCCATATGCCAGAAATCACTCTATAAAGTCTTCTTCCGATTCACAAAGTCATAGGTCAGTGGGTGCAGAATCCTGGTGCTGACAGGGCACCTCACCTCCAGGGCTCAGGGTCCATCAACAGCAGAAGCAACTCATCGCTGGCAGAGGTCTCTATCTGGCCGCTCCAGCTTCAGAGGTCTGGCTCAATCAGGGCAAAGATGTGTGGTCTCTCCTCCGGCTCCTCCAGCTTCTGGGATGCTGCCATCTTAATTAATCGTGATTAATTAATTAATAGTGATTAATCATCTCTGAGATTAACCTCCAACAACTGGGGAAGATATCTTCTCATCTTCATGAGGGAAATATCATGAGATTTCCCAGAAGTCTCAGGAGAAAGCCAAGCCCACATAGAGGCCTCATTGGCTACTCAATGGCTATCTCCAGATTAACAGGCTAGACTCCACCCCTACATTTCAATCATAAAATTAACATAAGCACATGACTGCCACAGTATATTATGGAGAAATAGGTGGTAAGTGAAATGAGTACTGAGCACTTTCAGCCTTGCAATGTAGACTGAGCACTTGAAAACATGAGACTTAAGGCAAGACAAGTGTAAATAGGAGACTGGAGTGCTAACCATTCAGGAACCGTAATTTATTTAATTTCAACAACATCTTCAACACTTCGTTTTAGATAATCCACTTACATAGTGCCAGTAGCTGAGAGCTCACCCCTTGCTGAATCATCTGTCATTCGTATATATACCCAAAGTTCCTATTTACGTTCTTCTTTTTAAATTTGTACACCTTTTATACCTTAAGGAAGGAGTCCTGGTGGTGCTTTTGGTAAGCTTCGCTCTGTTGGCCAGACGTTTGGTAATTCTGATCCATTAGGTATTCCTCCAGAGAAGGATAAAGCAGTTTACTCCCATAAAGATGGACAAAGCCTTGGAACCTCAGGTAGGGTTGCTATGGGTTGGAATCAATGTCGGTGGATGAGTGTTCCTTGATGAGCAGGGTAGCATGATGAGTCAATTGTTGGACTTCCAGCAGCAAAGTCACCAGTTCAAACTCTCAAGTTCATCTATGGAAGAAAAATGAGGCTGTTTTATCCCATAAATAGCTACAATTTCAGAAACCATAAGGAGTCCATGGTCTTTGTCCTAGAGGGTCAATTTAGGGTTACTATGAGCTGATGACAGTAGGTTTGAATCTAGATCTTATTCCTTAGTCCACAATGTGTCTCTCAGTTTCTTGTGCAGTGGTGGTTTATATGTCACTATGATATAGGAACTATGTCAGTGGCATTTCAAATGGCTGTAGGGTCATCTGTTAGGTTTTGGCAGAGTTTACAGAATCGAACAGTCTAGGAAAAGGGCCCTGGTGATCTACTTCCCTTTTTAAAAAGTCAGTAAAAACCATCAGACTAACCACGAAACATTGTCTGATCTAGTGCTGGAAGACAAGCCCTTCAGATGGGAAGTTCCTCAAAACACAACTTGAGAAGAGCTGTCTCCTTCAAATGGAGGAAAACAAAAACCAAAATCACTGCCATTCAATCGATTCTGTTCTTAATGGCCCCGCATAGGGCTTCTTAGGCTGTGTGAATCCTTCCAGGGGCAGACAGCCTGATCTTTCTCCCAGAGAGTGACAGTGGGATTGATCTTGTTATCTAAAGTTCTATAAGAAATCTATAGTCAAGAAAATCTTTCTTGGAAAGATCTTTCTTCATGGAAAATCTTTCTGAAAATGATACTTCGGGACATAAACATTTTTTGACAATTCCTATATTTCAACCTTACTTAAATAAGTACTTCTGTTGAGATCTGCTGTATGAAGTATAAAATAATTCCCCTTGATATTTTGTTTATTCAACATTTATTGAATGCCTGCTCTACTCCTGCTCTACTCTACTTGAGCCCTCGGTATCAGATCCTATTTTTATCCTCCCTCAAATACCATCCCACCCTCCTGAACCCTTGATAAATTATAAATTATGATTCTTTCCATAACTTAAACCATCCTCTGTCTCCCTTGTTTCTGTTATTTGCGGTGGGGTGGGAGCACTATATGTCAGTCATTGCAATAGGTTCTGCCTTTCTCCCTCCACCTCTCCCGACCCTCATGGTATTGCTACTCCCATTATTGTTGCTGAGGGCTTTACCTGTCCTGTATTCTGTGTGTCAAGAGCTCTTGTCTTTACCAGTTTACATAGTCTGATCTAGCTGGATTTGTAAGTTAGAACTGAAGTCAAGACAGTGGGGTGGCGTGGGCAGGGAAAGCATTAAAGAACTAGAGGAATGGTATGTGTTTTGTCCATACAACACTGCACCCCGACTGGTTCATCCATTCCTTGTGAATGGACCTTGGGTCTCCACTCTGGCTTCCCTCATTTGCACTGATATGTCTATTTGATGTCTATATGTCTTCTGATGCCTGATACCTGAACCCATAGACACATGCTGGTGTGCTTCTTCCATGTGGGCTTTGTTGTTTCCCAGCTAGATGGCCACTTGTTTAACTATAAACCTTTAAGAGCCCAGGTGTTATATATTTTAATAGCTGGGAACCATCAACTTTGTTGACTACATTAGCTTATGGAGCCATTTTGTCTTCAGCGATCATGTTGGGAAGGTGAGCATCACAGAATACAAGGGTATTAGAACAAGAAAATGTTCTTGCATTGAGGGAGGACTTGAAAAGAGACCCAATCTCCATCTGCTATTTTAACACTTAATCTATAAACCTATGTACATACACCCATATCCCTGTCATTACATATTAATATGTTTACATATGTACATGCCTATGTTTATGCCTCTATAAATGTCTTTGTCTCCTAGGTCTTTCTACTATTTCCTTTTACTTTCCTCCTGTCCCACTATCATGTTTGACCTTCATTTGGTTCTCAGTAATTCCTCTCAGCTACATTCCACTTGAACAAACCCCACCAAGCATTCTACACCCTTCTCACTATCAATTTTAGATCACTGTTGTTCCCTTGTCCCAAGATTTGTTGACTCCCCCCTTCCTGCCCCCATCTCCCCCTTTCCCATGTTCCCCTGGAGCTGCCAATCTCATTATTTTCTCCTCAGGTTAGTTTATCCTGCCTCTCTTATATAGAGAGATATGAAAAAAGACACCTATAGATAGGCCTTTTTCAACTTTTAGAAATGTTTTCCAATTGAATCTGATGAGATGCCAAACCCTGCCCCCAAAGTCTATTTTTTGGGATTCCTCAAGGACTTGATTGTTTTGCTCCCCTTGCTGTTCTGTTATGCCACCTTTTTGTTTCACCCTGGTGTGTGTCGGGGATGAGGGTGGTGTCAGACCAGGCACAATTCCCACATTGTATTTCCAGTGTTGTTCCTCATATCACTGTGGGCCAGGGAGGGAACACTGTATCTCATGGTTGGACCAGCCCTACAATCCTGTCTGTGCATTGACTGTTCTGAGCAGGAATATTGCCCTTGGGGCTTGGTGGGCAAGGTTGTGGTCTATTCTCAAAATTCTCTTCCTCCCTCTTAATTTGCTTCTGTTTGCATACCGACCCCTCACCCTGAGCTGTTTCTTCAATGCTATCCTGTGTCATGCATTCTTCTAGGGAAAGGGTCCATGTAACTGGGATTGGAACAGACCTTGCAGACCTCTCTGTTAATTTGATGCTTCATGCTGGTAGATTCTTTATAACTCTGTCTCTGATCCACCTGTTCACCTATCTATACAACAGATCTATCTGAAAGCTATAGATATAGCAGATGATTTTACTTTTCTTAAATTCTAGATGTCAAATATGAAGATCAGAATGATTGTTTCATCTTTCCAAGGTCACAGCAATTATTGAAAGGGAAGTAGTTTGGAGAAAAGGTATAATAATTGGCACTTAAGTAGTACATTGTGGTATTCTAGACTACATTAAACTACTACCTAATAGTATTTGTGAATGAAGAAAATCTACAAGGAAAGAAAGTATTAACACACATTTTCTAGATTACGTATATCAATCTGACAATCGGGGGCTTCAGAAGTTCCTGGAAAAATTCCATTACCTTGTAATCTCACTTCCACAAATTTTTTGAATGCCAAGACCACATCAGATTTTTTAATATGACTTAGAGGTACACATTGTCAGGTGGCAGAGGACCAATTGAATCAACACAGGCTGTGTCTCACTTCCAAATTATTCGTTTTTGTTGTTATTCGATTTTAAATGTCACAACGCTCCCTTGGGACACTGCTTGGAGTGGCAGCTAAGTAAAAGAATGACAAAGAGCAGACTTGTTACATTGGCCAAACAATGATAGAACTGCGTCTGGTCTGAGAAGGGTGGACCTGTCTGGTGTCAGGTTATTCTGGATTTGGTGAGAACCTTTGTCAAAGCATCTAGCAGCCTGAAGAGAATTCCAGAAACTTTCTTTATTTGGAAGTGTGAGTGTTGGAACTCAGTTACAAGGGTCGAGGATGTCTGCGATGGGAAAATAGAATTTCACACAGTACTAAATATAGCTTAGTGCCAGGCAGGTAGGAGCTGCTTGCCAAGTTTTGATGGTTGTCAGGATCCAAGAACCATGAAGAAGGCCAGTGTTTTGACAATCGAAGTTGCTTTCAAAATGTATAAAGTTGCCCTCTTTAAGGGCAGACAAGAGTAAAAGGAATTAGTTGATTACCTCTCCCCATGAAACTTTCCACAGTTCAATTATAGAAAACTCATTATTCACTTTATGTAAGTTGAAACTAATTCAAGAAAATAAATGAACTTTTATGCTGACAGCATACTTTTCCATGGAAAGACAACTAGGAAACTCCATTTGCCAAAACAACATGAAAGAAAGTAAATATAAATTGTCAAGGGAAAGTCTGATCAAGCATCAAGCAATGTGCCACCGAACAATGGCTCTTTGAAATTCTATTTCTGTGGGCTGGCAACTTTCTACCAGACAGTAACCTCTCTGTGGGAGAAACCAGGTCTCTATGCTTTTTTTCCTGCTATGTCCCCAGACCATACTAGCGTGACCTGCAGATGAATAAGAGAACTGTCAAATTCACATCTGCTGGAGATGGTGGAAAAATAGTGATGCTGAAAGTAGCAAAGTAGCTGGTGTGACTGAGATATTCATGCTGACATATGTAGCATTGATTATGGAAACCACTCTGAGTTTTTTCCTTGCTAAGATTTTTAAAATAAATCATTTTTTAGTGGCTCTTACAGCTTTTATAATAATCCATATGCATCCATGTACATATGTGGTCAACGTCCTTTTCAAAACATTTTCTACTTGAGCTGTTGGTATCAGCTCGTCTTTGTTCCCTTTGTTCCCCACCCTCCCACCCTTGGGACCCATTGATAAATTGCAAATTATTATTATTATTTTCATATCAAAAACTGTCCCCAGTCTCCCTTCCCCCCATAATTCTATTGTTTTCCCCCCTTGGGTTGGGGGGTGGGGTGTTAATTTGTTGATCATTGTGATCAGTTCCTCCTTTCCCCCCCTTCTCTCCCTACCTTCACTCTACCCTCTTGGTATAGCTTTTTTCACGATTGTCCTGAAAGGGCTATCTGTCCTGGATTCTCTGTGTTGAGAGCTCTTAAATGTATTGGTGTACATGCTCTGATTTAGCTGGATTAGAACAGGGGTCATAATAGTGGGGGGAGGGGGGCGGACTGAGAAGCATTAAAGAACTAGTGAAATGTTGAGTGTTTTGTCTGTGCTGTGCTGCATCCTGGCTGGCTCAACCTTTCCTTGTGATCCTTCTGTGAGAGGATGTCCAATTATCTACAGATAGGCTTTGTGTTGCCAATCTGGCCGCCCACATTTGATTTGATATGACTCTGTTTGGGGGTCTTCTGATGCCTGATACCCAATCCTTTCAACACCTCATGATCACACATGCTGGTGTGCTTCATCCTTGTGGACTTTGTTTTTTCCCTGCCAGATGGTTGCTTGTTTGATTTTGAGCCTTTAAGACCTCAGATGCTAAATCTTTTAATAGTCGGGCACTATTAGCTTTCTTCACCACATTTAGTTATGTATCCACTTTGTCATCAGTGATCATGTTGGGAAGGTGAGCATCACAGAATGCCAGTTTATTAAAGTGTTCTTGAATTGAGGGAATACTTGAGCAGAGGCCCAGTGTCCATCTGCAACATTGATACTTGACATATAAACATAAGTATATATGTTTATTTATATATTGTATTATATATTAATATATTAATATGTTTACATATATGCATGCCTATATTTATACTTCTATAAATGTCTTTTGCCTCCTATTCTTTCCCCTGTTTCATTTTACTTTCTTCCTGTCCTACTATCATGTTTGGCCTTCATTTGACTCTCAGTAAGTCCTCTTGGCTGCATTACCCACTTGATCAAAACCACTAGGCATTCTTCATTCTCGTCACCATCGATTTTAGTTCTTTTATTGATCCATTGTGCCTGGGTTCCTTGCTAAGAGCTTGTTCTTTCCAGAATGAAAATATTTCTGAGGTTGGCACAGTAGAAGCTTGGCAGCATTGTGAGGGTTAGTCTTCATTTCAACTACATGTGTGTAAGGCTTCTTATGCCACCAAGTACTTAACTTCAGCATGGTAACCTTCATGTGTGGATCCCAGAGGACTGGGAGACTCTGCTTGATTATGTTCTGGGAAAATGGGTCCGCTCTGTCACTCTCTCCTTCAGAATCTTGCAAATTCATGATTTCATATTCAAGAATGGCAGGGAGCTAGAGGAGAGAGTTAACGTGTTAGATGACAAAGAAATTATTGAAACCAACCAAATTAAAATATATCCTATGGATTAGACCATACTACTCTACATTTTAATTTTAAAATGTCATGGCTTGGCTTGTTGACAGTTATTTAAGTGTTAAATAAAGCACTATATTAATAAGTCAATCAATTACTTTTAAAAGACAGATCTGTATAAGGGGGATGTATAAGGTGGTGCCTTAGTTATGTAGTGCCGCTGGAATAGTGAAGCCATGAGTAGATCCCTTTGACAAAGACACCTTTTTTTGCAGAGTTTCAGATGCTAGAAGTCTGCAGTCAGGGTGCCTGCCTTAAATGACTTTCTTTTTCTGTGATCACTGGGGAAAAGTTTTTGTCAATTTGGGGCTTCTGTTTTTTAGTGATCCCTCTCTCCCCAGCTGTGCTTGCTGTCTTCTATGCCGAATCTGCTTTGATCGTTCAAAAGTCACTGGTTTAAGACAATCCCTAGACAAACCCCATACTGATAACAGCTCATGACCACAACAAGGAAATCTCTACACCCTAATGCAATTCCATCCATAAGCAGAGGGGTCAGGATACAATACATATTTTGGGAAAATACAATTCCGTCCACAATGGGTAGATATTCTATCCAGGTTGAAGTTGAGTCTATAGTATAATGTAATTTAGAAGAAAAATCCATTCACGATGTCTTATGATGCTCGTGTGGTGCATCATGTGCCACAAAAGTATAACCCATTGACATGGGTTATTGTTAGATAAGTTATCTAAAGGTGGCTGTACACTGAAATGAGTGCCCAACCCTTTGCTACTGTTGGATGTCCCATTAGCCTGGTTTCCTCCTAAATGTTTCTCTTTTACTTGGTTTTAAAAAGAGGACTCCAATAAGCTGAGCCCCGGTGGTATAGTGGTTGAGTACAGGACTGCAGCCCACTGACTTGGCAGCTCAAATCCAGCAGCAGATCTCCAGGAGCAAGGCTGGGCTTCCCACCCCCACTAGAGGACAGTGATTGCCCCCCAAAAAAAGTGTTAAAAAAAGAGGATTCCAAAAGCCCAACATAAATGTATCGCTGTTGAGTCTATTTCAAGTGCTAGTGGCCCTGTCAGGTGAGCAGACTTTCCCTGTGGCGTTTCAGGGTGGTATGTTTTTATGGAGCTAGACTGGCACCTCTTGTGGAGCACTAAGTGGATTCAAACCACCAATCTCTCAGCTAACATGGACATTTTCAAGTACTGCACTACCTGGTACAAGGAAATGGGACGGTTGTAAGTGGTAAGATGATGAGAAAACTTAGTATATTATTTCTTATCTCACTTATCATCACTAAACCTCAGGGTTTAAAATACAAGCAAAACACAATGGTTTGGTAAAAATACAAACAATAAGCCACAGTGTGGACGTGAGGATGCAACACTATCATGCATGCACAAATTATATTGATTATCAGTGTTGTGAATAGCCATGGTGAGAACAAACTCAAAGTTTGAGACTTTAGGGAGCAATTTGTAAAGTACTGGAGAAATGAAGACCATATAGAAGTTCCAGTTTAATAAAGTAAGAGAATCTGTACATTATAAACATGCGTTACCAAAGCTTAGCATATAGAAAGCTAGCCTTTAAGTCAAATGAGCTGCTGTATAAGACCCTTTGAATGAACTTCTAACCCCACCATTGTTTTCAGCCATTTACTCCCTATCTCTCTCAACATAGCATGAAGCTCCTTTCCTTTAGACCTTTCCATCATTTGACCTTTCCAAGATGGAATGTCCTTCTCCTACTCTTTGGTCTGTGTGCCACACCTAACTCTTAGTCTCCTTGGCCAATACAAGTTTTCACTGAGACAACTCTGTTTATTTTAGAGCAGGACCAGTCTCCACAGAGTTCCCAAGAGTTAACTGAGATAAAAAAATGATTAGGTTTTTCCTGAAGACTTCCCAATCTGCCCAAGAGAATATCATTAATTAATTTTATTATTTGGGGCATGGTGAAACAGAAATTGTTTTTTTAATCATTGAGTTTTGTGTTTCTTTGTTTCAGGAATGCAGCAACACAGAGTTCTTAAAGAACTAAGACATGACTCCCCCCAAGTGCACGAGGGTCTAGGGAAATTCTGACTCCACATAAAATGGCAAACCTTTTCAGGGAGAGTCTGGGAGTAAATCTTAAGAGCACCTTTCAGCCAGGGATTTTTGAAGTCCTTTTAGCAACCTGAATACACTTAGTCTTATTCATAAAACACACACATCTATTGATACTGATCACGCTATCTTTTCTTAAACATTCCCAGGTACCCACTCTCGCCAATGCGTTTTCTCAATGGAGTCTAGTCTTCCTTGTGGTCTCCATGTCTGGGATGCCCCTTAGTAACTTTACTTCCCAGAGACTGCTTTGGCTGCCTCAGGAACAGGGATTTCTCTGTTCAAATCAAGAGTGCATAATGAAACATTGTCTACTACAATATCAAACACAGGAGGTTTCCGCTAAACTAATTGGAAGGGAAAACATTTTGCCTTTATCAAATGGCTGGGCCAGAAGTCAGCAAAATTGAAGTGAAAATGAAAGGGGGTGGCGGGGAGCTGAGACGATGAATGGAGATGGAAGAAAAGGTTGCTGTAAAGTGAAAGGCATTTATCAGGGGCTGAGATGAAGAACTTGCATTGGTGAATCCCACAGTCTGGGAAGAAGCCGGTCAGGGTGAAAGAAACTTGAAGTCTAGACAAGGTTCTTTCACTAACTTGTGTTGAATTTCCTTTACTCATCTGCAAACCGGTTCATTCTGATTTGAGCCCCCCACTGAAGCCTTGCTTGTGTACCCCTGATAGGTAATGGTTATGTGTTAGGGCTGTGGTTCCCAGGGTCTGTAGTTCTCAACCCCCAGCAGCTCTGCAGAGAGTAAAAACTGGGTCTTTTACTCCTATCCACAGTTACAGACTCAGAAGCAGGGGTTCCCAGTGAGTCTTCCATGACTCCAAGGCAGGGAGATGAGTTTCTTATATACTGAATCAGGTGCTACATTTTAGCAAGTCCTTCCAGAGTGATCCCCATTGTAGCTTTTGATCCCAGAAAGTTGCAATGCTCAACAGAACGTCCTGATGGATTATTGCGCTAGAGAGACAGGATTACGACTTTGGAATGTATACTTTGTGGAATGTATAGAGGAGGCACGGAGAGAGATCTGAACTCAGCAAACATAGAAAACAGTGGTTTTCAACCATATCTGACATGGACTCAAAAGAGATTACCATCAAGAGCTTTCTGATGAAACGTACATGGGAGTCTCTGAAAAATTCCCTTGTATCCTTCAGTTCCATTTTTTTTCTTTTTCACAAACATTTGGCGGGGGGGAGGGGGCATCACTGCCCTCTGGTGGGAGTAGGAGGCCCAGTTTTGTCCTTCAGAGCTGCTGCTGGATTAGAACCGCCAACCCAGTGGGCTGCAGTCCCACACACAACCACTATGCCACCGGGGCTCAGCCCTTTCACAAATATTTTTACATCCCTGGTATTCCTTGCCTACATTATCATAGTAATTGGTCATTAAAACAGTTTATTTGAAGCATGAAGTGCCAATGTAAGTAGAAAACAGCAACCTCACAAACAATGCAGCCACACAGGTACCACTTCCTGGTCACGGACATATGCCTAGCGTCATTCATCCTCAACACAATGCCAGTAGTTGAGTGCTGCCATCATCTTCACTGCACCAAGAACCTGAGCAGAAGGTACGGTTGCATTCCATGAACCATCCTAGTTATGATCCCTCTGCCTACAGAAAAAAAAAACAAACTTGTAAACAAAAAACATCCCATGCTGCGCATTAGAATCTCCTGCTGGGACATTATTATTTTTGTTTTTGTTTTTGGGGGCATCACTGCCCTCTGGTGGTGGGAGTAGGAGGCCCAGCCTTTGCTCATGTGGAGCCGCTGCTGGAATTGAACGTCCATCCCAGTGGGCAGCAGTCCTGCACACAACCACTACACCACCAGGGCTCAGCCCTGGGACATTATTTTTTAAAGAAAACATTTAACTGGAGAAACCAAAAATAAATGTCCCCAGGCCACACTACCTATCACCCCCAGCTTCCATTGTTTTAAGGCATGCCACTGAGGCATCTGCTGTGTCCCATGCTATTCTTAGGAAGAACCACGGTGGTTCAAGAGTAAAATTCTCCTCTTCCAAGCGACAGCCCCAGGTTTGATTCTCAGCTAAGGCACTATCACCATGTGTCTGTCTGTGGAGGTTTGCGTGCTGCTATGATACAGAATAGGTTTCTGAAGCTTCTAAACTAAGGTTGAATGGGAAGAAAGGCTAAAAGTGATTTAGTCCTGAAAATGAGCCAGTCCAAATTCCATTGGTCCCAGTAGTCTATGTACAGCCGCAGGGATGGCACAGGACCAAGCCACCCTCTGTTCCTTGTGCATGGTGCTGCGCTGGATTGGAGCAACTAGATGGTGGTTAATGCTGACAGTGGTTCCTTTAAGTGATGAGTTGCTGACAATTTTGCTTTCTCCTTTCAACCTTTCCATATTAACTGTTGTTGTTAATGCAGCCTTGAAATCACTATCAGGTATTTCTAGTAGGTCCTTGTAGGGTTGACTGGTATGATCAGAATGGACTCTATAGAAATGGATTTGGTGTGCAATATTTTTATACTAGAAAAGCAATAAGTCCATTTCCATTTTGATAATTAAAATACACCAATAACTTCTAAACGTATTAGATGAAAGAAATTCAGTATCAAACAACTAAAAATTTTCCAAGGCAGATGAAGTTGAGAATCATTTTTCTTTACCTAACATCATTATATTATCTTAAACAACTCCCATATTTATAGTAATTAATATTTAATATAATTTTGATGAAAATACACAGAAAATGTGCACTTCTTGAAGAATTACATAACATCCATAACACATGATCTACTGAATGGCATAATATCTATCTTGCATAGCTATCTATTCTGCTTTTATAGGGGATATTTTATAAATATGTATGTTAGATAACTAGTAGTAATGCAAAGTGATTCATAATCAATAGACGTGAATTATAAAAAGTTCTGTCTAACTTGTGGGCAATTGGACACCCTCTTACAGGGGAGGAGTGGGGATGATACAGGCCTATCAAGGTACATTGAGGTGGCGATGAAGCATACCACTTTCCTCTAGTTCCTGAAGACTTCCTCCCAACAATTATCATGGTGCCAATTTTACCTTACAAATTCAGCTAGACTGGAGGAGGTACACTGGTAGAGATGTGAACTGGAAATATGAGAAACACAGAACAGATGAACCCCTTGGGGCCAGTAGTGAGAGTGGAGTTACTAGATGGGTGGAGGGAGAGTGGGGTAGGGAGGGGAGCGCACTACAAGAATCTACACATAACTCCTATCAGGAGGATGGACACTGGAGGAGCAGGTGAGAGGAGACATCGGGCAGTGTAAGATATGACCAAACAAAAATAATTTATAAAGTATTGAGGGTTGGTGGGGGAGGGGGGAGCAAGGATGGAGGGGAAAGAATGAGAAACTGATGTCAAGGACTCAAGTGGAAAAGCGGATGTTTTGGGAATGATGACGGCAGCAGGCATGTGAAGGTGCTTGGCATACTGTATGTATTTATGCACTGTGGAAAATGATGTATGACTCCCCAATATAATGATAAAAAAACTACATCTAATGAAGGTTCATTTGATACCTCTCCCCCACTGTGAAAGAGGCCAAGTTCTCTTCCACATGCCCATTCATTTAAATCTTCCCATTCTAGAAATGCGTCTGTTCTTGGGAACCTCCTTTGAACAGGTTGTAACATCTCACTAGTTTCTTCATGACTTAAAAACAATCTTCAACATGCATTTGCTTTCATATCTATATGAAAGCCATGATTTATCTTTTGTGAAATTATCTTTTCCCAATGATCACAATGTGAGCTAACATTCTGCTGTGCAATTATGAGATTTTGCTGGGTGCCTAGCCCTGCATCATTTTGATGGCTTGTCTCATTTCATCTTCCCCATTCCTGGGAGGAGCCAGGTCCACCCTATTTCCAGGTGGGGACTGAGAGGCACCCAAACAGCTATAGCTAAAGTTTTGCTATAGAGTGGATCTAACTCAGTTACACTTTCAAAGCCAAACTAGAAACATTCAGGCTCCCCAAGAGCTGAATTTTCAGGAGCTTTCCAGGACTTTCTTTTTGGTGCCTCTGGGGCCACATGAATCCCCAACCTCCCTGCGAATAGCCAAGTCAGTAAACTATTTGTACCACTTGCAGACTCTCAGAGGCACTTGGAGGGGGCAGTTTTACCTACAGTAAAATGGGTAACATGAGGAAGAGCAGGATTGAAACACAGGCTGTGCTTCAACCATATTGTCTCTTCTTCATTTCCCATGAGAACACTGAACTTCACAAAGGTTAAACTATTTCTTAGACTTTTGTCTGTTCTGGAAATAACTAGATCTAGGGGTTTGAGGAACCAAGTAATGGAAAGCATAAGAAAGCAAAACCCATGGCTTTTTGTAAAAAATTGAAATTAGAGTCTGGTGAAAACAAACTGCAAGTCCAGGGATAGTGTAGCCAAATGACTTATTTCCTTTAAAACTATTTATTCTCGAGCTCTTTTCTTGTACACAATTATATTAACTGGAATGACAGTGATTCCTAGGGACCTCCTAGAATATTTCTTATATTTTCTTGCTGCCAAATAAAGGATGTTCTCAAATGAATCCAGAAAAGTGAATGACTAATGATTTCTCTGAAAATCTTGAAGGAAACACTTTGACTCATGGCCTCAATACAATGCCATCTTCTGTCTGGGATGCACGTTCATGGATTGTCTAGCTGGTAATGACTGTCCCATCTTCAAATTGGGCCAGGCTAGCGTGCCTTTCTTGAATCTTTTCCCCAAACCTAGGCTTATGAGTTAGCTTCTCTTCTTGTTCTAGTATCATCTGCCTTCTGGGTGTTGGTAATAATTGCATGTACTATAGGTCAGAGTGAGTCTTTCTCTATAAGTCTATTTCTCTCATGAAAATATGAGGTCCTCCACACTGGACAGTGTACAATATGCAAAAGTAATCACAATTTGTAAATTACTAAGGGTTCATGGGGGAGGGGAGAGGGATGGAAGACAGACAACAGAAAAGTGAGTGAAGGGAGAGATTGGTCAGTATGAGATATGAAAAAATAATAATTTATAAATTATTAAAGGTCTGGGAAGGAGGAAGTGTAGGAGAAGTAAGGGGAAAATGAGCTGAAACCAAGGGTTCAGGTGGAGAGAAAATGAATTGAAAATGATGATGGCAACAAATGTAGAAATATGTTAGACACAATGGAAGCATGTATGTATTGTGATAAGAGCTGTATGAGCCCCCAATAAAATTATTCTTTACAAAAAAGGAAATATGAGGTCCTCAAGGAGAATCACAGTGGGGTGCTCCTCTCTGTATCACCAGAACCTGGGGTGGGAATGGCTGAGCATAGGATATACACAGATGTGTGCTAGCACTGATCCTTCCCATACACTTTATGTAGAACAACTGTGCTTTCCCCAATATGAGCGCGCTCTCTCTCATCTCCAGGAGCTATATTGGCTGCTTCTTCTGCTCCAACCCCTTCTTTTTTTATCTCCTGGGTAATGCTTACACTTTTTGAGGACCTCTGTTAAAATATCAAAGATCTTCAAAACCAAACCAATTCCTAACCTCAAGATAAGGACCCTTTTTCTGTATTTACTTTCCTACCTAATCAACTTTCTCCTATCATATCATTTTCCACCTTGGGGTCTACTTGCCTGTTCATATGTACATGTCATGTCCCTCATTCATTTGTAAAGCCCTCAAGAGCAGGGAGTTTGTCAGCTGTACCTTCAAACCCTAAAGGGGCATAGTGAGTTACACAAGCATAATTTGAATGAAGGACAGGAGCAAATTTGTCATGATCATTGCTACCTAGGACAAATTGTTCTCTTAGAGGAGAATTTGCTGGTGAATTAATACCAAACTTTGAGTTAGAAGCACAAACAGTCCTCTGGGATAGCCTGTTCATTATCTGTGCAGTCATTGGTAAAACACACCAACATGCTACAGCTTAATGTCCTTATAAGTCAAATAAGAATAAAAGTCTCTATCTTATCCTATTGTCAGGAAACCTAAATGAGATGATGTGTGTTGAGGATCTGATGCTAAGTAAGCCTTCAATAGATATCCACTTCCTTCCTTTTCTATTTGTGGCCAGTGCTAACTGATAAAGACTGTGTTTAGGCACAGAACAGGATATCCTACATGAGTACAAATGGCTTTCCAGAGCAATCGAGGGTGTTGTCAACAATAGTGGGGAGAATGTGAGGAAGCTGCCGCATAAACGGACCTTCCCAAGGTCTCACCCTCCAGGGTTCAACATGAGGTTCAAAGGCTGACTTTGAACATTGAACTGCACCATGACCAACCCAGCAAGGTTCCCAGCAGTGATGCTTCACCAACGGGCATTCCTGAAAGCCAGGTGACTCCAGGAAGGACAGTGGGTCTGGAGTCGACATCAAGGAAAGGCTGTTTAAAGCATGAATATCCTGTCCATACTCTTCCTCAACCCCTTTCCCCTAGCCCCTGCCTTGGAATGAGAACAGTGAGAAAGTGGCATGAGTTTCCTGCCTGGGATGTGAGGGAAAGCAGCATTCTAGTGAGACCTTCACATTTGTATCCGGTCACACTTTCTGTAGCATCAATGAACAAAGGCTGCATGGTTTGGCTACAAGGTATGTGGCAGGTGATTCTTCTCCAGGAAAATGTTATTACCAGAACAAAAATGAAGGCTGCAACTGATATAAAGAATGCTTTGGGTGCTGCCAGAATTCCACTAGGGAAACTAGAACTAGATTAACTTTTGCAAACCAGTCAATGAAAGTGCTATGTGGTCACCATCACCTGGATACTGGTTGGATGACAGATAACAGCAATGGAGTTGTCCTTACCTCGCAAATGGATAACCAGAAGGTAAATGATTTAGCCCAGATTGGGATATGGAGTTTTGTAATTCAGTAACTACGTAGTGCAAATGGAATCCATACCAAGATCTACTTGGTTCCTACTTCCACGTTCTGTCCACAAAATTCATTGTTTCTCTTGTTCATTTTACTTAATAATAGCATGCACAGAGAACTATATAGTATCTACCTTCTTTCAGGAATCAGAAAGAAACCATTTCCCTAAACTAGTTGCTTTGCCTTAGTGACTGCTTGTCATATGATCACTACATTTATCTTATAATTTGAACCTCCACCAAATGTCATCAGATATATGTGATACCTAGTTTCCTATTCCTCAAGCTACAAGTGCAATCTCTCATCTATAAAATCTAATCATTACTGAGAAGTAAAGACTAGTCAATGAGCTGAGCCCTGGTGGTTCAGTGGTTGTGTGCAGGGCTATGGTCCACAAGGTTGATGGTTCAAATCCAGCAGCTGTTCTCCAGGAGCAAGGTGGGGCTTCCTACTTCCACTAGGGCAGTGGTGCAAAAAAAAAAAAAAAGACTCGTCAATGTGGTTATCTAAAACGTTTGAAAATGGGGTCAATTTATGTTAATTATTCACTTGGGAGATATTAAGGAATTGTCTAGCACTGTAACCTCCCTAAAAGTGACCGGATGACCTTGAAATACATTCATACATCATGAGGGAGATGGATTATTGAATTAGTCTTGGGTTGTAGTCAAATTGTCCTTCTCATTCCCTCTACATTAATTTCCAAAGCATGGGATAAAAGACTTTGCCAGAGCAGTGTGTGAGGGTTTCTTGGTCAAATCACTCATGAAATAAAGATAGCAAGAATAATGATGCTTCCAATGAAATTCCAAATAAACCATCAGCCGCTTGTGGCGTATCCATTAGCTCCTGTATCCTCAAACTCATTTAACTCACACTTCTGGCCAGGGTTTCATCCTTAGAAGATATGTTTTCAACAGAATACACTGCAAATGCTAAAATGCATGAAGGCGCATACAATCACTAAGTAGTTTTGTTGAGTTCAAATGGGCTCAATTTATAAGAAACATAACTGAAAGCCAAAGGAGATGACCGACACATCCAAATGTACCCACTGTTGTTAAGTGCTGTTAAGTTGACTCCAATTGAAAACAGCTCTAAGTACGACAGAAGAAAATGCCCCTGCTCATGAACCACCCTCCTAATTGCTAGGTTTGAGCCTGTTTTTACAGCTACTGTGTCAATCCATCCCCTGAGGGTCTTCCTCTTTGTCCTCTTTTTTTCTGATCCTTCGCACAATGTCCCCTGGGTATGGTCCCTCTTGATAATGTGTCCAGAGCGCATGAGACAAAATTTTGTCATTTTTGCTCCCAGAGAGCACTCTGAGTATACTTCCTCTGAAATTGATATGTTTGCTTTTCTGCTCAGTCCCAAGTACTTTCACCATTCCTTAGCAACACCAGGACCCAAGTGCATCAATTCTTCTGCAATCTTCCATATGTACTGTCCATCTTTTACCTTTCAACCGCATAGAAAGTGATTGGAAATCCCGTGATTTGGATCAAGTGTACCTTAGTCCTCAAAGCGGCATCATTTGTCATCAATACTGTAAGAGGTCTGAGCAAAAGATTTGCCTAGTTTAATAAAAAAAAAATATTGCTATATAATCAAATCCAACTCATCGTGACTCTATTAAAAGAGAGTAGAATTTCCCCGGTGGATTTCTGAGAGTATCTATGAGAATAGAAAGTGTCACCTTTATCTGGCAAAGTGGCGGCTGTTTTTGCACTCTTGACCTTAGAGTTAACAGAACAGCATATAATCCACTACACCACCAGTGCTCCTAGCTCAATGCAGCAAGTCATTTGATTTCTTGTCTGCTGCTTCTTGTCTGAGCATTGGTTGTGTATCTGAAAGCAAACAAAGTTAGTGATAAAGGTGAACTGAAACTCTGTTTAAATCTACCTGCTAGGATGAATCCAAATTCAACCTAAATCTTAAAAATCCACTGAGCATTACTATGCTGCCTGGTGCCATGGACTTAGGTCACATCTACCTATTTTCTGTCCCCAGCACCAAACACAGTCCCTGGTACTTAAGGGTACTTAAGTAGACTCAGGAAGTGTTTGCCAACTCAAATGAAATTAATAAAAGTTGCCAAGGGTTTAGAACCTGCTGTGATTTTATGTGCTTATTGGCCTTGACTGCATGTTTCTAAGATGATGTAAAAGCATTTTCACTATTTATAATCTCATCTAAGAGGGATATATAATGGCACTCAGGCTTCCTATTACCACTGTCAGAGGGATAGATGATCTGGAGACCTATAAACCTTAATGTATAATTAATATCATGCCTTGCTTTTGTCACTGGATCATTGGTCTACCATTTACTGCCGAGGCAGGCATCAACTTTGACCTGCTGGGATAATGAGACTACAAAAGGAGGAAATGCTCAAAAGAAGGACAATAGAAATTATGGCCTTTTGAAAAGTCAAAATGCAGCATCACATTACTCTTCTGTCCCTTGAGGAACTACAGGCTTACTGCCTTCCTTCCCTCAAAATTGAAATGTGGGCAAGACTGAGCCCCTGCATACATCACATGGGGTTCCTAATAGCCATGGGTTTAAATCACAATGGTATTTGGCCAAGGTGAACATTACGGCTTGTCTAAGCCTCACTGTCTTTCTATAAAATAGGATATGGTCATGAGAAGGCACGCTACCCTTCTGACTATCCAACGAGCCATTTGTGGATCTTTTCAAATTCTCCTGCTATGTTATTCTCTAAGGGGAAACATCAGTGCATGTAGACACACACACACACACACACACAGAGAGTGTGTGTGTGAATGTTGAGAGGAAATACTTGTGGTAAGTCTAAAGCTTTCAAACAAAACACAGAGTGAAAAGGCATTCTATGTCTACTTGCTACTAAGCCAGATCATGTCTTTCTTCCTGCTTTTAGACACACTAGGAGATTATATGCTAGACCATAACAAAGCATAATAGGGGGCAGTGTTTTCAGAAGTATGGAAGAATTCATGTTCGCCGAGTCTTGTAGGGGGCTTTCAGAAATTGCTTTCATATTCAAGTGGGGGTAGGGTGGGATTCCACAAATTCATCCAGTCAGTCAGCTAATATTTCCACCTTCCAATCCTATACCAGTCATTGCGGCAGAAATGAGAGAGTGGTAGAAAAAGTAGGTGTGGCTTCCCCCCAAGAGGAAAGACAGACACATGTTTAAAAAGAAATCAAAGTGTGTAATCAGGTAAAAAGGGGCTGTGGTAGGAGTGGCACAGTGGGCTAGCTGTTTGCCTGCTAACTGCAAGATGGTCATTTCAAATCCACCCACTGTTCTGTGAGAGAAAGACAAGACTATCAGCTTCTGTAAAGATTGGGATGCTTAGACACCTTTTGAGATGGTAGCCATGAGCCAGAATCAGAGCTCTCAAAGTGGGTTGGGTCTGGGTTTTGTGGGGAGCTTAGGAGTTAATGTCATTGAGTCAATTTTGACTCAGAGTGACTCTGCAGGACAGTGTAGAACTGTCCCTGTGGGTTTCCAAGACTGTCACTCTTTAGAGGAGTAGAAAGCTTCGTCTTGCTCCTGCAGAGTGGCTGGTGGTTTTGAACCCCTGACCAAGTGGCTAACAGCCCGATGTGTGACCACTAAGCCAGCCAAGCTCCTTTTGTGACAGGAGGGAGTCCTGATGGTCAAGCATGGGACTCCTAAAGGAAAGGCTGACTGTTCAAAATCTTCCAGCGTCACTGTGAGGGAAAGATGAGGCAGCCTACTTCTGTAAGAATGTATACACTCAGCAACCCTATGAAGGCCCTTATAATTTATTCTGTAGGGTTTCTACAAATTAAAATAGACTAGCCAGTAATGTTTGGGGTTAGCTATTATGGGCTTACAAAGAGGCAAGTTTTCCTCTGAGAGATGATGTTTGATTCTAGTCCTAAGGATCTGAAGATGTTAGGCAAAAACACAAAACAAAACAAAAATATAGCGTGCTAGTCCAGGTAGACTAGAGAAACAAAATCATAGACAAGCATATGAATATAAGGAAAAGGCTTCTATAAAAGAGAAATGGGACATTGAGAAAGCATCCCAACCCAGTCCAGTTCAAAGTCATAAGTCCGATATTAGCCCATATGACCGATACCAGTCTATAAAGTCTTCTTACGACTCACAAAGTCACATGCCAGTGTGTGCAGAGTCCTGGCACCAGCATGGGTCTCCTCATGGCTCCTCACTTCCTGGGCTCAGGGTCCATCAACAGCATCCAGTGGTGGTAGACGCAACTCAGCGCTGGCAGGGATCTCCATGTGACTTTGCCAGCTTCAGAGGTCTGGTTCCATCAGGGTAAGGTCATGTGATTTCTCCTCCAGCTCCTTCAGCTCCTCGGGCACTGCCATCTTGTCTTGTTCATAATTCATCGTCTCTGAGACTAACTCCCAAGAACTGGGAAGATAGCTTCTCACCTCCACTAGGGAAATATTGCAAGATTTCCCAGAAGTCTCAGGAGAAAGGCATGCCCACATGGAGACCTCATTGGCCACTCAATAGCTATCTCCAGATTAACACGCCAAAGTCCACCCCTACAGCTCAATCATGAAATTAATATAAGCACATGAACACCACATATAGTAACAATAAAATGTGCTGATTTGAGATTTAAGGATTGTTGTGAGCAGTATGCAAAGCTAGAGGTCTTGACAGAATGTAAACTATCTGAGGAACTGCAGAGAGACGAATCTGGTTACAGTGAGAGGTGGGTAAGAGCAAGGAGGAAAGCAATCAGACCTGAGTCCGGAAATACAGTTCAGCTCCTTAGCTAATGCTATTGGCTTCAGGAAATCTGCTCTCCTGAACCTCAGTTTCCTCACCCACTAGTCACTAAGTCTTATTTAGATGTCAATTCACATCCCCTCAACTTCTATAAACTAAGGCAATAACTCACAATCAAACTCTTGACATACAGCGAGCCTCTCTAGGCCCCAGAAAACCTACATGTTAAGGACTCAAGTGGCTCTCTTAGCACAGTTGTTCAATAATCAGACTCATTCATCCCGCTTGCCTAATGTGCAAAAGAATGCTTATGCTGGGAAGGAACTAGCTCTCCCAACATCTTTGCTGTCCTTCCAGAACTATCTGAGCCACTGCTATAACTTGGAGGTGATGGAGAGAGCAGAGCTAGAAGTCTGAGGGAGGCACAGGTCTCCTGCATTCTGTTCAAAGAAAACAAAATCTAGGACCAGCAATTCTTTAAGTTGATATTGAGAAAAAACAACTTACAGTATATGCTGATGTATAAGCTGAGTTTTCCAGCACATTTTTAATGCAGTTTTTGTAATAAAATTAGGTGACTCAGCTGATATTCAGGCCGGCTTATACTCGAGGATATGCACTACTTCAAATCGTCCACGTTTTCCTTTTCTGATCCTCACAGCACTCTAAAATGACACAAAGGATGTTCACGTGAACCACATCTTCATGAAGCCTCAAGATCACTCACTATCCATGGAGCTAGAAATCATATGCTCCTTGTTCAGAGAAGGGGGTTGTAAGTGTACATGAGAGAATTGTCATAAGGATTACAGGGAGCAGTTAGTTCAGGCAAAGGAATCAGCATAGACTTGCAATTCTACATGCCTTTCATCAGTAATCCATTTACTTTTCACAACACATTTTTTGAGGTGTAGCAATTACCATGTCCATTCTATGGATAGAAACACCTAGGTAGGGGCTGAACTCTGGTGGCATAGTGGTTGTGTACAGGCCCACCGGGTTGGCAGTTCAAATCCAGCAGCAGTTCTCCAAGAGCAAGGCTGGGCCTCCTACTCCCATCAGACGGCAGTGATGTCCCCCCCCCAAACAAACAGACAAAAGAAACACCCAGGTACAGTTTTTTAATCACATGCCCCAGATCCCATGGACCCTTATGAGTGGTGCAAAGATTTCACCCCAGACTGCCCAGTTCCAGAGCTCAAGCCCACAGCCATGATGTTAAACATCTCCCAACAAATGTTGGTTCCTTTCTCCTCTCAGTTATTACGATGGACAACTCATCTTTTGTCCTCAGGACAATAGTCATGCATTACCTCTCGAGGATTCCCCAGTCACCATCACACAATACTTTATGGACTATCACCACCTAAAGAGAAGTTAGGCAAGCTTAGAACCAGCTCCACTTGTTGGACTCTGATTCTTTCTCCTGGCTTCCACAGCGTGATTAGTCCTCACACCTAAATAGGGAGTATAAGGTAGAACAAACTCAACATTATCTCTCTCCTTCCCCAGTGGCTTCTGGGCTAATGGCCTTTGCTTTCCTCTTTGCACAACAATCATAGTTTCTATTTTTGACTTTTATTGTTCTTTGCAGACAAGTGAATTTTTTTTCCAATTCTGATATGGCCTTGGTGGCTGCATTTCAAAGGCTCTAAACCTTTCAGTCAAACTATCTTCATTGAGCTCCTGGCTTGGGCATGCCTTCTTCCAAGATAGGAAAACTGGCCCTCTACCACCCTTAAAAGAGGTAGATCAGAGAGTTAAAGGAAGCCCCATCTGGCTACACCAGTAACAAAGTTGTCTAGAAAAACAAGTCTGAAATATAAATTCTGACTGGTAAAATTAAGGTGAATGGTTGTTTTCAGATGTTTTCTGATGTCCAGATTTAGAAGATGAATCACAGACCATATTCTCTAGAGTCATCTCAATGTTGGTAATGAAAATGGCAAAACCTTTTGCTTCTTTTGGACATTTTCCCTAGAGGTTCCCAGTGGCCTCTCAGTGTATGTAGATAACACCTTCTGAAAACAGTCCCTGAGAAGTCCAGGAGAAATACCTCTCTGACATAATTTATCACAATCATGATTTTTTTGTTTTTGTTTTGGAGGACTGCTGAGATTCATTTTTTCAATATTTAATTATCATAACTTCATGCCACAGGTAATCTCCTTACTTCCATGACACAGGCAGAGCAACAGAGACAGACAGAATGTCTAGAATCCAGCCCTACTATGCCCTGGGATTAAAAGTCCTGGGTTCTCTCTTCCACCTCATGTTGCCTCCTTCCTGGCACTCAGAGATAGGAAGGCTTTAATTCAGGCACAATGCGGTATCATCTTTTTTGAGCACTATGAGACAGGCCCCTTACTCAGAGTTTTAATTAATGCTTATCTCTAACTCCTGACAATAACTTTATAATACATTTACTACTATAGCTACCACTTTGCAAGAGAGAAGACGTGGGCTTCAAGCAGTTAAGCAATTTCTCAAGATCTCACAGGCAAAATGTGGTCAATATCCTTTTTAATTTTCAATACACCAGGTCTTGATCTTTGCCCTGGGGATATATCGATAACAAAAAACATGCCACAAAGCCCTGTCTTTGTGGAGCTCATGCCTTAGTGTTATAGACTAAATTGTGTCTAACCTACATGTGAAAGAACTCTGGAGATGTAGTGGATTAGGCTTTGGACTGTCAATCATAAGATCAGAGGTTCAAACCCAGCAGTCTTTCCATGAGGGGAAGAGAAGACTGGCAATGTCCATAAGGCTTTACAGCCACTGAAATTCTATATTGGGTTGCCATGGGCCCGAATGAACTTCACTGCAGTGGGTGTTTTCTTACTCAAAAATGTTTTGGAATCCTTGGCTCGCTATCTGTCTGCTCTTGTCTTTCTCTCTGGGAAGAGGGTTTTCTTTCTTATTTTCATTAGCTCCCACCCAAGTAAAAGGATTCTAAATCTAATAGTTTCTGAGCTATTAAAGGAACTATTAGACATAGAAACATAGGAAGACCAGGAAGGCAAGCAGACAAGGAGGAACACGGATGCATTTATAAGAATTGTCGGCAGCTCCTACAAGCTGAACAAGGCAAGGAAGCATCTCTCCTTAAAGCCACACCCTGGATTCACCCTTGAAGTGTCCTGAAATGTGAGCCAAACATTTCTATTTCATTTGTAAAGCTATCCACTGTGGGATTCCTGCTATGGCAGCACTCGGTGAGTAAGACACCTAGTCAAGGGAGACAAACAAATGTAAAAAGTACATTGTCACGGTGACCTATACCATAAAGGAAACCAAAAAAAGGGGGCATCAGAGAGCTACAATTGTATGCGAGGGCCATGGTGCATCCTTCCTACACTTCTGGAAGGTTGTGGTCCAAGATGCTGAATCAAGATCAAGGTGGAACAAAGTATGTGCTCATTAATCTCATATGGATAAAGCCCAAATCCCCAAAATACCAAACAAGAAAATGTAACCAAGCTCAGTGATGGTGAGCCTGTGGAACCAAATAGAAATGTTCCTGTGGGTTTCGGAGACTACAAGTCTTTCCAGGAGGAGGAAGACTCGGTAGTGTTGTGCTCCTACCTAGTACCCTAGCTAGGCACAACAGCAAGAGCAAAGAAGCTGGGACAAGATCATGCCTGACATACAAAATTGGGTAAAAGAGTGTGGGCTTGATCACACAAATAGCAGGGTTTCCTAAAATAGGGCTAGTTCATTTGATATGTCTTTTCAAAATGACAAAAAGTATGAGAAGAGGTCAGAGGGAGAGAGCAGATATGTCAAGTAGCATGATTATAGAAATTGGTGGTGGAATAGACCCACAAAAGAGCCATCATGAAGAAACCATTAAAGGACTGTGGCTGGTGGTTATCATGGGAGCAGAGTGAAGGCGGGCACAGGTAAGAAGGGACAATGTGCTGTGATGTTAATGCATTGAAATGGAGACCTAGTGCTGTTACAGGTTAAGCGGTTAGCCACAAGCTTGCCAGTTTAAATCCACCAAGTACTGGTTGGTATGAAAATCAGGCTTTCTGGAATCCCTAAAGGTTTGTAGAGTTGGATATTTTAAAAAACAGTTGCACTCTGTCCTCTAGGATCCGTGGCAGTGGGTTTGGTTAATGCAGACAAAGCTTCAAGTCCTCACTTGCCCTACTAATCTGGCAGAGGTCTTTCAAGGGGCATTTAAGTACAGTCACTTGAAAGGAAAGAAGGAAGGAAGGAAGGAAGAGAGAGAGAGAGAGAGAGAGAGAGAGAGAGAGAGAGAGAGAGAGAGAGAAAGAAAGAAAGAAAGAAAGAAAGAAAGAAAGAAAGAAAGAAAGAAAGACTCTAAAAGATTTTTGATAAAATCTTTCCAAATTTAACCCCCCAAACTTGAAAATTTTATACAGCAATACCAAGGAGTTGAGATGTTATACAGCATGTTATCAATACCAAAAGTGAATTGTAAAAATAATTTGTTTTTTTTCATTATAGATAGCCATAAATGTAAAAAGAACAAAAACTAAAAGAAATTTCAGTGATATGCCAAGCAGATGATAAATAAAACCAGTAACCAAATGCACTGTCATCGAGTCAATGCTGACTCAGAGCGATCCCCTGTGGGTTTCTAAGACTGTTCTTTGTTTACTGGAATGAAATGCCAGTCTTTTTCCCATGGAGCTGCTGGAGGTTTCAAACTGCTAACCATGGGGATTGCAGCCAAACACATAACCACGACACCACCAGGACTCCCCAGTTAACACATAAAAGTATACATTTTTTAAATCATGTAATTGTGGTATTTGCGAGATGCTTAATTTTTTTGTAATTTGTTCTCCTCTTTCTAAATATTCATTTTTGAATTTAGAATGTTGCATTATTTAAAATATACATCTTCTCCCCTTAGACTGAAGTCTCTAATGGGTTTGGCTGGTCACTGTCAATGGATCTTTGTTTGTTGGCCTTTCTCATAGTCTTTGACAGCGATTTGTCCAGAGAACTTGGATTGAGGGGATCAGAAGGTAATAAGAAGATTGAGCACACAGAGGCAGAGGATGGAGGAGAGGAGAAATCAACAGGGCAAATGCTACAAAACTGATCTTGTGAATGACTACACAACTCTTCTTGATGTGATTGAACCCTTAAATTGTATATGTCAATTATATATCAAAAATATAAAAATACATAGAAGTGGCACCAATTTTAAAAGATTTCTAGATGTCAGTATAAATATACACATATTTGGCATATGAATATAAAGGTATATATTGTGGAGGAATCACAAGTTAATAGCTTGAGTGCTAAAAATATGGTAATAAAGACATATTTTGGGAGGCAGAGGTAGAGATGGGTTTCAATGTTATACTCATTGACAGGAAAGATTATGTAAGGTTCTGAAATGTTTCTCAGTAAGTATGTGGATTTCAGGCCTTCCTATCAGAAGAGACAGCAAAGGAGGCCCCTGGATGGTGCGAACAGTATGTGTTCAACTACTAGCCCAAAGTTAGGTAGTTCAAAGCACCTGAGGGGCTGTGGGAAAATGCCAAGCCATCTGCTTCCATAAAGACCAGAGCTGAGGACCCTCTGTACCAAGCAATTCTATTATATTCAACACCGTGCTGCTATGAGTCAGAACCAACTTGACAGTGACATTTTGGATTTTGTTTTTCGCTTTTGTTTGGGGGAAATGTAGCACTCTTGGTTGAAACAGTGAACATAACAAAAATTCTCAGAGAGGAAGCTTCAGAGAGAGAACAAAAGATGAGAAAAACCAGGAGTCTGCCTAAAATTTAAGTGTATCCTAAACACACGCAGCTCAGATGTCTCTAAATGACTCTCAGGTCATGCCTGAGCAAGTCCTAGCTGAGAGCTGAAAAGTGAGTCAAATTCTTCTCCATATATTTTAGGATAATTTGTCCACAGTGTTTGAGTTTGACCTGTAGCAACTGTCTGCCTGGTCTTGGAATCTGGAGTCAACAGTCAATCAGAGGATGAACCCAAAACTTTGATGGGATCAGAAGAGCTCAATTGAAACAGTAGAGAGGTGGGACAATAGAAGTGGCAGGCTCAGGAGAAGTGACAACAGAATGACTATAAAATTCTGTGCAGTGTTGTAACAGCAATTTAGTATTTTTTAATAACAATGTCTCCATAGTTAGAAAAACAAAAGTATTTGTCATGACTCCAACTTACATGTATCAATATACCTATAATATACCTGTGTGCTAACTTATTTTTCAAACCTTCTCAGGTGCTCTGATTGGAGCAATCATTATTATCAAGTTACAAGGATGATTTGAATCACATTGTTTTTTCTGGGCTACAAGTATGCATGATTGATCTCATGGTGGTCCATGTGTTCATAATTACTCATTTTCAGATTTCCTGATGTTTCAGCTATAGCGTTTTGGTAAGTCTTATTGATGAAACCTTATCAATAACGTTTTTGAGAATGAAGTAGCCATTAAAGGAGAAGGAAGGTGAAAAATTTTGAAGGCTCCCACATAGTTACTAAAAATGATGTAATTCAATGTGGAAAGATTTCATCAAACAACTTGGTTGCTGGAATTCATACCCTTTAAGCAATATTACCTGAAAGCAACCCCTACTTTTATCACATATTATTCTGTGATTAAATGGATAATAAACATCACTAAGGTTCTTGTAAGCTCTGGTAGGGGAAGAGGTCCATGGAGGGGGGACGGTTTGACACCCACCCTTCAGATGCCAGGTGACCCTGGGAAAGCATAGGACTGGGAGTCGCAAAGAGAGATTTCTGCTCTTCCTCTAATAACTGCATCAGCAAGCAACAAAGACAATGCACTGTTTGCCGAACCATTTCCTTTTCCTCCTAGACAGAAAAAGGCAATCTTTCTCAGATTCCTTTTCATTGGGATGAGCTTAAAGGAAAGGGGAGTGGACGTGAGATGTGCTAGTTATTTTGAGTCTGGCCCCACCTAAAATTCTTCAGGAGATTCCAGGCTCTCTTCCTTCCCTGACTCCAGACTTAAGGTCAATGACCCGCTGCAGCCTTCTGAGATGATGGAAGACAGGGGACCTGTTTTTCAGGAACCTGGGTCCTCAACTGCACAGTTGAAAGTAAAGTGGACACTTTCTTGTGTTGAGGCATTGGATTTCTGGGGTGGTGTAACACAAAAGTTAGCCTCACCTGGTCCAATAAAACAAGTTGCTGAATTTTTCCGCACCAGTTTCCTCATCTCTATGGTATTTATTTCATGGTTGTTAATAGCCTCCGTTGACTCAACTGACAGTGACTGTAGGTACAACAGAACCACCATCACCTAACCCCAAGCCATGTTCTTGATGCTGGTGTGCTCCAGTCCTCATGCAGCCTTGTGTCTTTGTGTGGCTGGGAGAGCTCTTATTTCAACACTGGATAGGACCTTATTCTAAAATACCCCCTAGTGCTTTCGCAGACTAATTTTTCAGGAGCAGATTCCTAGGCTGTTCCTCCCAGTTGTTTTCATTAGGAAACTCCCATGAAACTGTCTGCCATGGGTGAGGTTGCTGGAGTTTGAAATCTCAGGGGCACAGTTTCCACCTTCAGAGCAACTGGCAAACCAGGACAGTACAACAAACTGGCAGGTGGTTGGTAGACTACATTTCACAGGGAACTCAGAATTACAATCCAGAGCATATCTAGAAACACACATATCCTATACTCTGTTAATGCCCATTCCTTTTGATCCTGTGTCCCCCTTCAAATATGGTCTGAGCCAGCACAGTGTACAAGTACTGAGGGTGCCATCCCATCCTTCTGGATGGATTCACATGGCAGGTGCAATGTAGGCGGTGCCCCTTGCTATGTACCTCAGCCCAGCTTCCAAGCGCCTTTGTCAGCTTCCAAGGAAAAGAGCATTTCCTTCCAAGGATCCATTACAAAAGAACTTGGCACCATCTTTAATGGTTAAAGCAACAATGATTTTAAGGTTAGCACAATTTATAGCTTTTCTGTCTTGGCTTTATAATCACCTCGTGTTGTAAAAAGGAGATTTAATCTTTCCTTTAAATCATTTGCATATATTTTCTTCTCTTCCGATAAAGGAAGACAGCCTTTAGGTACCCTGTCTGATATAAAGTAGGCACAAGGAAATCTCCTGATGTATATTCAGCTTTGTTATTTATCTGCATTTTATGTTGATTGGGACTTAAATTCCTACTAGCAACTCTCACTGCCAAATCACATTTTCTCTTCAGATGCCTAGGGTTGGAATGGAGTGTGTACCAACTGGAACTGATTGCTTGAAACTTGAATAGTTCAGAGTTTAATTTCTCTAATTTAGGTAAATACTACCTATCGCCAGGCTGCCTTGTATGTTCAAGGGCTCAAAGACCCATTTTAGCGCAAAGCCAATATTTTAGGCAACACACAAAGGAAGCATCTCTGCAGCTCTGTGATATTCTGAAAGACAGCTTCACTTTGGTGAATATGCAAATCCCCAGGAACAAATTGGTAGAAGCAAGTCGAAAGGAATGTGCTGTTGGGAGATGGCTCCTGCAGCCATTTGCCTTCCATTTGTATGAACATCTGAACTGAAAAAAGAAAAATGACAACATTACAAGATTCTGACATCTGGAAATTGTGAGGCGTACAGTTTTTACACTAATTTAATGCATATTCTCACATTACAGTCATGTTTAACAGTTACCTACGTGTCACTCAAAGGGAAGCTTTGTACGAAAATGATTTTGGCAATACAGAACCTTCTAGCTGAAGCATGAGGTAATAATAAACAAAACACTTGTGCAGACCAGCTACTTCCCTCATATTTATTGAGTGGAAGCCTCACAGAATCATAGAATGAGAAGAACTTTGGGAACCAGACTTTGAATGGGCTTGAACTGGTTCAGTCATGGCCAACAAAGAAAAACAGGAACGAGTTTACTTTTTAAAAAAATGTTTTTAAATTCCAAAACTTTGCCGACCCATAATTTCTGCATGATCCACAAGAGTAACCAGAGTGAAGAAAACTATGGTCAGAAGCCTAGGAATCAGAGTGTCAGGAGAGGCGCAGTGATCCATTCCAAGAACCTGATATATCGACAGTGGATCATTGTCAAGCCTGCAGAAGAGACACAGATTCAAAGGGACACTCATGGGTAGTGCCATCTTTGAGCTGGGACCCGTTATTCTCTAGTCAGTTGATGGAGAGATTGGGTTACTATGCAGTATGCACACTGCTGCTGTTTTGTACAAGGGATACAATGCTTCCAGCAGGGCTGCAACCTGTATTTTCTCCCATTCCAATGAGTGGTCTGTTTCATTCACATTTCAAAAATCTGGGTCTTTTTTGGTGTTGCTTTTCTGGCTTTTACTGAGTAGGGCTGAGTCTGTTCACAACCCTGTTTGGAGTCCAGATTGTTCCAGTCCTTTCACAATAAAACCTGTGAAAGTCAGAATCTGTGTCAGCCAGAAACATGCCAGAGAAGACAATCTTATATTTCCCACTAAACTGAAGGATTGAAAAGAAAACACTAAGACTGCTCCCTATGTGAGGTAAAACTTTGCAAGACCCAGAAAAAGAGTCAGCCTGAACTGAGTTCTGCCTCTGATAGCTTTCACTGTGTTTAATAGATGAAGAAACTGAGCAGTAGAGAGAGGAAGTGATCACTCAGAGGTCAAAGAGAAGAAAGCAGTAACAGTAACTTCCTGCCTGGTCCAAGATGTAACCTAGAATGACACTCTGTTTTATGGTCCATTCATAAATTCCCTTCTCTTTTGCCTCATTTCCCTTTGTCCCTGGACCTGACAGAGAATGAAAGACGAGGGCAAACTCAGGTAATGGGCCTTGCTCATATTTCTGCCACCCAGGAGAAAGTGTCCTTTGTCTTCCAGCAGTCAGCACTGGCAAACCCGTAACGCAGGGTCATGGTTTTGCACTTTTAAAGAAGGTTTTAAGAACCATATGCTATAGACACTTCTTGATACATTGTTACATTTTTAAGTCATAGGATGAAATGAGGCACTTTTTGAAAGTGAATGCAACAATTTAAGTGCCTATGCTCAAAACAAGTGAGTGGAGGATTGATAAAATAAGTAAGACCCTAGCTGATGGAGGAAACGGTAGATTAGTGGGAAAATATAATGTAAATCTTTAGGGGCATCAACTAAATGATAAACAGTCATGTTCCATTGCTATTGTTTGTCTTTCAATTTGCCATACTATGGTGGTTGTGCGTTGCTGTGATGCTGGAAGCAATTTCACTGATATTTCAAATACCAGGAGGGTCACCCTAAGTGGACAGGATTTAGCCGAGCTTCCTGACTAAAAACAGACCATGAGTAAGGAATAAGCTATTCACATGAGAGAAATTGGGCACTAGAAACCTTATGGATAGCATTGAAACATTGTCAGTTACTGATACCTAGTGAACAGAAGCAGAATATTGTCAGAGATAGATCCAGAAGATGAGCACCTCTAGTCAGAAGGCACTCAAAATAAGAGTGAAGCAAAGCTGCTTTCTCAAGATACAGTCAACCATAATGATGAAGAAAGAGTAAAGTCCCTAGGAGTAAAGGCTCAAGGCACTTCATTTGCCGATGGGATACCACTCCATATAAGGAGAAACAGCTGCAAAAATCAATTAATAATTGGAATTTGGAATCTATGCCAGATGAATCCTGGAAAGTTTGAAGTCACTAAAAATAAAACGAAACACAGAAAGATCAATGTTCTTGGCATCGATGAGTTGGAATGGACTGTTATTGGCCATTTGAATCAGAAAATCATACAAAATACTATGCAGGTAATGAGATAATCCAGTGGAATAGTGTTGCGTTCATCTTTGAAAGGACATTTCCAGATATATGTGGTGGTTGTGAAGATGGTGCAGCACTGAGATGTGTTCCCTTCTTTGGGTCACTAACGGATAGACATGGCTGGATGATTCCTAATAATAACATTCTGAAGCACAGTGCTGTCTTTGAGAGGATCATATCTATCTCCATTCAAGGAAATTCAATCAATGCAACTATTATTCAAATAGATGCACCAATCACAAAAGTTAAGGAAGAGATAATTGAAGAATTCTACAGTTTGACATTGATCAAACATACAGCTAATATGCATTGATAAGTATTGGTGATTGAAATGCAAAGTTAGACAAATGAGGAAGACGTGCTAGTTGGAAAATGGAGTCATTGTGATAGAACTTGAGCTGGAGAGCTCAAGAATTTTGCAAGATATATGGCTTCTGTAGAGAAAATATTTTTTGACATACAAAAAGTGAGACTATATACATGGACTTCTCCAGCTAGAATACAAGTACAAAGTTAAATTTGACGACATCAGTGGAAAGAGAGAATGGAGAAACTGAATATCAGCTGCTACATTGGGCGAGAGACTGACTTAGGAATAGATCATCAACTGCTTAAGCCTAAATTTAGGCTCAAGTTGAAGAATATAAAAACTAGTCCACAAGGGACATCAAACAACTTAAATACGTCTACTCAAAATTTCAAGAGCATCTCTAGAAGAGAAGTGATCCACTAAACCCTAATGAGAGAACACCTGAGGAGCTAGACATCAAGACCATCATTCATAAGGAAAACAAAAGGTCATTTAAAATTAGGAAAGAAAGCCAAGATCAAAGTACATGTCAGAAGAGACTCTGATACTTGCTCTGAATTTTAGGGTAGGTAGCACACATGGGAGAAATCATAGAGTAAGGAGATGAACAAAAATTTTCAAAGGGCAGCTGAAGATCATCCTAAAACTGTTTTCAACATCCATTCATAGCAAGCTGCCAGAAGTTCAGGAAAGCTTCAGAAGAGGATATGGAACAGGGGAAATTGTTGCTGGTGTCAGATGGACCTTGGCTGAAAGCAGAGAATCCACAACGATGTTTAGTTGTGTTTCAATGACTATACCAAGACATTTCACTGTGTGAATTAAAACAAACTTGGGAAAAAGGAAATTCCAGAACACTGAATTGTGCTCAACAACACTAATCTGCATGTGAACCAAAAAGTAGTTGTGGGACCAGAACAAGGAGTACTGTGTAATTTAAAATTATGTAAAATAGAAAAGGCTTGCTCCAACTCAACCCAGTGGAATACCTATAGTGACCACAGCCCAACCTTTAGGCATTCCCCCACTGTCCACACACATACCACTGGCCACTGAATAACTATGGCATGCCACCTACATAGCAGTCTGACCCACAACCAGAGTAATCCACAGATAGTCCTCAAAAACACTCTTACTAGTCACACAGAGTAAGAGCTTAGGGTCTTTCAGTCTCCCAGGAATATGGCACCCAGATCTTTCAAAATAACATGCAATAGCAACATACCTCAACACACTCAAGAAGAAAACAAGAAAAACAAAACACAACAGCAGAGGAAACCATAAACCTAATAACACCCATCGAAGAGTTGACATTGATTTGCCACAAAAAGAAATCTTCAGAAGACTTCATTGGAATAATATCGGATATGAGAGAAGTAAAAAAGTAAGGGCCAATGATAGTGGAGATGAAGTCCATGCACTAAAGGTAAATACAAGAACTAATGGATAAGATAACAGAAGAAAAACACAAGATTTTTGTTCTCGTTGTTTTTGTTTTTTTGGGTGGGCATCAATGCCTCTGGTGGTTGTGGGAGCTGCTCAGTGCTGCTCCTGAGAGCTGCCTCTGGATTTGAACCACCAAGTCTGCGGGATGCAGTCCCGCACTCAACCACTTACGCTACTGGGGCTCAGCCCCTTTAAAAAAAAGCCACAAGATTTTGAACCTCATTAATAGACTAGAAGAGGTGGAGAATCGTACCAGCATTTTCAGAGACAATGAGGCAGACTTCATCAAAGGGGAAAGATAGTCAAACAAGATAATCAAAGAGGCAGAATAAATCCTGAGATCAATAACAGAGGGTTGGTCTACTAGAGCAAGACACAATGAAGAAGTCAACAGCTAAAGTGGAGTGGGGATTCCTGGAAGCAAACCCCCACATCAATGTATGAGTATTGGGAATTCAGACAGAAAGCAGAGAGGACACCAACTGGACTACCCCAAACTCACTAACCCAAATAATAGTTAAATTAGCCAACTTCAAGGAATAGGAGAAAATTTTAAAACAGCAAGAGAAAAAAGGTGGTCACATGCAATGGTGCTCAGGTAAGATTAGGCTAAGACCTATCAGCAGAAACTATGAAGAGAAGAGGGTGGTGTAGCATCTTCCCAAGGCAGAAAGAAAAAACGTCAACTAGAGAATCCTCTATGCTGCCAAACTGTCTATTAAGATAGCCAGTATGGTAAGAGTCTTCCTTGATGAGGAAAACTCAAAGAATACGCCATAAAACACCCAACCTTGAGGAAAATCTTTGCCAACTTACTATGGTTAGAAGACCAAAATCCACCAAACACTAGCAGGAGACCACCATAAAACACAACCTCTCCCAGCAATCAACACACTGAAAGCAAACAACTACCAAGATAACATTGCCTCTGAGGGAATAGAAGGGAATAAGGAAGGCCTCCTCCCACTCACCCCGTGTATGTGTACACGCATGCATGCACACACATGCCAAAATGATATGAAGGGATGTAGGAGATAAAACAACGTGAAAGGTATGATGAGATGACTGCATTGAGTCCACAGAGAGTTGTAGTAAGTCTGAAAGACAATGCCCTGATCTCTCCATTGAAACGCAAAAACAACCGTTTCAAGAGCATATGGTATATTTTAAAAAATAGACCATGCTGAGACACAAATCGAGTCTGACTATGTTTAAACACATAGAGATCACTCAGATATCCCTCTCACACACAATATCACCAAGCTGGAGATCAACAAAAGGATGACCAGAATAACAAGGGCAAAAACCTGGAGGATGAATAGCAATCTTCTTAGCATAAATAGGTACTGGTCCAGATTAGAGAGAAAATTAGAAAGTTTCTAGAAACTAATGAGATTGAAAATACCACATACCAAACTCTATGGGACATGGCAAATGTAGTTTTCAAAGGAATTTTGATAGCTATTTGTGCATATATGATTAAGGAATAGAGCCTTACGACTGACAGACTATCACAAAATTTCCAGCAACTAGTATAGAGTCGAAAGAACAACCCTTCCAATAGTAAAAGAAAAGAAATATTAAAAATCAGGCAAGAGTTAAACAAGTGGGAAAACAAGAGAACAATGCAAAAAAATCAATGCAGTATTAAATCTGGTTCTTTGAAAGGATCAACAGAATCAATAGACCACTGGAAAACCTAACAAAGAAAAGGGAGGAGTAATCAATTGCCAGGCTGAGCGATGAAACTGGGGAAATCACAATGAACTCCAATAAGATTAAAAGGATAATCAAAAAATACTTGGCATCAAAGGTACAAATGTGCTTTGCATAAAATGCATGTATGGATGGATTATGCTAAGAGTTGTATGAGCCCCCAATAAAATAATTTTTTAAAGTACTATGAAAGTCTATATTATAATGAATTCAACAATGTGTGAGACATGAATAATCACTGGAAAAACAATCTATACCTAGATTATCAATGATAGAAATCAAGAACCTCAAGAGACTCATACCAAAAGAAGAAATAGATATGGCTATCAAGAAGCTACCAATGAAAAAAATCTCCTATATCAGATGGTCTTACAGGAGAATCCTACCAAGAATTCAGAGAATAGCTGATACTATTCCTCCCATAAATTATTACAGAGCATAAAAAAGATGGCCAACTCCTAAATTCATTCTAGGAAGTCAACATAACTTTGATATCCAAACAGGGCAAGGATCCCACAGGAATAAAACAATTCAGACAGATACATCTAATGATCATAAATGCAAGATTCTTTAACAAAATGTTGGCCAATAGAATACAAAAGTACATAAAATATATCATCCATGATGATTAGCTGGGATTCATTCCAGGGATGAAGATATGGTTCAACATCAGAAAGTCCATCAACATTGTGCACCATATTGAGGAGAAAAAGGATAAGAATCACATGATAATATTGATAGATGTATTTGACAACACCAATTCTTAATTAAGATACTCAAGAGGATAGAAATGGAAGGAAAATTCTCCAAGTTTATACAAGCTATGTACAAAATGCCAACAGCCAACATCAGAGTCAATAGAGAAAAGATGGAAACAATCCCACTGAAAAAGGGAATTATACAAGGATGCCCCTAGTCCCTACTTCTATTCAGCATCACACTGGAGGTCCTAGCTAACAAGAAAAGGCAGAAGAAAGACATCAAAGGTATTCGGCTGGGAGAGGAGGAGGTGAAATCATCACTATTTGTAAACAGCATGGGTTTAACCATTGGAAATCCCCAAAGCTCCATAACGGGAGTACTGGCAGCAATAGAGGACTAAGGAAGAGTGGAAGGATACAAGATCAACAAAAAGTAGTCTATTGGTTTGCTATATACATCAGATAAGACCATTGATGAAATAAAGAAGGCAGTATTTTTCACATCAGCCAAGAACAAAGTGAAATATCTTGGGATATATTTAACCAAAAAACATACAAGGAAAACTATAGGACCCTCCCACAGGAAAGGAAAAGTGACCTCCACAATTGGAAGACTGCCCATTGCTTATGGATTGAAAGACACAATATAGTAAAGATGTCAGCCTTATACATTTAACACTATCCTGATTCAAATACCAACAACTTTCTTCAAAGAATTGGAAAAACTGACCACTAATTTCACATGGAGAGAGAAGCCCAGAATTAACAGAGAATTTCCTCAAGAAGAAGGACAAAGTCAGAGGGCTCACTTTACCTGACTTTAACACATGCTACTCAGCCGCAGAGGTCAAAATAGCCTGGTATTGGAATATTAAAAGTACTCAGACCAATGGAAAAAAACATAAATCCCAGAAATAAAATCTTCAGCATATAGACAACTAATCTTCAGCAAGGACCCCAAAACATCAAGTGGGAAGTGGGTACCCTCTTTAACAAGTGGTGATGAAAACAACCGATATCCACCAGTAGGAAAAATTAAACAAGACCCTTACCTCATCCCATACACAAGAACAAACTCAAGATGGCTCACATACCTAGAAGTAAAATCCTAAACTATTGGGGCGATCAATGAAGGAATCAGGACAAACCTAAGAACTTTGACACAGAAAATACATAGGCTAACTGTGATAGTGAAGGGTATACACAGAAGTGAAGCTGAAATTGACAAGTAGGATACACTAGGTATAAAATATCTGCGTGTGGCAAAAGATGTCAGCACATGAGTCACAAGAGAATATACAGACTAGGAGAGGATTTTTAGCAAAGGACTTATTACGAAAATCCATAATACCCTTCTGGCATGCAAAAAGTAGAAAACAATTAACCCTCTGAGGATGTGGACAAAAGAGCTGAAAGAAGGTTCACTAAGGAGGAGACTCAAATGGCCAATAAACATAAGAAAATGCTCCTGATCAATAGTCATCAGAGAAATTCAAATTAAAACAACCATGAGACATCACCTAACATGCTTGAGGATAGCCCCCATCAGAAAATCAGAGAGCAGCAACTGTTGGAAGGAACATGACAAGATATGAACTCTCCTGCACTGCCGGTGGTCTGTGGAAAGCGATCTGGCACTATTTGAAACAAATGGAAATTGAGCTACCTTATGATCTAACAATCCATATACCCAGAAGAGGTAATAAATAGACCATGACCAGTCATCTGCATTCCAATGTTTATTGCAGTGCCATTCACAAGTGCAAACAATCTAAATTTCCATCAGTAGACAAGTGGATTAGAAAACTCTGGCACATACACACAATAGAGTACAGTGCACCACTTAAAAGCATGAAGCATATTGTCTCATGGGAAGAGTCGGAGGAAATTATGCTATGTGAAGTTAGCCAATCACAAAAGGACAAGTATAACATGAGCCCACTGAGGTAAATATAATCAGCACAGTAGGTATATAAAAAAAGTCACTTAACTCACACTATGTGGACTAAGGTACAGACAGGCAGGGGACAGGCCAAACTCAAGGATATACAGATAATTCCAACACAAAGAAGGGGAAAGAGGTGGGGGGTGAGGGTGGGAAAGAGGAAGGAAAAAAAAGAGGAACATGAAGTCACTGGTGGATAAGAGCAATAACCCACCCAAGGGAAGGGTATTGTTTATATCTCCACAGAAGTGGGAATGTGCATGCAGACGCCTCCCTACAAGGAGTTGATTCTAAGTCATGGTGACTCCATGTGTGTCCGAGTAGAATTTGTACTCCATAAGGTTTTTCAGTCCATGAGTTTTCAGAATTTTATCTGTAAGACTTCCTTCTGAGATACCTCTGGAAGAATTCAGACCTCCAAGTTTTGATTAACCACCTCATGTGTTAACAATTTGTCCTACCTGGGGACTTCTTCAATATACAAACTCTAATGATACAGTGGCTGTAACAACAGACTCAAGAATAGAAACTGTTGTGAGGATGTCACAGGACTCAGCAGTGTTTCTTTTTTGTTGTGCATATAGTTGTTATGGGTCAGAACAGACCCAATAGCATCTAGCCATAACAACAATGAAATGAACAATATCCACTTATTTAATTCAGTGTTTATTATCTAGCTAGTAAGTTTTAGTCCACCAAAACCTCACAATTGTTTGAAATGTATATTTTTCCTATTGTGTGGGGAAACTAAGGAAGAGAGAAATTAACCTAACCCAAGGTGACCAAAAAGGTAGAGCCAATATTCAAAGTCAGAAATTTAGCTTTGGAATCTAAGCTCTCAATCACTCTGTCAGGTCTTACTGTCAGGGTTGCACAAGAAAAGTTTAGAGAAGAGATCTGAACAGTCACCTTAGCTAAAGTTGAACCATGTCTAATAATAGCAATGATCACCTTTTTAATACAGTGCTCTGTGCTAAGCAGTCTTCCTTAGCAAATGAAGTATATTATTCCATTTACAACCTATGTGTTCATTCAGTTAATAAACATTTATTGAGTGTAAGTTGGGCTTACACATGGCAGTGATAATGAAGGTAACACAGGACCGAGAGACACTCTGTTCTGTTATACAGAATTGAGTGAGCTAAAACCTTCTTGAAGTTGCCAAAGGCAATGACTCTATAGCCACTTGGTCTAGGAATGAGACTAAAATGTCTATATTTTAAAAATATTATAGATGAGGTAACTAGGAATTAGAGATGATAAGTAAGTTATTGCAGTTTCCCGGTGGTCACGCCACTCATGTTGAGGCCAGATCTGTACCTCTGCTGTATTTCTACTCATTTGAACTCTAGGAAACCATGAATCATCTAAGATACTTTCTGAAAAATTTGATGCACACCCCTGCTCTATTTGAGAATTAAAGATATTCTTTGGGTTTTGTATAACTGTGTGTGTTAAGAAATGCAGTTACACAAGAGGGGCAGAAGAGAGAAGGTATCGAGCATCAAAGAGCAAGAATCACATCATTGAGCAGGAGACCACAGGTGGGCAATTGGTCACCCCTTTAAAGGGGAGTTACGGGGAGGAGACAGACCAGTCAAGATGCAGCTGGGCAGTGATAATGCATACAACTTTTCTCTAGTCCCTGAAGCATTTCCCCCCTCCCACCCCCTCAACTATCATGGTCTCAATTCTGCCTTACAAATCCAGATGGACTGGAGAAGGTACACTTGTAGAGAGGAGAGCTGAAGATATGGGGAAATCAAGATGGATGAGCCCCCTCGGACCAGTGGTGAGATTGGAGCTGCTGGATGGGTGGAGAGAAGATGGGGTAGAAAGACAGAACCAGCTGCAAGGATATACACATAAGCTCCTATTTGAAGGACAGGCATCAGAGGAGTGGGTTGGAGGAGAGGTCAGGCAGTGTAAGATATGACAGAACAATAATAATTTATAAAGTATTGAGGGTTGGTTGGGAAGGGAGAGGAGGGGACGAGGGGAAAGGATGGAAAGCAGCTATCAAGGGCTCAAGGGGAAAGGCGGGTGTGTGGAGAATGATAACAGCAGCAGGCATATGAAGGTACTTGGCACAGTATGTTTATTTATGTATTGTGAAAAACGATGTATGAACCCCCAATAAAATTATTTTTTTAAAAAAAGAAAAGCAGTGACAGAGGATGTATTGACAGAAGAGAATTCATTCCAATCATCCACCACCTGGCAATCCAATGCTGTGTGCTGTCATTGCTGAGACCAGGGGCAGGGAGTGTGAGGAGGACCTGTGAATGGCAGCATAAACAGGTGAAGGTCAAATGGGGGGGGGGTTGTGTTTCACACAACAGGATGAATCACCGATGAGAAGTGATTGGCAAGGTGTCAACCTCCAAGGAAAAGCAGATAGGCCCTGGGGTCCTGATGAGCTGTAAGCTCACTTGAAGTCAATCATTCCCATTGACTTGTTGACAGTCTGGGAAGTTCTATGTGTTTGAGAGCCAGCCCAGGCTTGGCTTCTAGCGGAAAAATATCTCTTTTGTACCAGCGCAAGTCAATGAAGAAGGCAGAAAATTGGAAATGAATTTAATTAATTGGGTTTTCAGAAAAAAACATGTCTACCCTTCAGATAAATCTGTGCCATTTTGCAGTAGTTTCACATCCAAAATCTCAGACTGCCTGTTAGGGGAATATCCTCATCTATTTTACTCCCATTCATGCTGATTTGGGAAGCTCAGATCATTTAACTGACTTTCACAAGTTCACACCGTCAGGCCCTCAAAAAAGATGAAAGTTTGTTTTAATAATTTCACTCCTACAACATCACTTGAAAGTGAGGCTCCTATGAAAGTAGGGCATCCTCTAGTCAGTGGTAACTAAATATAACATTCCACATGACGTAAAAGTACAAAACTCATGAGCACCCCTGTGATCATGTGCTAAGCTTGACTGCATGAGAATGAGTAGCTTTTTGTCAAGGCTGCTGTTCAACTAGCCTTTTATGAGTGGAGTGGCACAAACCGTGCCATTCCCTGAAGACAAATACAACTCTCATCCCCTAGCCTTTGTGAATGTGACTTTTGGAAGTGTTTGTTTCCGATGTACTCATGTTAAGGACAAGATCATTCAGAATTTAAGGATTGGAATGAGAGATGCGGATCCAGTCACCGGTGTCCTTGGTAAATAATCTAGAAGGTCATCTGACACATACCTAGGTCCAGATGCAGAGACTAGAGTGATATAGCTCTAGTAGGCCAAAGAATTCCAAGGGATTACAAGAGCCGTCAGAAGTTATAAGATGGACAGGGGGCAAATTTTTCCTTATTTCTTCAGAAGAAACCAAAAAAACCCCACACCTTGATTTCAGATTTCTGGTCTCCAGACTATGAGAGAAAAATACACCTATTTTTTTAAACCACCAAGTGTACGGTAATCTGTTAGGGTGCTGTGGTTAGGTGCCATCAAGTGATTTTGACCCAGGACTCATAGTGACACTACATAGACCAGAAGAAAACATTTCTTGGACATGTGCCGTCCTCTCAATTGATGCTATGTTCAAGTCCTTTGTTGCACCCACTGTCAATCCATTTCCTTGAGGGTCTTCTTCTTGTTCTCTGATCTATTTTAACATGCACAGTATTCTTTCCAAGAGACTAGTCTTTCCTGGTAACATGTCCAAAACACATGAAGCAAAGTCTCACCAGCCTCCCTTCTAAGAAAATTTTGCTGTTTGTCTTCCAAGATATATATGATTATTCTACAATATCTTCAATATTCTTCACCAGCACCATAATTCAAATAAATCAATTGTGCAGTCTCTTTTATTCATTGACCAATCTTCACGAGTGCATGAAGCAGTTAAAAATATTATGTCTTGGGTCTAACCCAACTTAGTCTGCAATCTGACATTTTTCCAATAGACCTTATTGAGTCACATTTTACTATTGAACTTGAAAGACTAGAAGAGAATAAGAATCAAGAGCCACACACAGTCACAAATCATCTTATGTCCTACATAGCATGTCCTACATAGCATGGTCCCTTTCTATTGACTCTCTCTTCTATTTCTGGAAGAGAAACATTTCTCTCCTATTTATATTTCTTTTTAGGACCATGTTGAACCAACCCATCTTAATTCGCAGAGGCATAAAGGCTATAGGCCTCCTATAAACCTAACATCTTGAGCTGATGCCTATTTCTTCCCAACTTATATTTCCTCAAACATCTAGAATGAAGTGAGGGACAACCAAGAGATTGATTTTCACATATTTTTAAAATGATAATCTGATTCGCCTTTGGAAATTGTTCCTGTTTTATAAGATTCCTGCTAGGTAACCTCTAGTAGAGAAGAAAAGGATTGATGTGGCCAAAAATCCAACCAGTCTATTTGAGTGAATTTTTGATAAACAGTTGGCACAACCCTATAAGTTAGTGCTGATGACTACATCAATGAAACTGAGTTACAGAGAATTTCTCAATAAATTATCTAATAAAAACAATCCCATGAATAAACTTTATTAGCAAAATTTTAAAGGAATAAGAGGATGAGAGATTACTGAAAGATATGGAGTTCTCTACCCCATAGAAAAGTGCCTTTGTGGCACAGTGTAAAGGGTTCCCTTGCTAACCCAAACATTGGCAGTTCAAAGTCATTGGTAGCTTTCCAGGAGAACCACGAGGCAGTATTTTTCTGTAGAGGTTTTAGCTCCCATTAAGACTTGGTGCAGTTCCACCTTGCCCTAAGAGGTTGCTATGAATTGGATCCACTTGTTGGTAATGGTCTAGGCTATCCTCGTGATACGATGATTTCATGCTTGGGTGCTATCCAAAAGGTCATTCCTTTGAACCAGTGACTCTGTGAACCAGCCCGGGGTATTTGCTCTAATTTAGATCACAGCCTAAAGAATCCCATGAGGGAAGTTCTACCTTGTCCTGTAGGGACCTTGAGCTGAAACAGAAAACACAGCACAAAACAGCAAACCCCAAAGTGCTTATACTCTTGGAGAGTTGAGATATGCAGAAAAGGAACAATAAGAGAAGACAGAAATACCAGTTTCTCCCCCAGAATCAAATGGCTGAACCAAAGACCATATGTTGCATATTGCAGAGATGCCCTTGCTGTCACATTATTTAAAATAACATTGAATTTCAATCACTTCATGTATAACAGGCCCTCTTCATTAGTCATAGGTTTACCACTCCCTGTGTCTTGCACCTGGCCAGCTTCACTCATTCATATTACTTGTCTGGCTCCCAAAGGCATCTAGGTATGAGACTCTGTGGTAGAAGCATGCTCCAGAAAGCTTTAGAAAGGCATTAATTATGGAAAGCTGTGGCTAGCCAGGTGAGGACTCCTTAGAGGTCCACTTAATGAAGACAACGAGAGATGAGGCTGTGATCTGCTTTTACAATGTATAAATAATTAACTTTCATCCTGTTCCCTAGGAAGGAAACAGAGCCAGGTAGGGAGAAAGGAATTATCTCCATCAACATGACACTGTGTCCATGATCTAGAGTACATAAAATACTGCTCTTGTTTGTTTATGGTTTCTGTATTTTGTTTCTTAACATGTTGTTTACTTAATAAGAGCAAGATAACCATCACTTACCTATAGTAGACTGAGCAATGACTTCTCTTACAATTACCCCCATCATGATTTCTGAAACCTACCAGTGGATCTGACATGACAAAAAGAACTTTGAAGTTGTGACCAATTTAAGACTACTATAGTCAAATGAAGGATTAAATTGGTGGTCTAAAATAATCACATGGATCCTTAAAACAATGACGTTAGGGGTCTTGAGGCAATGGCACATTGTTGGCTTTGAAAGCAGAGAAATGGGCCATGAGTCAAGGAATGTAAGCAGCACCGAAAAGCAAACCTCTAAAACAGTGCTTTTCAACCTTTTGCTGTAATCCTTTAATATAGTTCCTCTTGTTGCGGTGACCCCCAACCATAAAATTATTTTCATTGCTAATCGTAATTGTAATTTTGCTACTGTTATGAATCACGTGACTCCTGTCAAAGGGTCATTTGACTCCCAAAGGGATCACAACCCACAGGTTGAGAACTGCTGTTCTAAAAGGAAAGCCATCCTACCAAAACCTTGGTTTGATACTTTTGACAAACCAGAAATACTCACTGCCATTGAATCGATTCCAACTCCTATTACCCTATTGGGCCAAGTACAACCGCTGCAGTGGATATGGGAAACTGACAATCATTGCAGCAGTAGAAAGTCTAAACTTTCTCCCAAGGAGCCACTGGTGGTCTCAAACAGCCGACCTTCGGCTGAGCACCTGAATGAGCACCTCACTATGCCACTAAGGCTCCTTATGACACACGGAAGTCTAAAATAAACTCAAGTAGGCTTAAACCATTGAGTGTGTGGCAATATTTCTCAGCAGTAAGGGGGAAACAAATGTACTATGAGATTCGAACATTGCTTCATGTCAGGGAGATCATCTTGATCACATACTTAAAGTCAAGACCTGGGCACAGGTTTCCTGAGATACTAATCCACAGGAATTACATACATATTTTATTTTTCTAGAGTAGAAATTCATGGACCTGTAGCTCAACAGTTGATGTGGGGTCAATTTTGGTTCATAGCAATCCCACGAGGGTCAGAGTAGAACTGTGTTACATGGAGAAATTGCCCGGCCTATCTTTTGTAGTGCCTCTAGGGTGGCTTGAACCTCTTATTTGGGGGCTCGCAGGCAAATATGATATGCATGAGCACCCCTGACAGGCTACTTCCTAGGGGCAGTTCCTAGTAAATAATGAAAGACATAGACCTGCACAAAAATTTATCCCCAGTATCTTTCTTTCCTTTTTTCTTTCATCTTTCTTTCTGTGCTCTCTGTAGAAAACATATCTAGTGTATTTTCTGTTCCAGGGGGTTAGAAGATTCTGACTTTAATGACTAAAATAATAGAACCAAAATCCAAAAATTGCCACCAAGCAACAGAAGCTGGAAGAGGCTTGTTACCTAAAGGGAAATGTGTTGACTAAGTCTTTCATATCTTATTAAAATATTTTCTTCCTTAGATGTGCTAGTTACATAATCTGTTGCCAATTTGAGGCTTAAGAGTGAAGGGGTGGAGTTTAGCTTGTCAATCATGTCACAACTTGATTACTTCATTTGGAGGCACTGAGGAGATACATAGCTCTCTGAAGGCAGGACACACGCTCACTCCCTGGGAGACATTACAGATGACAAGACACAATGCCCTAGTGCTATGCTAGTGCCCTGAGTTGGAGGGGCCACCTGAAGATCTGCCAGAGCAGAGATGCTTACAACACCACTGGATCCACAAGACTTCCCACCCACTGACCTGTGACTTTCCTGCACTCAATGTGCTTGCACGTGTTTTGTGAGTCTGAGGAAGAACTTATAGACTGGTATTAGAAATATGGCCTAATATTGGACTTACAGGCTTGATCTAGCCCGGACTGGGCTATTTTCTCAATATTCAAATGTTCATGCATATAGAACTCTTTTTTATACACATATGAGTGTCTCTAAATTTTGTTTCTGTAATCTACCTAGACTAACTCATTAGATAATATTTTCTTTTCTTTTAATGTTGTTGTAATTATCCATCTAATTCCTTTGATACGTCATTCACATTAGTCTACCTCACTTTGGCCTGATCTTTCCACTAGAATATTTTCAGCTAAAATTTGCACACTTGATTTTGACTCCTTGGGGGCATGGCCTTCTTATAAGGAGCACACTGGGGGTTACCACCACCACCCCTCTACCCATCTGTCTTCACTGTTCTGCTGCCTGATCCAGGTTGCTTCAGTAGCCCTAGAGATGCATTCCCCCACCACTGGTTCCCCAAGATTTTGCACCCACCGGCCTGTGATTTCTTGCATTCCACATCATTACATTTAGCTTCATGAACCTGTAGAGTAGTGGTTCTCAAACTTCCTAATGCCGTGACCTTTCCATATAGTTCATGTTGTAATCAGACCTCAGCCATGAAATTATTCTCATTGCTACTTCATAACTGTAATTTTGTTTTTGTGTGAATTAGGCGACCCTTGTAAAAGGGTCATTTGACCCCGATGGGGTCGTGACCCACAGGTTGAGAACTGCTGCTGTAGAGGAACTTATGGATTAATATCAAACTTATGGATTGGAGTTGAACTGGACTGGGATATTTTCTTAATACATAATTACTTCTTGTTATAAAAGTCTTTCTCACATATATGATTGTCAATGGATTTGTTCTTTTTTTTTTTTTGTCAACCTGGCCTAACACAATACCCAACAATAAGATAATCACATTTCCAGATAAGGGATTTTGAAGGAGGAACAACTTCTCAATCAGGAAATAGGGTCTGGGATATATTCAGTGAGTTGCCAAAAATTAGTCTGGATGTGATTTTGGAGTGGGGCTCTGACTGCATGTCTGCGCTGTCATGGGGGGTCATGAGTCATTCTCTAATGAGTGTGCACCTCTGATGCTCGCTGAGTGGAGACATCAGGTAAGCCTTTGCACAAGCTGTTTCCTCTTCATAGGATGACTTTTCTAGATATTATTCATTCTTCAAGTTCAAGATTAAAAGCTGCCCCATCTGTCAAGTCATTCTCAAGCAAAACCTGATGTTCCCTTTACTGGGATCAGTCAATCTATGCATTATAAGCAGTTTTCTATCGCTGTTACTGTTCTTGGTAATAAATGTGTATTTTCCTTTTTTCCCTCTGTCAAACGATAGTCCTTTAAGAATAGAGAGTCATTTATTTAGTCTTTCTTACATGTACGCACTCCAATAGTTAATGGGTAGGCAATGGTAGTTCATTGGTAAAATTCCGGTCACCTACGTGAAAGATCCATGCACCATCACATCCCATCAGTCAGTGGATGCTTCTGTATTGCTTTGATGGTGAATAGGTTTTAGTGAGACTTCAGCCTAACACAGAAAAGAAATAAAGATCTGTTGTTTTACTTTCAAAAGTCAGACAATGGGAATGTCTGGATCACAATGACTCAATCCACACAATGGATCACGGGGTTATCCCAGGCCTGAGCCTCGTTTTGCTCTCAGTGTTGTTATGGGCTGTCTCATCAGTTGTGACTTCAAGTTTGTTAAGTGCAATGTACTCATGAGTTCTGACACATAGCAACCCTAAATGTACAACACAATATAAAACTGCCCCATCTTAGGTCATCCTCATGTGCATTGCAATAGCTGAGTACGTGGTTTGAGCCACTGTATCAATTTATATTATTAAAAATCTTCCCCTGTCCCCTGACCTTGGGCTTTTCCAGACATTATGTCCTCCAGAAACTTTTCCGTCTGATAACAAGTCCAAAGTATGTGAGATGAAATTATACAATTCTGCCTTCTAAAAAACATCCTGGTTTTACATTTTCCATGGCAGATCTGTTCTTTCTTCTGGAATGCCACAGTAGATTCAATATTTTTGCCAACACCTTAATTCAATCACATCAACACTTTTTCTGTCTTCCTCATTGCTGTTTAGCCTTCAAGTGTACATGAAGTAATTCAAAATGCCATGCATTTAAGTCAGATACACCTTGGTCCTTAAAGTGATATCTTTGCATTTGAAGACTTTAAAGAAACATTTTGCGGTGAATTTATACAATGCAATGTGCTGTTTGATTTTTTTTTCTTTCGCTGCTTCCAGTGGATATTGTAGAAACACTTAAAATGGAATCCTGGAAGATTTCAATATTTTCTCCTTTTATAAGGAAGTTGCATGCTGGTAAGTTGTAAGAGATTCTGTTTCCTTATGTGGAGATGGCATCCATACTGAGGGCTTCCATCTTTGATCTTCATCAGCAATGATTCAATTACTTCTGGGTTTTAGCAAGCAAGGTTGGGTCATCAGCATGGTGGAAGCTTTTCATGAGTCCCCCTTCCTTCCTAATGCCCTGTTCTTTTATCTAGTTTAATGTCAAGTATTCTTTGCTCAGCATGCAGAGCAAAGAAGTAAGGAGAAAACGTGCAACTCTGATGTGCACTTTTCACGTTTTTCAAGCACTGGCCAAGGTGGGGGACACACCCCAGCTGCTGTTGCTTGGCTTGGCTACACTCTCCTCTTCCCCCTGAGATTTGTAATCACACTCTACCAGCTTTCATCGGGACACAGGAAAACCAGGCACACCATACATATGCATGGGGAGTGTGGTTAGCTTGAAATCCCTTATCATAAGCTGGGCTGCAGTATAAAATTCTGTACACAATAAGAGTATTTTGAAGGTATGGAAACCTTATGAGGGGAAAAAAGAGGTAAATAGGTTTCATTTTACCCTAGAGGGGAAAGTTGTATTGTGCAAATAGTGGTGTCTACTCTTCCTGTTGTACCGCAATTGCTCTTTTTATTTTTTTGATCGCCTAAACCATCTGCGTGTTGTATGGGAACTCCGTGTACCATCACTTCCATTCAGACTCCCATCTGTCCAGTTCTTGTGACCAAACACCATTTCTTGGTCTTTGCACAGATACCACGTGAGCAAAATTCAGTGTTCAGGAATTTCTATTCTTCACAATGTTATCCATAATTTATTATCCACACAGTGAGATGCCTTGGTATAGTCAACAAAACACAAGTAAACATTCTTTTAGTATTTTCTGCTTTCAGCCACGGTCCATCCATTATCGGCAATGATATACCTTGTTCCACATCATCTACTGAATCTAGCTTGCATTTATGGCAGCTCACTGTCAATTTATTGCTGTAAACATTGACACTATCTTCAGCCAACTTTGATGGTATATGGTATTGATGATATTGTTCAATCATCTCTATAGTCTATTGGTTCATCTTTATTTAGATTAGGCAAAAACATTGATCTCTTTGAATCAGTTGGCCAGATAGCCATCTTTCAAAATTTTTGGCAAAAATGAGCAGCTGCTTTCAGTGTTACATTCATTAACTGAAAGATTCAAATTGGCATCCAGTTAATTCCTGGAGCCTTTTTACTCCCACCACCCCCTTCAGTGCTGGTTACACTTTTTCTTTTAATATGATTCTTTCTTGATCATATGCCACCTCTTGAAATCATTGAATATTACTAATTCTTTTTGGTACAGTGTCTGTGGATTTCTTTTATCTTCTGACATTATATTGTCAAACAGTATTTTCCCACAGACTCCTTCAATATTACAATTCTATTCTTAACTTGTTCTTCCTTTTTCTCAGCTTGAGAAATGGTGAGCATTTCTCATCATTTCGAGCTCCAGGTCTTTTATGCATTTCATTGCAATATTTTGTCTTCACCGGCCACCCATTGGAATCTGGTCAGCTCCTTCAAGACATCCTTTCTTCCCTTTCCTAAATGCAACATTCAAGAGTGGGCTTTAGAGTTGCTTCTGATGCCCACCTTGATCATTTCTTTCTTTCTTGTCTTTCTAATGACCTTTGAATTCCTTCACGTACAATGAGCTTGATGCCATCCCACAACTTTTCTGGTCCTCATCTATCACTTACTCAATATGTCTAATGTATTCTCGAAAGGGTCTTTCAAGTCGTGTAATATACTCAAGACCATACTTTGGGTCTGATAAACCTGTTTGAATTTTCTTTGGTTTCAAATTGAATTTGCATATAACTAAAATTGATAGTTTGTTTCAGATGGCCCCTCACTTTATTATGAGTAATGACTTTACGTTTCCCCATAGTTTCTTTCCACTGATGTATTCTATATGATTCCTGTGTGCCCCATCTGGAAAAGCCACCATTCAGGAGAAAAAAGCTATTTGTAATGAATAAATCATTAATATTGCAAAAGTCTTTCAAATGGATCTCTCATAAATTTTATCAGCAGGTCACGTTTTCTAGTTGTAGATGATCTTTCTTGGTTTCCAACTTTCACATTCTAATCACCAGTAATTATCAATGTATCCTACTTGCATATTTGATCACTTTTGGACAATAGAATCTGCTGGAACTCTTCAATTTCATTATTTTTGACATTAGATGCTGATGTGTACATTTGAAATATACAATAACAGTACGCTTTTGAATAGAATTCAATAACAGTAGATATTTAATCTAAATAATGAGTTGAATTCTCTCTTCTCTTGTAATCCCAGCTCCTCTAGATTTTCAGGTGTTGAGAAGCTACATCTTAGCTTCTGCATTTCCATCTGCATTAGTCATGGAGGATAAAAGAAAACAGTCATCCTTTTAAACTTTGTGAGGTCCTCAAAGTGCTGCTCTCAACAAGTTTATAAATTATGCCACCTCCCAAGCCTTAAGGAGCTAACTAGATCTGATACTATCTTAGTACTGTCCATAATCATCAGATGATTCTTTTGCTCTGGGCCTCAAGAGCTTCTGAATCTTTTGGAATGATCGTGGCACTGGGAGGTTTTCCTCACATGTTTCTGCAGGTTTCCAGGCAGGGAAGTGGTTATCATGGCAAATGTGCAGACCAGTCCATCAATCACTGGGCTTCCTTTTTTCACAGTAAAGGAAATTTGGGGCCCTTACCTGAGCTGATCTGTTTGACAGTTTCATATGCACAGATGGGTTGGGTGGCGTCAAGCTTCTCCAGGCAAAGCCCTGGCAAATCTTTATAACTTTGTGGACAGATGTTGAGGAGTCTGGTCTGCTATCTTCCATGCCTCTGCTAAGGGTATTGTGCTGCTCCCACACAGGAATGTAAAGGGGACTGTGGTAAGCGGTTACAGAAAGAAAGAATCTATCTTTGAAAATGTAGGGCTGCATGGATTGTGATAAGAGAGGTAAGAGTCCCCAGTAAAAGTATTTAATATTAACACAAAGAAAATGTAAGGCTGAAAGGGCCCTCAGAAGCCTCAAGACTGATATCCATGATCTCTCTATCATGTGGCTTTAATATCATATTGATTTCTTCTTGTACTCTCACCTGCTCATGACCAATAAAGTACAAAAACCTTTCTCACTGTAATATGTCTCCTCTTCTCCAGTCCTGATGCTATCATCACACAAAGTTTAGTCATCTCCTAGCTCCTCTCCCTCCCTCTACCCTCTTAAATTGCCTCTCAGGTAATAGTCCACACACCTGCCATTCCCTTCTCATATTACTGAAGAAAGAGCTGAAAAAGATTTTAGAGTTCAACACACCTGACTTAGAAGATCTGCTTGACTAGATGCAAATCTTATCACCTTTAAGCTGTAGTGTTTCTAGATCATATGTGCATATAATGTATATGTATATGGATGTCCAGGCGTGTTTAGATTACTGTAGGATTGAGGTAATAAATTTCAAGTTATGTCTGGAAAAAAATAGTTGATGTTTTCCATTCTTGTGTTAAAACTTTCCTCAAAGTCCACAATGATGCCCCTGTGCCTAGAGAATCATATCCAAGCTCCTAATCAATGAATATTGGATGTATCATGAACTTTCAAAAAAAAAGAAGAATTTTGTCTTGCAAGAAAACAGAGAGCATGCTCCTTAGAGGCAAGAATGACGAGAGCTTGCCTTGTGAACTTTGAACACATTGTCAGGAGAGATCTGTCCCCAGAAAAGGATATCGTAGTTGGCAAATTGAGAAGCAATGAAGAAGAGGAAGGCCCTTGACCAGAGGGATTGGCACAGTGGCTGTAACCATGGGCTTAAACATAGGAACCACTGTGAGGGTTCCAAAAGATGAGACAGTGTCTCTTTGTGTATCATTCTGTTGTACCTAGAACTGCTATGAGACAAAACTAACTTGACAGCGCCTAACAAAAACACCAAGGCCACATACAAGGCAAACATAGTAAGACTGAACTCCACCTCATTGGCTATTCTTCCATTCTGCCCCTCAAGTACCGAGTGCTTCAACAATTTGAAAAACAATTGTGTGTCAGCTCTCTTTCCTAAGCTGCTTTTTTTCTACAAGACAAAATTGCTCCCCATTTCTGAGTATGGAACTCTTTCTAGTCTTTAAGGTCCTTTACACATTTATCCCTCATCCTCCACAACCTTGGAGTTAATTACTCTGTTGCTGAGTACCAGTCATATAGTGCTTATATTTTCATCAATGTGCAATGTGGTCCTTCTATTTTTAGCTAATGCACATGCATGAGCATTCTCTCTACCCTCCTCCAATGAGATGTCTATGATTTATCTCTTTATCCGAGAAGTAAGCAAGGTGATTGACACAGAATAAACACGTAATACATGTTTTCAGAATTGGATTAATTGACCTTGGATAATCAGAAAGCTAGGCTTGTATCTTTATCCCCATTATTGTCCATTTCTAATACTGCTAGTTCCTATCTCTAGAATATGTATGGGCTCTTGTGGACATGTGTGAGTTTTAGAAGGCAATGGGCTGCTCTTCTCTTCCCTTAAGGAACCTGCTCAACACCCTCACGGAGAACCTGAGAAGCTAATTTTCTGTTCTTGTCTCTTGTGCACCAGGGAGATACTCCTCCATAAGTCTATGATGGCTGCAAAGAAATGACCACACATTCATGAAAAGTATGACAGCAGTACAACGGATTTTTAGAGAATAAATGACCCTAGGGAAAAATGACTCTGTTTCTTACCTAAAGCTTCACAATCCAATTAAGAAACAACAGTTCCTTTTTCCTTTCACATTTACATTTATTCATAGCCTGACTTTGCCTGGGGGTTGTAATGATTGCCAAGCAAATGTACAGATTAAGGGTGACACATGTAATGTTTATCATTTGAAGAAAAACAAAAGGGGAAGGCAAAGTCTACCATTTCTGGACGTCAAGCAAGAAGAAATGATTGTTTATTACAAGAAGAGAGGTTTCATTTATAAAAACAAATAACTGACTGATAATAAAATTTTAAGAATGCAAAAGGCATACAAAAGGAGCAGTAAAATCTCTTGATGATCTCCAGAAAACCTTAGCACTTAGATATGTATGCACATACTAGATGTGCCTGTCCATGTGGTAAAGAAGTAGGTGTAGACCAGGAAAGCAGTTCTTATTTGTCAGGTTCAGGTTATAATTACATAATATGATATGAAAAGCCATACTTTCCTCATTTGTAAAATAGCAATGATCAGGAACTTGCCCTCTCCATTGGACAGGTAAAACCATCCATATAATGGGTAACTTAATGAGTTATTAAACAATAACTGAGAAGGTATATGTTGGTGATGAAGGAGACAATGATTGATAAATATGGATGCAAATGCATCGTGTTCATGAAGATCGGCAGCTGTAGCCTTTTGTTGAAAACATCACAATTGGAACAAGAGACCTCATTTGGATCGGACCTCACCATATCATGTTAGTGAAGACATTCAACTTCTTTATAATTCTGTTTTCTAACATGTATATTTGAGGCTATTAAGTGACAGAATACATGAAAATACTTTGTATAAAGTTTGGTGCGTAATAGGAAATGTACGCACAATTGAAGGATATAAATTTGAAATCTCGTTATCTGTGGTATGGTAATGAATAAATAGAGAAATAAAGAAGTAGATATAAGCTCATTTGTTTCACTGGTAAGCCCAAAATGCAGTGTTATTCCTACATATGGCTCAATTCTTCAGTCAAATGATGGCATATGTTGACTCATACCAAGAAGGTCCCTTTCTGCCACTCTGAAATTCTACTTAATACTTAACAGCATTTTTAAAAATATTTCATTAGTCTCTTTCCAGGACTCTTTAAAATAAATGTAACATTTCTGATTGAGGGTTGGTGTATCAAAGTTCTAGTGCCCTGGGTTTTAGTAGAGGACAGAACCAAGTAACCAAGTTACTTCCAGGAACTATTATTGAACAACTCTCATGTTCCAAGCTTTAGGCCAGAAATGAATCCCTGGTTGTTTTTAAGATTCAAACTCTGGTCTGCAGGGATAACACAAACAGAAGGAGCTGTCCCCAAAGTCATAACTTTTTCTATTTAATTGAATAGTGAACAATGGTTGAGGTCAGGCAGAAGGATTGTACACATTGCGATCCCTCAGCATTCCCTGTATCTATAGGCAGACAATCTAATCACTGCTTCCTTGTGTTATTTAATAGGATTGCATAAGCTGGGAAAACCGAGTTAACAAAAAATTATATGTAGTTACTGTATGTCAGATATGACCAAGAATGCAGAGACAAAGAAGAATCATGAGAATCAAAAGACAAGTAGATTAAGATGCCTGCAAGTATCAGTCTCCACAAACTTGAGATAAGAAAAATGAGAGGGTCCCCAGCTCCCACCACCAACTGCTCTGAAAAGGATCACATTAGAATGTCCTCGATAGAGTGGGACAAAAAATGTGAAACAAAATTCCAAGATATAAAAGAGATGGGGCTTATTGGTTAGGTAGAGATTAATGGAATCCTGATACTATGGGCCATACTACCATTCGGGTCTAGAATTGAACTTCCCTCTGTATTATAATAACCAACCATGTAAGACCCAAAAGGAAGCATTCATCTATGACCAAGTACAGCAGGTTAGGAAATAAGGAGGGGTGGAAACAGGAAGCACAGGGAGGAAGTGGACTAAGTGATGCTATATGAGGGGAGAAGATTGCAGTAGTAGAGGATCTGAAATAAAATGTGCGAATGAATGTAAAACTGATGATCTGCTGTGTGGTCTTCACCTAATTCACAATGAAAAGTTAAGAAAGGAAAGATACATCATAATCAGCTAGAAAAAAATTTAGATTGCTAGGAAAAGGAGAGTATGCCACTAAGTAATATTTATAAAGCTTACTATCCTGGGGCAATTCTTTAAAAGTATATGCATGCATGGAAGCACCCATAACTATATCTGGCTGGCAAGGCTGGCAACAAGAAGCCATGGAAATTGCAGTGTTGGCAGTATTTGTCCATTCAAATCTATCTCCTATCCAACTGAACTCCATTTCCTCCTCCTCCTTTGATTCCCAGGCAGTCTTCCGCCCACATTGAGTTACAGACTTGTTAAGACTTCCTAACTACTGGCATCTGGGACAAAGAAATGCTTGTTTTCTTGCTGCTCCCTTCATTTTACAACTCACTCCCTCCCTTACCTCCAAGTTGTTAACCTGGCCTACCAAAGCCAGTGAGAGGGACTTAAAGTGAACATGAAAATGAAGTGGGAGGGTCACTGCGATGCTCAGATACCAGGTTTTGTTCTCATCGCAGGTCTTAACTGCTTGCTCCATTAATTCCAAGGAATTGGGCACAGGTGAAGGAAAGAACTGCCGCTTGCTGATGTTATCCAAGATTTACCTTCCAAAGACATTAGCTGGAACTGGTTTGCTCAGGTTTCTCTTCTCTTGTACGTCAAGGGCACCAGTTTGGCCAGCCACACTTAAAGAATTAGTTGGGATTTTTCTCAAGGTACCATATTGTTTGTGATCAATTACCAATTATATGCCAGAGGAAATTCCATCAGATCAGAGAAGTTTCCTTCCATCCTCCTACAGACAGGTCAATCACCTCCTGCTGAACTCTGGAGAAACTGGAAGTCAGAGAAAACTAGCAGTCTGGCTCCAGCTGGTTTATGAGTTCCCAGGAACTCACTGGGCATTCCCTCCCAGCCTTATATACAATGATGATCCTGTAAGTAGCTACAAATGAGGCATGTGAAATAGAACCTACTGCAAATCAGGTTGTTCTCTTCTTTTTTCAGTCCTGGAGAGGCAGTTGTCAGGACACAAGTGATGGGATCTTTCTCTGACACAATTTAACAAAGTAACTCTCCTACTGACTCCATAATAATGATAAATGTGGGGTTGTGTGCTTTGACATAATGACTTGGTCACAGCTACATAGCCGTGCTTCTCTCTATCTCCAGTTTCCCCACTCAGACTTTGTATCATATCGGCTCCTGAGGACTCTGATTGAGCATGGTCTATACAGTAAGCTGAAATATGGCCTTCTGAAACAACTGCGGTTTCATCCCTGAGACCCTTAAAAGTTACACTCTTTGAAAAAACAAACCAAAATCCCTGTCTCTGTCCAGTCTATTCTGACTGACAGTGACTGCATGGAGAGTAGAATTGACCCATAGAATTTTTCTTACTTAAAAACCATTGATGGGAACTGACTGCACCACCGTAGTTCCTTACTGTATGACCAGGGTCCCTTAACTATTGCCTAACTTCAGCACACCTACAAAGACTTTTAGTTGTGATTTTAGAGAACCTCAACACAGTACTATGGAAAGAATACTAGATTTTCAGTTAGTCTCATCATAAATGAGATAAAATAATGATGCTTTCATATCATGACAAGTAAATGGTTTGGGATATATTGCTCAGTCACTTTAAACTTCAAATGTCTCATCAATAAAATGATGGGTTCTCACCAGTAGACTTTGATCACTCGTACTTCCTAATCCCCTCATGTTATTGGAAAAGTTGACTTTCGTCTTTCTGCCATCATCTGGTTCCTGGCTTATGTACTATATGACATGGGGGATGAGATGCCACATTTCCATCACATTGTATTCCAAAAATCAGTTTGGGCTCTAAGCTCTATGGCTTACCAGGCAAACTTTGTGGATGTCTGGACAGACTTTAGAGTCTCCCAAGGGTAGAAGGTTAAGGACAGAAAGAAAAAATAACATGGTAGTCAGAGGACAGGTGTTAACTTTGTGGAGCGGGTGATCATAACCTGTAAGAGAGAGAGAAGTAATTAAAGAGGGGGTAAGAGTGAAGTTTGGGGGTGTTGATCAGTTATTTGAACTGTTTAATACATAGTTGATGAAAATATGGAACACTAAGGCTTTTAAAGGCAACTGCACACCCCCACAAGTCCAGACCATTCATCAACCAACCAGACTAACAGTGATTGGGTCCATTCTGACGTATAGCGACCCTACAGGACAGAGTCAGACTGCCCGTCTGGCTTTCTGAGACCGTAAATCTTTAGAGAGTAGAAAGGTTCACTTTTCTTCCTTGGAACACCTGGTGGTTCCAGCCTGTCGACCCAGCAGTTAGCCGTCACTTGGTAACCCACTCTAGCACCTGTAAGAGCTCATCTGTTGACGATGGGGTAGGCAAGTGTGACAAAAGCTATTCTTTACACTTCCTTAAACTTAGGAAACGAGTGTGGACATTAGGCAACAGGGTGTCATGAGCGGAAGAAAGCAAAGGATGTTGGAGAAAAGTGCAATGACAAATTTCAAACTTCCTTTTAACATGTTTCAGTGAGATGCCTCTAAGCACAATGACAGTGACCCTGTTTCTTTTCTTTCTATTTTCAAGCCTCACCGGCCAATCTGGAGCAGAGATGACAAAGGAAGAGGAAAAGCAGGAAAAAGGATTTGGATGGCTTCAGATAAGGGGCTTTGTGTCTGTCAGGGTCCTTCATTGTAGCACAGACAACACAGTGGCTGTTTTTGTCAAATGCAGATGTGAAATCATTTAGCCAAGATGCTGAGTCAGTGACATTTCTTCATACAAGAGTGGGCAGAGAGTTAAATTCAACATGTAGTATCATTGTTACTAAGAAAGCATTATTAGGATCCAGAGCCCTTAAGTTATAAACAGAATGTCTTCAAAATGTCACAGCACTCATTATTGCTGCTAGTAGGTGTGGTGGGGTCAGTTGTGATAGCAACACACTGTGCAATACTATGAAATACTGCCTAATCCTACATCACTGTCACAACCATTGCAATGGTCCATTATTGTAGTCACTATGTCAATCCAAATCCCTGAGGACTTTCTGCATTTTTACTGACCCTCTATTTTTCCAAGCGTGATGTACTTCTCTAGAGATTGATCCCTGTGGTAGCTTGCAATAAAGTCATTCATTCTCACTTTTAAGGACCATTCTAGTAGAAAGGGGGAACCAATTACAAGAATATTAAAATAATATCCTCCCTGGGGTATGGACAACAGGGAAGCGGGTGAAGGGAAGCATCAGAGGATGTACGGTATGACAAAATAATAATAATTTTTATCAAGGGTTCATAAGGGAAGGTGCAGCAGAGAGGGAGGGGAAATATAAGGAACTAATACTAAGGGCTTAAGTAGAAAGGAAATATTTTGAGAGTGATGATGGCAACAAAAGTACAAAGGTGTTTTGCATAAGATAGATGTATGTATTGGATTTGATAAGTTATATGAGCCACCAATAAAATGATTTTTTTAAAAAGGACCATTCTAGATAAACTTCTTCCAAGATAGACTTGTTTGTTTTTCTAGAAGCTCATGGTACTTTGAATATACTTTGCCAATCTTATAGTTCAAATGCACAAATACTTCTACAGACTTTCTTAATTATTGCCCAGCTTTCTCATATATATGAAGGGATTGAAACTGCCATAGCTTGGGTCAGGTTCATCTAATTTTTCTACATAGCAATGAAGAAAAGGAAAGTGAAAATGAGAGCCAATTATTACATTTCCATCAGGTAAGAATTGCAATGATTTAATGACATGCTTATTATAATGGATATGGGTAAGTATATTATTTTTGCATTCTTGTTGAAGAATAGTTTATATATGAATGAAAAATTAGAGTGCTGTACCTAAAGTAAAGAGTGTTTGGAATTTTGAGAAAAAATGAATCTGAAAAGACAGTCTGGATCAGCAATGTACATTTCATCAAAGCCATCCCAACCACAAGAAAGTGTACACATCCAAGTGTAATCTTCTCAAGGTGCAAATATAGACAAGCTTTGGCTTAATAATAGCATACCTAAAGAGTAAAGAGTTTTTTGGGGAACATAAAATATTTCTTCTTCTTAGAATGTTATTTAGTATCTCTAGTCTTCACTTTTTAAGAGAAAATAACAGTAGTGTGAAAGTAGCCCATGTCTACAAGGATTCTTCTGGAAAGTAATAAATAGGTAGTGATGCATGTGAAGTACATACCTTAATGCTTGCCATAGAGGAAGTACCAATAAAAGAGCTAGCTATCAACACAATTAAATCACCTCAAAGAAAATAGTAGCCTCTCTTGTAATAGTAGGTTGTTTATCTTTCTGGTTGGCAAGACTATGTGTTCCTGATGCACTGGTGACTTTTGCATTGATGTGGTATTTTGGACCAGTTTATTTTCCAAATGAAGATGATCTGATACCATATTTCCTTGAGGTCTCTCTTTCAAATAGAGCTTCTCCTGCCATGCTATGAAAAGGGGCAAGGATTCCTGCATTTGGCCATCTAGCCTGGCAGCAACATCACTTACTCACTAACGGAGCAGACCCCAAGTCCATCTTTGATAGGAAGCCTGGAAGGGAAGTCATGGGGTGGGGTTGGGAGTAGGGGCTTATCATAATTTGGGTCCATAGGCACAATTCACATTGAACACACCACTGCTTTTTGACACATTAGTGAACTGGATTTAGATCTGGGGACCAAAAAGGCTGGAGAATTCTGTTGTTTCCAGTTCACCCACCAACTCACTTAACTATAAAAGATCACTCTTTGCATTCACGCTGGAAAAATGTGATGTTTCTGGGGAATTCTCTTTGCTTTGAATCTCCTCTCTGACTCCCTGTTGGTTTGTTTTGGTTTGGTTTTGAGAGATTACACTCTTCTCTGCTGTTTGGCTCCAGATTTTGAAGGACTTCACAGTAAGTGAAGGCGAAGAGAGCCCTGGAAGACATCCTTTCATTGCCCTTGCTTTATCACTAGACTTCAACGCCTGCAACTTTACACTTCTGCCTGAACCCAGTGTGGCGATCATGTATTGTTTATGCCAATTTCATGATTGGGATGTAGGGGTGGAGTCTAGCCTGTTAATCTGGAGATAGCCATTGAGTAGCCAATGAGACCTCTGTGTGGACATGGCTTTCTTCTGAGACTTTTGGGAAATCTCACGATATTTCCCTCGTGGTGATGACAGACCATCTCTCCAATTGTTGGGAGTTGTCTCTGAGATGAAAAACAACAGACGGGACGAGATGGCAGCATCTGAGGAGCTGGAGGAGAAGCCACACAGCCTTGTGCCAATGGAGCCAGACCTCTGGAGCTGGAGGAGCCACGTGGACACCCCTGTCATTGCTGAGTTGCTTTTACCACCACTGGATGGTGTTGATGGACCTGGAGCCCTGTAAGTGAGGAGCCATGGGGAGACCCCTGCCAATGCCAGGACTCTGCACCACTGACCTGTGACTTGGTGAGTCAGAGGGAGTCTTTGGAGACTGGTGTCAGGCATGTGGGCTAGTATCAGACTTGTGACTTTGAACATGACTGGGTTGGGATGCTTTCTCGGTGTTCCATTCCTCTTATATAAAAACCTTACCCTCTTATCCATATGCACGTCTATGAATTTGTTTCTCTAGTCTCCCCGGACTAACACACCCAGTCTCTGACATCCAGTACCTGGTACACTCTCCAGGTTTCAGGCATCTGGGAGGAGTTGCTCATCTCTCACCATACGGTGCCCAGCATGCTGCATAACTCAAGGCTGAGCTCTCTCAACCCTTTGGTTCTTTCCTAGTTCTGACTCCTCAGTAAAAGCATACCAGAAAGTGCTTGTGAATATGGGCAAGCTCATTCTGTAATTGGTTAATTTCATTTTAAGTTATATTATACAAGAATAAAGAGTGGTCATTAAATGCTATAAGAGCTCTGATTAATGTTTAATCAAACCCATATCATGCAAATGATGTTTTCAAAATAAAAAAGGCAGACGAAGCGCAGGACTGCTGTTCTAGTCCCTAATCACTATGCAGGACAAATAGCAGGCTTGATAAAGTGGTTCCTCAGTTCAGTAGTGACAATCAACAAGAGACAGCTTTGCTCATGTACAGTTTGTTCACATTCTTTCTTCATTCTAATGATCAGAATGAGAACAGTGAGAAGCAGAAGGTATCTTAACTATGAACTCATTCTTGGTCATTTGTGTCAGTCAGAGTGGCCTATACTATGTTTCTTTAAGAATCAAACACTCAATCACAATGATTTAACATGCTCTGCTTTTTCTCTTACAAAGTTACACTGAAAGCTCCATAGGACCCCAGGGCCATTCTTCTATGTTGTGACTCGGGTATTCCTGTCTGGTACCATCTTGTGACTCCATCTCAGTCTATATAATTACCATTGCAGGGGGAGAAAGAAACTGAGTCCTACACATCTTGTCTTAAACACAAAAATCACCCTGAGTCTTACTTTATTGACCATAATTATTCACAGTCAATGAATATAGGGAATCCCTTGGAATAAAACTATCTCTTTCATCATATACCAGGGAATATAACTCTGGCTCATCAGTAAGATGGAAGGTTACTCAAAATCACTGTGACAAAGAAGAATCTTGTCTGAACCTGAGTTATCCTGGATCCAAGGCCAGTGTGTCTTACTGTTGTTTTACATCTTTGTTTTGTGATGACTTGAAATTTATTTCCTCAGTAGTGACAATCAACAAGAGACAGATTTGCTCATGTATACTTTGTTCACATTCTTTCTTCATTCTAATGATCAAAATGAGAACAGTGAGAAGCAGAAGGTATCTTAGCTATTGCCACCATTGGTCTCCATCTGATTTCATATCTTTGCCATCTTCTAAAGAGCTTATAGTGTATGTAGTATATTTTCCTGCTATTCATTCTTTAATTTTAATAATAAATAATAATGTGTTAGTCCAGGTAGACTTGAGAAAAAAATTCATAGACACACATATGGATATAAGGGAAAGGTTTATATATAAGAGGAATGGAACATTGAGAAAACATCTCAACGCAGTCCATTCCAAGGTCATAAGTCCAATACCAATCTATAAAGTCTCCTTCCAACTTACAAAGCACGTGCAATGAAACCAGGACAATCACAGGCAGTTGGGTGCAGAGTCTTGTGTATCCAGCTCGGATAGAAGCATCTTGGCACTGGCAGGGGTCTCTCTGTGGCTTCTTCAGCCCCAGAGTTCTGGTTCCATCAGGCTAAATCCATGTGGCTTCTCCTCTGGCTCCTCTCGTCTCCAAGAATCAGGATCGATCAGCATGCTGTCATCTCATCTTGCCAGTAATTCATCTCCCAGGAACTCAGTCTAGTCTCTCTCCTCGAATTGGAAAATACTGCCAGACTTCCCATAATTCTCAGGAGAAAGCCATGTCCACACAGAGGCCTCATTGGCTATCTCCAAAGTGGCAGGCTAGACTTTACTCCTACACTCCCAATCATGAAATTGAAATCAAGTACATGACCATCAGAAATCAATATGTTGAAAATTGATCACATATGAAATACTATGCTAAGTATTTAACATACATTAATCCTAATAATTTCAAGTCACTAAAAACTACTCTGTCCACTTTATGGATAGAGCAAATGAAGCTTCAAAACTAATTCCTATGTATTGCATCTCCTTTTACTCTTCTAGGATTATTGGTTTGTATATTTGAGTTACTCTACCATGTTCAGCATTATGTCTTTCCCACTTCACCTATAATTTGCTTAAATGATAACATGACTCTAAGACCACTCCGATCTTGGATTCCAGGAGAGCAGACTGGAATAAGAGCCAGGCAGCTGGCTAGAGGAGTTTTCTAGGAAGCTGCACTGCCAGTCGATGTATTTTTATTGGAGTTTTCACAAGGTTCCGTGTGTGCCTGGATGGTGAACACAGGCAGTTGTACCTCAGATATTTTCTCTGTGGGCTCAGAGAAAGGTGTGTTGAAGATCAGCTATACACATGCACATCGCTCAGGCACAGAGAGAACAGAGGAGCACAGATCCCTTAGATACCAAAGAGAAGAGAGAGTACACAAAAATATACCTGTGAAATCTACATTTAAAGAAGTTTAGTCCAAACAAGACACCGGGCAAGACACAGATATTTAGACCTGATATAAATCAGAAGGGTGATGAGGAAGGGCATGTCAGAGATGTTAATAAGATGTGTCGGAATATTTAGCTTTGTGATATCTCCGTGGGTTGACTTGATCTCTCTTTCAACAATCACTTACTGAATAATATATTATGTGCAAGGAATTGTGGCCCCTATGGTGAGAGTATCTGGTAGTATTCCCATCAGATATAAACAACCAAGAAATGACTGTATTTCCAACAGTTGAATGGATCACAGCTGGTATGATTTTGTTCACCACAGTCTCAATCAATGGAAACCAAGCTTCCTGAGGCAACTTACTCTATATACCTATGTATAAGCCAAGTTTTTCAGCACATTTTTAATGTGGTTCTTGTGTTAAAATTTGGTGCCTCAGCATATATGGGTCAGCTTATATGGTATAAGCTGTATATACAGTGTATACAGGATATACAGGATATACTGTATATATTCACAGTATATATGGTATATATAGTAGGTCCCAATACTTAGAGCTTAGGTTTTTTTGTTTCATTTTTAACATAATTGCTTTCTCTTTCATTTCACTCTCATGTCCCAAGGCACGCAAAAGCTAAGGGTGGCCATTTTTGGTGAGTTGCCACAATGAAAGGCTTATTATACCAACTGCTGAAAGGGCTTTTGGCAAACAGTCTTCATCTGTCAAGCTGTTTTGGGAGTACCTCTGCTGGAAGGTGCCCTGCTGGCACTGTCGGGTTAGTTTTGGACTGAAAACAACCGAGTCAGTGGTTCAAACCCACCAACTGCTCAATGGAAGAAAAAAATGAGGCCATCTGATCTCCTAAACATTTACACTATCTGAAATTCTATATAGGGCCGCTACAACTGGCAATTGACTTGATGTTTATGTGTTTAGGTTTTTGGTTTTATTGAAAGAAATAGCCTTGCCAGAGGTCATACTTAATCCTGGTGAGGCTACATCTAATAATTTCCTGATATTTGAGGACCAAGGTCTGTCCCTCTCAGTTCAACACAGGACAACTCTGAGGGACCAGTCAACCTTCAGAATTCCCCATGGAATCAGTTGAGGATGCTACTGAAAAGGTTTCATAGCACAGTGTCTCTCTTTGTCCAATTCTGGTCCTTCAATTCCTCTTCACACGTATAGTCCCCAAATAGAACCATACGTAAAGACTTTCAAGTTGAATTCCCAAACAGGCTGTTTCTTTTGAAACCTAAACTATGGTGCAGTTTCTGTCTTAAATCATCACCTGTAGACCTCTGCCTGGTTTTCCTCCTCTTTGTTCTCTCCCATACTGACCTAACCATTAAAATGGTTTTGCTTGGTTATCTCAAGAAATCTGCTCAATTATCTTTAACTCTTCCTTTCTGTCCAAGGTTCTGTTTACTTCACTCCTTCTCATAAATACATCTCTTTTTTGTTTGCTCTATGAAGAAAATCTATGCTCCACATGGAAGGGTTACAGAAATATGTATGCCCCCACCACCACCCCGCTTAATATGAGGAACTAGGAAAAGGCCCTTGAAGGCTATCTGTGGGTGAAGCAAGGCAAAGATTGTACCTTCAAAGAGCTCCAAAATTCAGATCACTGCTGGAGATCATAACTATGACATGAGGTATCAAGTAATAAAATCTTTAAGGAAACGTGCCAGATAATATGTGTGAGAGTCTGAAAGTGAGGGATTTCCAGCTAAAAGCGATAGCAACATTGTGATGAGCAAATCACCATTCAGCTCGATTTTGAAAGGTAAGGATGATTTATGCATGGTATCCTGACAAGAAGGCATTGTTTGTGAGAAGACAATGTGAACAAAGGCATAAAAGCAGAAAGTTAGAAAGCACAGAAAGGGGGGTGGGTAACATGATGCTCACAGCATAAGTGTTTCTACAGCAATAATAAATAAAATTGGGCATATCAGTTGAGGTAAAAGGCATTTGGAATTTCAAGGGGAAACTAAGAGTGGAAAGAATGGAAACATTTTTTTCACTTTAAAAATAATGCCTTAATAACATACTTTATGTTTCAAGAGGTGTTTTCCATCCATCACTGTGCCGCCGTCTCACAAGGAAGCTGGGGAAGGTGCATATTATCCTTATTAACAAATGAACAGAGAAATTACCTGACATATGGGAAAGCACATCTGTCATAATATTTTCACCAGCCTCAAAGATTTCCATTTTCAAATTTGTTTTTAAGGGAATCCTTTGTAGGTACTAGATCTGAGATGTATGAAGACAGAACAAGGGAGACTTTTCTTTATGACCATGCCTCTGTTCCAGACCCAATTATCTTTGGTGATGTCACTCTTCACCCAGCCACTTCCCCTAAACTCCTTAAACTCACCTGCTCCTCTCTTCTTCATTCTGGCATGTAAATCTCTCGACTACTAGAGTCAAGCATCTCAAGGACAACACTACACAATGCACTTTTTTCATTAGAAACACTGAAGCAGAAGGTCTTTGCCAAAGACTGATGAAATAAATCATATGCAATTCCATGTAATGAGAATGTCAGGAGCTTCCCTGAGTGAAGCTGCATCTTTTGAAGTTTTTTTTGTAGGTCACAGAAAACAACTTTTGTTCATCAGATGAAAGGGATTCTTCCCCCTCCCTTCCGTTTTGGATAGAAAGTGGAGTAGTCACTGGCAAATTAAGAACAACCAAGAGAGGAAAAATAACCAAGAGATCTACAAAGACCACAGCAGCAGGTGTTTGTCAGCTTTCTTTCTTAATTGAGGTCAGACATGTGACTCATTCCCTACTCATCTCAATTCCGGTGACTTCCATTTCAACGTCAAACTCCTAAGTCAGAGAGTTTCAGCTTGGATCAATATGTCCTATTGACAGTCAAACACAGACAAGAGTCCCAAAGTAAGAAGGGTATAGGCTTTGATAATCACTTGATAATAGGCTTTGACAATCACTTGATAATCACTTGAAAACAGTCACCCCCAAATATGCCTTCTCTCTCCTACCCCTCAGCTGCTCAGCACATGTGTCCTCACTTCTTTTATTCACAGAAGGAGACTTGATCGAATATTGGTTACATGTTGGCTTGCTAACTGCAAAGCCAGCACTTCAAAACCATCAACTGCTCTTAAGAAGAAAGATGGAACTGTCTACTCCCATAACCACGTGCAGTCAGGAAATCTCCAAGAGCAGTTCAACTCTGCCCTGTAGGGTCACTATGAGTCTGTATCAGCTTGAAGACAGTGAGTTTGGATTTTGAGCTTTTTGTCTCACATTCAGGATGCATCTCTGTGTGTCAGAGAGTCTTTAACGTTTTACATGGAGTAGGTTGTTTGTTATTTTTGTGTGCCATCTAGTCAATACAATCCTATAGGACAAACTAGTACTGCACTCAGGTTTGAAATCCTTCCAGAAGCAGCTCACCAGGTCTTTCCTTCTGTGGAGCAGTGGGTGGTTTCAAACAACGTACTTTTTGGTTACCAGCAGAGCATGTAACCATTAGGCCACCAGGACTTTTCACTTATAATAAATAGTTTCTACTATGGGGTGGTTGATTCCATATCTTAAAGATGAAGAAACTGAGGTATGGATTAGGGAACGCTAAAGACTACTCAATACCCAGTTGACAAAGTTTGAATTCAAACCCAGACAGTTTTGACTTCACAGTCCACACTGTTAGTTAGTAAGTTAACAGCAGGTAACTAATGCATTGCTTGTTGATTGATGTGCTAGGAGGTTATATTTGAGGCCATATGACTTTTCACTTGTTTACAGGAAGCCCTGAATCAACAGCCAGATTATAGAGCTATCTTCCATCTTTGTTTATTTTTCCTCTTGCCCAACTATACAGACTACAGGGTTGGGTCTCAGAAGGCTCTTAATAAAACGTGCTGACTGATTTCCTAAAATCAGCTCTCCAACCGCCTTGTTAATGCTCACTTAGAAGTCTCTGTACAGCTGCTACAGGTTTCTTCTTTTCATTAAATGGGCCTGTAATGAGGTTTTAACATCTTCTTATTTCCTAGAGACCTCTAACGTTACACTGATATTTGGAAAATTCAGGTGTATCTTTAATCATCCATTTACTCATTTAAATGTGACTACTAAGTGCCAAGTAGTTAACCACTGCCAGAAAAACAGAGTTAAATAAACCCAAGCCAATAATTCAGAGAAGTTTGTAGTCAGTAGGGGAGAAAAGCAGTTAACCCAAACATTAAAATAACATGTATCAGGAAGAGCAGAGAACACTCACAATCGACTCTGCTCATTCATCAGCATGTATACTCAGTGATGGACTTCTCTTTTCCTCATTATACCAAATGAAGTGCCCATGCCCAACACCTTTCAATTTGCATGATACATCTTTCTCCTTGGTCAAGGGTTTCAGTCCAGAAAAAGTTCTATGTTTTCTCTCTCTCTCTCTCTCTCTCTCTCTCTCTCTCTCTCCCTCTCTCTGATAATTCCAATATATAATCATGCCATTCTGCCTTCCATTTTAAGAAATAAACTCACTCTAAGCCCATATTTCCCCTGCAGTTATTCCTAGATATCTGTTTCCTGTTACTATGAACTACACAAGAGTTCTTTATACTCACTGTTATCCATTCTCATGGATTTTGTCCTTCTTATTCTTCTTCAACTCAATCTTACCAGGATTTTGTTCCACGAAAACTCTTGGTCAATCTCCAGGCTCCATAGTAAGGCAAATAAAACCTTGAATAAACTGAGCGCAGCCATATTTCTAGCCTCTTCTCACTCACATCCCTCCTCTCCATTATGTCTGCAATGTGTTGACATTGTTTGCTGACACGTAAAATCAGAATGGGACTTACTCCCTCTCCTTGTCACCAATTACATGGTTTCCTTAAGCAGTGGGTGGGTGGGGTGGGGGAAAATAAATGATATAATCCATGTTAATTTTTTAATTAGAGTATGCTGAACAAATACAGAATATTGCTGGTGCAAACATTTCATTTACTTGAAGCCATCGAAGCTTGCTGCAGAAGTATGCCATAGATGATAACTAAGTCCTTGTTTCTTTCTATTGGGATTAAGAATAGCAATGACAACAAAATCAATCGTGACCCTGATGGGTCCTCAGAGAACTTTGCAAAACGGAAGTAACCAAATTATAAACTTGAAAAGTGACTTGGGATTATCTACACTATATTGAAGAGGTTCTGGTGGTTTTGTGGCTGAGGCCTTGGCCTGCTAACAGTTAGGGTGGCTTTCACACTTAGTAGCTGCTCTCCAGAAGAGAGATGAATCTGTGCACATAAAGATTTACATTCTTGGAATTCCTAGGCAGGTAAGGTCACTATGAGTTGATTTTAATTTGCTGGCAGTGGGGTTTTGGACAGAGCAGGATTCTGAGGTCCAGAGATCAGCTGAGGAGCACCAGATCAAAACATACCCAAAGGATCCAGATCTTTGGGATCTCTGTCTAGTGCACTTTACAGTAAAGCAAATGGCAGGGGAGGCTGGGGGTAAATGGAGAGCCAGTATCAATTAGTACAAAAATGAATAAATGGTTCTAAAACTGATTGTGGTGGTGATTGTACAACGCTTCTTGATATGATTGAACTATTGAATTGTAGGGTACGTGAATTTTATGCCAATAAAACTGTTTAGGAATCTATTTTAGCTACCACTAGTTTATGATGAAATACCATGTAGTGTAAGATAACTTTTACATTTGCTGATTTGAAAAAGTTGCACCATTTGCAATCCCAAACGCTAAATCCAATCACTCAAAATGATTCACTGATACATTAGGGAACTCAAGACAGTGGTGAAAGGGGTCAAGAGTACCTTCTCAGAAGACAAAGAGTTCAGACCAAATTATCCTTCCTAGTCTTTCTATCTTGTAGCATCATCAGGAATGACCTAGAACCAGAGTCCCTTCAAGTAACATTTATGTATTTATTGCTGTGGACCACAATCCTTACCCATTGTCCAGCCTGCTCAACACCTTCTTGCAAATTTGGCAAGTTCCCTTATTTGAAGGTGTTAGCAATGAGTTCAGTCCCTGGTGACTTCTGAGTTTTAAAAAAATGCAATCAAGGAGCCAGTTCATCCAGTCCACAAAGCTAGGACACTATGGTCCAACAGCTGCTACTGGTTAGAACTCTCTGCCTTCCAGGCATTATTTGTATTATGAGCCATGGTGGGAATTGAAATGATACCTGATCACAGGGTAGGCAAAATTGCAGTTGACAGGATTCGAATACTTCTTTTATTCAAGTACCAGGTGTCAGTCTAGACAACAGAAATATAACAATGCAAAAAAAAAAACAGATGAAGTTCTGGATGCTATCTGGCTTGTGAATGATGAGCATTTATAACCATAGAGAGCCAGGTCTGGAACCTACTTCTAGTTTTATCATTAATCATCAACAACTACATGGTTATCAGCTTTAATCGCCACATCTGCATAATCATTACCCTAATCCCCACTTACACGTCCTTATGAAAATCAAATGAAAAAGTTTGTGTTCCTGTCCCAAGGGAATGTCAAAGAAAGACTTTGGGGTCAGGGCGTGGCACAACAGACTCCACCGGGAAACATTCCTAAAGGTCAACAAACAGATCATGAACTATTCTCAGACTTTTTCTGTTTTGTGTGTGTCGTTATTTTGCTGTTTTGTTTTCTTTTGTTGCTTTGTTTTGCTTCATCTTGTTTTTGTGCATACTATTATATCTGCAGGTCTATCTAGATAAGACAGGTAGGACAAGCAATCTGGAAGAGAAAACAATAGGATCAATGGTCCTGGAGGTACATGAGAGAGGGGAAGGTGGGGCAAGGAAGTGACATTAACAAATCCAGGGAAGAGGGAACAACAAGTGATCCAAAACCAGAGCTGAGGAGGGTGTCAGAGGCCTGGTAGGGCTTGATCAAGGGCAACGTAACCAAGAGGAATTACTGAAACTCAGATGAAGGCTGAGCATGGTAGTTGGACAAGAGGAAAGTAAAAGGAAATAAAGGAAAGAACTAGGAAGCAAAGGGCATTTACAGAGGTATAAATATAGGCATGCATATAGATAAACATATATATGATATTGAGGAAATTTATCTATGTGCATGTATCTACAGGTCTAATATTAAGGTAGCAAATCAACGTTGATTCTCCACTTAAGTACTCCCTCTATGCAAGAATATTTTATTCTATTAAACTGGCATTCCATGATGCTCACCTTCCATACATAATTGCTGAAGAAAAAGACATAAGCAAATGGGGTGAAGAAAGTTGATGGAGCTTGGCTATCAAAAGATATAGCATCTGGGATCTTAAAGGCTTGAAGATAAACAATTGGCCTCTGGTTGAGAAGCAACAAAGCCTACATGGAAGAAACACACCAGCCTATGTGATCATGAGATGTCAAAGGGATCTGGTAGCAGGCATCAAAGAACAAAAAATCATCATTGTGAATGAGGGGGAGATCCAAAGCCCATCTATAGACAATTGGACTTCTCTTTACAGAAGGGTCATGGGGAGAAGACGAGGCAGTCAGGGTGCAGTGTAGCAATAATGAAACCTACAGCTTTCATTTAGTTCTTAAATGTTTCCTCCCACCCCCACCAATCATGATCCCAATTTGCCTTACAAATCCAGCTAGACCACAATATGCACACTAGTACAGATCAGAGTTGGAAACATAGCGACTCCAGGACTGATGAATCCTTTAGGACCAGTGGTGAGAGTGACCATACCAGGAGGGTAGAGAGAAGCTGGGGTAGAAAGGGGGAACTGATTACAAGGATCTACATGTAACCCCCTCCCTGGGGGACAGAAAACAGAAAATGGGTGAAGGGAGATGTCGGACAGTAAGACATGACAAAATAAGAATAATGTATAAATGATCATGGTTTCATGAAGAAGGGGTAATGGGGAGGTTTGAGAAAATGAGGAACTGATACTAAGTGCTCAACTAAAAAGCAAATGTTTTGAGAATGATGATGGCAATAAATGTACAAATGAGCTTGGCATGATGGATTGATGGATGGATTTTGATAAGAGCTGGAAGAGCCCCCAATAGTATGATTTTTTTAAAAGCTTATTTTCCTATTATATAAAACAGTGAAAAGCTACAAAACATCATGTAAAAGCATTACTACTAATTATTTCCATAGTCTAGATCCAATTAATATGTGCCTGTCCACAGAGAGCTCCTTGTAAACTAACAGTATCTTCACTTTCCCCATTAAGTTATTAACAGTTCTTTACTCCCAGGCTTTATTTCTGCTGTTTTCCCCACCAAAATTGCCTCCATCTTATCCCTCAGGTTCAAATTCAGCCCCTACAGGATTTAGGCAAGTAACTTAAAGTCAGCATAGCCTGTCTTAGGTTAGTTATTTTTTTTTTAAAGTGAGTTCTAGGAATGAAAGCATGCCCCCTGTTAATTAATGCCAAGTGAAAACACAGACAATTAAAACAATGGAAATGTTATCCAGAGAAATTAGTCAAGAAAAAGAAATAAAGGCATTCCAATCGAGAAGAAAGACAACATAAAACTACTTCAATTTGCTGAAGACATGAAGTGCAGCTCACAGAAAACTCCAAAGAATCCACAAGATGGATATTAGGTAAAACACATGAATTAAACAAAATAGCAGATACAAAATAGATGTCAATGAATATCATTTTTGTATTTTTGCATCAACAGTAAATGCTCAGAAAATGAAATTAAGAAAGGAATTCCATGTACAATAACATCTAAAAAGCTTTATTCTAGCTTTTAGTATTTCCTGTTTTTTTTTTTTCTCAACTGGTTTTTTCCTCTACTTTATTTTGCTATTGCTGTTGGGGTTTCTGGCTCTGTGTTTGTCTTTGCATGTTTTTAGGTACTTCAAATTCAAGATGGATCGGCTGAGCCCCGGTGGTGCAGTGGTTGAGTGCGGGACTGCAGCCCACAGGGTTGACGGTTCAAATCCAGCAGCAGCTCTCAGGGAGCAAGGCTGGGCTTCCTACTCCCAGTAGGGCAGTGATGCCATAAAAAAAAAGAAAAAATTCAAGATAGATGAATGTCTAGGCAGTCGATGAATTCTTGGTCTCTTGGGATGAGGCACAGAAGAGAGAGAGAGAAATCAGGATCTAATGACAAAGAGTACAAAAAAGAAGTAAATATTCTAAAATTGATCATGATATGATTAAACTATGGAATTGTATGGTGTATCTAGTGTGTCCTTATAAAACTTTCTGAAATAATAATCAAGAATAAAATTAACAATGTTGTACTGTTGTAGTTAGGTCCTATAGAATTGGTCCCGATTCAGGATGACCCTATGTATAACAGAACAAAACACTTCCTCAGAGTTGTTATGTCTGAGTCTGTTGTTCCACTTACTATGTCAGTCCATCTTACTTACTGGTATAGTATTTTTTCTTTCTTTCTTTCTTTTTTTTTTTTTGTCTGCTGAAAGGGTGGGGGAGAGGGGAGACATCATTTCTGGAAGTATTGCCATACAGGTTGATGCATGGAGTGGATGCAGCAATCTCCTATTCCATCTCCCTGCTCCAAAAATCCACTTAACATATTGTCCTCAGATAGACAATGCATCGGATATTAAACTTATAAGAACAGATACTTTACTTGACCTTAACCAAAAGGCCGAGAAGTGATTGGTGTAGTATTTATATAGTGAAAACTATAAAACATCCTGAAACAGAAATTGAAAGTACACAAATAAATGAAAAGACATGCCTTGTTAATAAGATGGAAGATAATATTGTTACAATGTCATTTTCACTGATATTGATTGTGTTAGATCCGGTCAACTAGAGAAACAAATCCAGAGATATTCACATGACTTCTTTGAAAATGATCATGGCAGCATGTGTGCAAATGTGTTTGGCACCATGAATGAATGCATGGGTTGTGATAAGAGATGCAAGAGTCCTCAATAAAAGTATTTAATAATAATAAAAAGGCCAACCTAGGGGTAAGCCCAAGTGGCATAGTGGTTGTATGCGGGACTGAGGCCCACAGGCCTGGTGGTTCAAATCCAGCTGCAGCTCTCCAGGTGCAAGGCTGGGCCTCCTACTTCCACCAGGGGTCAGTGATACCCACCAAACAAAACAAAACAAACAAACCAAGAAAAGGTCAATCTAGAATCTTAAAAAAAAAAAAAAAAGAGAGTGAACTTTATATCCATGAGCAATTGTATATTAAGAAAAGATCCCAGTCGAGTCCATATCAAGTCCATAGTTCAATAATAGTTCATAAGGACAATATTAGGTCATGAATTCCTCTTCAGAAACATGCAGCATATGCAATGATGCTGAATGTAGGCAGATCTCAGGCTAGTGGGTGGAAAGTCTTGCAGGTCCAGGGCTCTGGCTGCTGTTAGTGTGGCTTCATTTGGCATGTCAACAGGAATGTGTAGAAGAGAGAGTGTGCATCCTCCTTCAGGAAGGGAGCATTGAGTTCCCATCATCCTCAGGAAAAGACCAGACCCACACAGAGGCATCATTGGCTATGACCTGCTTGGCAGGCTAGACTCCACCCCTTCACTCAAGTTGACAGGATGCAATTCAAGGGCCTTTGAAATTTCTAAAATTGGCAAGGTTGATCCCTAAATTCATATAGAGTTTCATATACACTTACTAGCCAAACAATCTTGAAAAAATAAATAATAGGACTCAGATTTCCTCAAGTAGATACATACTATAATACTCCCATAATGAAAGCAACGTGGTACTACTCTCAGGAAAGCAGTAGAGACCAAAGGAATAGATAAAAGTTCAAACATATGTCTACACATATATGGTCTTTAAAATTTTATCTGTCAAGTCTACTCAAGGGGGAAGAATAATCCCTTCACTTGATGTTGGGACTACAGAATCTGCATAAGCAAAAGCATGAAGTTTATCCCATATACGATGATTTACTCAAAATGGCCCTAAAATGACTAAACTGGCCAGAAAATGGCCTACTATAAAAAATTAAAGTCTTAAAAATCCTAGGAACAAATATAAGGGAAGAATTTCAGATTTTGTGTTTGACAATGGATTCCTAGATATGATACCAAAAGAATAAGTGCATAAAGAAAAATCAATAAAGTGAACTTCATAAACATGAAAATTGTATACATCAAAGGAATATTTTTAAGTAAGTGAAGAAACAGCATACAGTTTAGGAAAATATACTTAGAAACTATTTACTAAACAGGATTAAAATTGAAAAAGTTATTTATGACTTAAGAACAAAAGGACAATAGACCTAATTTAAAACGTAGGCAAAGATATGGAATGGACATTTCTCTGTAAAAGGTATATAAGTGGTCAACAAGCATAAGAAAGCATGTTCACAGACATTAGTCATAGTGGCTGTTAATACCTCTGTACAATGGAAGGAAGCACTGCCCAGTCCTTAGCCATCCTCCCAATTGTTGTTATGTTTGAACCCATTGTTATTAGGAAAATATAAATCAAAAGTAAAATGAGACATCATCACACAGCTACTAGGGTGGCGATCATCAAAAAAGAAAGTAACAATTCTTGGCGAGGATGAAGACAAATGAAAGTTTGCCTGTATTCTTGGTCAACATGTAAACTGGTCTTCCCTGATAGGAAGAAAAAAGATGAGTAGTTTCTCAGAAAATTAAACTGAATTCAGTTTCCTCAGGTCTAGAGATTTGAAGACAGGGACTAAATATATGTACCCCAGGGTTCATCCCAACAGGATTCACAATAACCTAAAGGTGGAAACAACACTAATGTCTATCAATAGATGAATAAGCAAAAGGAGACATGTAGCCATAACGATATAATAAGTTCTAAAACATAGCATAGCCATAAAAACATTTGGTTGTCGTTGTTAGGTTGAATGCATTCTGATTCATAGGCACTGTATATACAACAGAAGAAGACCGTCCTGCACTCTGGAGACCTGAAATCCTGGGAACCTAATGGTAATACTTCGAAACACAATTGTGGTCAGCAGTTTGAAACCACCGGCAGCTCACCGGGACAAAGCTTAGATTTCGAGAAGAGTTACAGTCTCAGAAACCTAGGAGTCAAAATTGATTTAATGGCAATGAGGTCTGCTTGAAAACATTTTGCTGAGCAGAAAATGCACATGCAAAAGGACAAGTTTTGTAAGACCCACATATATAAATAAATCGAATAGGTAAATGCACATAGGAAAAATGTTTGGTTGGGAGATAACAAGGACTGGAATGCAGGAAGATTGGGGTGTCTTGGTAAAGGAATGCGAACTTTTTGTTTGGTGTGCTGAACAACTTGCTAAAATGTACAGTGGGGATGTTAGCCCCTACTGGGGAATGTCATTAATGCCACTGAACTAAATAATGAAAACCAAAATCAAACTAAAGTAGAAAATATTTTCACATATATATTTCACAATAAATTTTTTTAAATATAAATATATGTGTATCCATATATATGTGAATAATTATAGATAGATGACAGATATCCATTTATCCTTCTAAAGTGGGCAGTGAAGAAAAATGTAATACTTCAATACAAGCGACCAGCATTTCTGATTTGTAAATTTGTCACCAAGAATTCACTACATTTTCAACTACTACCATAACTTTATGCCACTCACGTGTATAATATTAAAAGATAAAACATCAGACATTATTTTCTTCATTGCCTTCTTTTCCTTTATTTTAGGGAGGCTAAAATCTTTGCATTCTATGGTTAATGATTGTCTCTCTCATATGTTGTACAAAGACATCAGAACCTTGTCTGCCACACATGCTTTCTTTATTTTATCCAATGACCACAGTCCAGCTAAATGTGATTGTCTAAAAATATCAAAGAAACTCTTGCCAACAGTAACACACTTAGTAAAAGATGGGTAATCAGGATGAAGGGACAGTCCCTGTGTAATTAGAGAGTTACCACTTCAGTCTTACATTATTCATGAAACAACTGTATCCAACATGCCTAAAACAACCACACACTAAATATGCCTTGAATGAATGAAAACATTGAATGAATTAAACATCTTTTGAAAGAATCCATGGAAATTCCAAAACACCCATGAATCTTCTGTTTGGACAGCTAAGATTTTTGCATTGCAGAATCTTAGTCAGGGAAAGGATTTTAGAAATCATCAGATTCCATTCTTCATTTGTGTTTAAATACTACTCTATCTTTGTGAAGTACTCACCTAACCTATATTTCAATGCCTCTGGTTACAAAGAACTCTCAAAATGGTTCATCTGGAAAGATTTGATGCTTAGGTTTATATTTAATTGACTAATATTCTTTGAAGATCTCCTTTAGGATACAAGGAATCAGGTGTATAATTACAAATAAGCTAGACAAAGTTTCTTCCCATCTTCATCATACTTTCTAGTGGAGTTGGAGGGAGTGAAGGGGAGCTATAAGTCAATAAACAATTGAAAAGGTTATTTGCCTGACGATGAGTATGGGGGAGAATATGCAAAGTAGAAGGAATAGAGAGTGCTCACCAGATGGCTGTTATTTTATGTAGAGTGTTTAGTGCAGGCCTCTCTGGTAAAGTGTTGTTTGAGCAGAAATCAGAATGAAATTAAGAAGAGGTCCATGAGACCTCCAAGGATGTAGTTTCCAGGCAGAAGGAATGGCAAATGAAAAATCCTTGAATCTTAGCACTCTGCAAAAAGAAACAGAAAAGTTTCTGATGTTCTGAGATTCTATTTGTGAGTTATGAGTTTTTGGAAGACCTGCTTCCATCTAACTACCTTGTGATACTCAGGTTATTGTGCTAGACCTCTATAGGAACACGTGGGTGGAATTTAATCAAGCCATGACTTAATTGGAGAGCAATTGAGATACATACTTTGTGCAGCCTGCATCCCTGGTTATTGGACCATCTGTGCTGCTGCTTGAGCTAATTCTTTGCCTCGAACATATGCTGCACTACCTGTGGGCTGAGCGAACCCAAGGATCCTGTTGCTAGAGCTTGAGACTCCTTCAAGACCTGCCTCACTGCACTGCTGGTGCATATATCACTTGAGTTTGAGATCCCACCAGAGCCTGCTTCATTAAGCTCCCCAACTGCCGAACTACTGACTATTGCTGCTCCACCCTGCTGCCTGCTGTCTACAGGCTGACTTTGCTTGTCTTGCTTGAGGAAAGACTCCACTGTCTGAATCTTTGACCTTGGAATAGCAGTCCCATTGAAGGACGACCTTCAGTATATTAACTGTTCCACAAAAGTGAACTGACCTCAGTCCTCTGTGTGGACTAATTAGCTGTTATATTCCTTCTTGCTCTAAGACCTATCACTATCTGTCTATATCTATCTATCTATCTATCTATGTATCTATCTATCTATCTATCTATCTATCTATCTATCTATCTATCATCTATCTATCACCATAAGTGTCCTGGTTTTGTTTCTCTAGAGAACCCTGCCTAACTTATACCTATTCCTATTCCATCAGTTGAACAGTACTCTACAATAGTTCTGCAACTGAGGAAAGAGTTCTAGTTTAGGATCCTAAAGATATAAATTAGACCTAATTCTGCCACTGATTTAAAGTATAGCCTTTAGCAAGTCTCTTTTTCTTTGTAAAATTTAGCTCTTCTATATAAAATGACTGAATTCCAGTCCTAATAGACTATGCTTTGAGAGATGTGATCATTACACAAGGGCAAGTGAAATATGAATATATGTTGTAGGGATCTAAGGTGTAGGGGAAACTGCTGACCAATTTTCTGGTATGTAATAAAATCTTCTCCTGCATGTAACATCTATGTAACTCAAGGTCAGAGCTTATTGTCTCTCCTCTATTTCATCTGAACCTGGAACATTTCTCTCTATAGTTTGAACTCAATGTTCATCAATCTTGATGAACCTTTGATTCTCTCAAAAAGGGTTCAAGTGATTTGACTCCAACCTCACAAATGAGGAATAATTATTGATTATTGCTCCATTCCATTGAGAATGAACATGCTTTAGGTAGGTCTACAATACCTGGACCCTGGTAGTGCTGTCAAGTAAGCATTAAACTGCTAATGACAAGGTTCAAACCTACCAAGTGTTCTGAAGTAAATAGATAAAACTCCCTGCTCCTATAAAGATTTTCCCTCTATATAAGGTTGCTAGGATTGGAATCAACTAGCTGGCAGTGAGCTTGGTTGGGTGTAAGTGTATGGGTGCCTGGGAGGCGCAAAATGGGTAAAAGCTTGACTATTAAGCCAACAGTTGGCTGTTTGAATCTACTTAGACTTGCCTCCGACAAGAATTTCATGGGGAAATCTTATACCATCCACTCTATAGTCCCGATAATGCTCCTTCAAACTCTTCTTTGTTTCCCCAACTCAGAGACCATTTCACAGCACGTGATTTGGGTCCTTTGGGGATGGCAAAACAGGCATTTTGACATGGTGTGAATCAAAGAGCAAAAGATCATTTCAGGAAGGATTGGTGATATGGGGACATTGCCTTTCAGAAGGAGGACACATCAACAAATAAACTCTTCACATTTTAATGTTTTATTTACTAGAGATTTTTTTCTATGACTTCTTTAGCAATTCTTTTTTACTCACCCTCATATGTAAGCTATATTCCTAGAGACTAACTATCCTTATAAAGGGTTTTCAATGGAAAGACTGGGAGAATAAACTTAGGATGCAACTAGATCCCATTGCTCATCCATTATAGGAAAGGACTTCTTAGTGTCTGGAACATATGTTCAAAATGCTCAAGAATAGGTATCTTCATCATTTATTATGTAAATTATTCAAAAACATAGTACCTTGAAGAAACAATATTTATCTCAGTTTCCTTGCATGGCTTAACTGAGTTGTCTGCTTCTGCTTCTTTACCAAGATACAACTAGGAAGGATCTGCTTCATAGCTCACTAAGCATGGATTTTAATAGGCTCTAGCTTCTTGTATGGTTAGAAAGAGGTAGTCTTCTACCCTCATACAGAGTTTCAGTCTTAGAAACCCGCAGGCATAGTTCTACCCTGTCCTAAAAGGTTGTGAGAAATCAGAATCAACTCGTAGGTTGTGAAGTTGTTGCAGGGGGGTGAGCTCCCTGCAGGCTGATGGCCTGAGGTTTCTGTTTCTCACAAGTTGTTTGTCAGTGGGCTCTCTTGTTCCCTTGATGTGTGCCACACACCCCCACCCATGGAACATCCTAGTGACACCGAGTGAGAGAGAAGACAAAAGAGAGTGGGAACAAGGGAGAGTGCCAGGAACACAGACATCCCAGCCTCTATAACTTCATCATGGAGGTGATGGGGTTTCACAGCTGCTTTTTTTTTTTTTTCAGAAGGAAATGATTGGCTCCAAGCCACTTAGGGATAGAGAAGATTGCCCACAGAGGTGAACATGCGGAGGCAGGGATATTTGGGAGACATAATAAAGCAGGATATCCACAGGAGATGCCTGAAAGCTTTATTTCTTTCACTCAAGACATAACATAAGTTGGTTCTCTGAGGAGCAATTGAAAACTGTTAGAAAAGTCAGCATTACTCCATTCCCTTTTCCACTTCCATGAGCCAACCGCTCCCTCCATTACTGTGCTCTGGGATATCATTTGTTGAGCAATTGCTATGTGCTGAACACATTCTAAAGCTGTAAAATGATTTTGAAATAAATATAACAGAGGCTGTCTTCTAAGAGTTCACAAGTAAATGAGGAAAACAGTAAGAAAAAAAATCCTTCCAAGGCCCAATTGTAAATTTTATTATTGAGAAATTATGTGTTTGGTGCTATGGTTAAAGGAAAGAAAACATCCTGAGATGATTTCCAAATGGAATGAAATGTTAACTTGGTCTTCAGGAGAAATAGAAGACTTTAACGAATGCATAATTAAGAAGGGACCTAGGGAACAAGCCCTGCCCAGCCAATGCCACAGAGATGAGTCCAAGTCACAGAAACCCACTATGGAGGTGATGGGAGCAGACAGCCTCATCTTTCTCCTATGTAGAGGCTGATGCATATGAAACCCAGACCTGTGATCATAAACCCCAGATTTGTGGACAAAGGACAGCTTACATCAAGGAAGTCAGTCTGGCAACAGCATTAAGAAAACCATTGTGAGGATGAATGATAAGGTATGGGGTAAGGAAAAACCAACACAACTACACATGGAAAACATTTTAAAATGTCTCTGATATTTCTCTAAGCTAGGGTGCATTGGTAATTCAGTGGTAGAATTCGCATCTTCTATGCAAGAGATCAGGTTCCTTGTGGTATAATGGTTATAAGTTGGGCTGTGATCTACCTGATTGGCAGTTCATAACCATGAGCAGCTCAGTGGGAAAAACACTGGCCTTTCTGTTCCCATAAAGAGAAACCCATGGGGGTCACTACAAATCAGCATTGACTCAATGGCAGTGAGTTTGGTGGAGAGGTATAAGAGATCAAAACGTTATCAGGGTTCACTGTACTGTACTTCATACACAGCCACATTCCATCTGTCTGTAGAGGCTTGAATGTTGCTATGATGTTGAAGAGGTATCTGAGGATCGTCCAGACTGAGACAGACAGGAAGAAAGGTCTGGCAATCTACTTCCAGTGGAAAGTCTAGATCACAATGGTCAGATTTGCAACTGACCGTTGGGGTGGCTCAGGCCTGGGCAGTGTTTCCTTCAAATTAGTGAAGGACCAATTTGATGATAGCCAAAAACAAGAGTTATCTAGAATCAAAATAGAATCAATGGAGGGAATCATTAAATTGTTACTAACTCAAGATTGGCATAATTTGATCTATATTTAGAGAAACTACTATGACAGTAGGATTTTTTTAAGTGTTTGGGATGGGCACAATTGGAGGGATTAAGTGGGAGCAGACTGGTCAGTTTAGAATTTTGGAAATTCTACAGTGAGTAGGTCAAGAGGCCTCTTCACAGACAGGAGAGTAAGAGTAAGGGGACAGAAAAAGACAAAGAGGTAGCACCAACCGGATTTAGGAAGAGCTTTGATTTAAAAAAAAATAGGAAAATCATGAAGGAAGGAAAGGAAAGACAGAAAAGCAGATGATCTGGATCTTCACATCTGGGTAACTAGGTGATTTATAACAATAAATCAGGGGTGGGACATGTGGAAATATGAGGGAAGCAAAGACATTATTAGTTGGTTTGTTCATGTCCTCTTTTTGGATGGTGTTCATGTGCCTGTAACTTAAGAGTGGAGATATTATTGTAGATTGCTTGTGTGTTGTTTGGTGAGTTAATAAAACATATGACTAAGTAAATGAGCTATAAATTCAAACCCACTAGGAAGATAGTGAATCAGAGCCAGAGTTCAAACTTGAGCTTCTTGAGATCTTCTCCCTTGTTTTGGAGCCCAGAGCCACCGAAGACCTTGAATATTAATAAGAGCAGATTGCATCCTACCCTGTAAACCATGAGTAGCTTAAACAACTTTATTTCCCCTCAGCATTCAAGCCTCATTGTGTTGAGGACTTTATTTTGAGTTGGTTACAATTTAGGAGCTTCATAGGCGTAACCACTCCATTAATGGATTTAACACAGCATGCCTAATGCATAAGAATACACAAGATTGCAGAGGAAAGGAATGTCTATTTGCATCCAAGGGCATTTGAAAAAGTCAGGATGGAATTTAGGGTTGGCTTACATGGAAGAGCATATGTCTTTACTGTACTGCAAAATCGCCATGCAAAAAGGAAAAGGCTATTTGGCTGGCAATTCTAAAACAATCACCCACAATATCACCCTGGCAAAGGAAAAAGAGAGGTTGAGAGTAAAATAGCTGGGTAATTTAGTTCTAACTGGTGGTTTCTCCAATATCCTGAAGTTGCAGCCATATGCACGGTTATATAGGAGGTTATAGATGCATGGAATTGGGTATGTCTCCAGGAAGTGATGTTCACTGCTTAATTATGATACACCCATATGAAACCAATTTTTATTCAGTGTACCCAGAAAAAATTTTTCCAATGTTTCTATGTCTATTTTTGTTCAGACTCAATATTCTCTTCCTTCAGTTCTGAGCTTATTCCTCAGAAATTGAAGAAAAGGCAAAAATGTGAAGGTGAGTGGTTTACTTAAGAGGTGACTCCAGCAAGCACTACTAGGTAGAGAAGACAGGAGACAAGGATCCTTCATGGCAAAGTTGTTCATGCACTCAACTGCTAACTCTAAGGTTGGCAGTTCAAGTACAAGATGCAGCAGTCCACTTCCATAAGGAGCACAGGCTTGAAAACCCTGTGAGGGAGGTGTACTCTATCCTATAGGGTCACTTTGAGTTGTACTAACTAGATAGCAAGGGGGTTGAAGATGTAAGACCAGAAATGGAAGCGAGCCAATCAAGAGTGTGTTCGTGTTTATGTTTTGTCCATGGGCCATTGGAGCTCAATTCCACTGAGGACCTCCTCTGGGACACTGTGAGGATTCAAGAAGCTAACATACTTATCCTCCAAGTTCTGCTCATCACTGACAAAGGACTTCTCTTGTGGGTGTCACCTCTATTGTACTCGTGGCCTGCCCTATGTAGAGAAAATTGTCCCAGAGGCAAAATGGCAAAACTTGCTCATTTCTACTCAACGCTTCAGTGTCCCTACTTATTACAAAGGGGGGAAGGAGTTGGACTGAAGGTTTTTTATTGAAGCCTTTTAACCCCCAACCACTGCCATTAATTCTATTCCAACTCATACCAACCCTACATAAGGTTTTCAAGACTCTAAATCTTTATGGAACGGACATCCTCATCTTTTCCCCTTGGAATCACTGGGGAGTTTGAACCACTCACATTGGGCTTAGAAGCCTAATGCCTAGCACATAGTGCTACGCAAGGTCATAAGTTCGAATCTAAGGTGCATTAACCCCTGCCCAATGTCATTCCATAACCATGGAAATGTGGTAGACTATCACAAAAACTCCACAAAAAAAAATTGAATTGCTGGCATTTCTTCTTAGCCTTCAGGATCTGTGGATTTGCAATAGAGGAAAGGATTAGGATGTTGATATTGAGCTCACCTGAAAGATAAATATTAGACCAATAATACTTAATAAAGCCCCAAAACACACAAAAGGATTGCTTTTTTCAAAGGATCCTCCAAGATTAACCTGATTTTCCACAGGAATGCAAGATTGATGTTGCCAGGTAACACCTGTCTGATGTCATCCAAGTAGCTAATGGCTACAGACACTTTCATCTGGCACATCATCAAAGCTGTTGACAAGCAAGGCAGAGAACGTCCACCCAAGATTGGCACGTCTGGATCTGCACAAACTCGTGTTCATCTCCCTCTCTCAGCTATTTTGATTTAAACCTTAAAAGGTAATCAGACCAAAGACCACCTCTATCTTGGACTTGAAGTGAGCACATCTATGAATTCTATGCCTTTAATAAAAATGAGAAGTGGGTATGTCACTTTCTCCCTAATATTTTTTGGGGAGAAAGACTTCTGTAAAGAAAAGGATTGGTATATGGAGGCAGTGGAGTTAAATAAAAAGCAGGAATACATTCAAGTTACATGAAGAAAAAGGTCTAGTTATGACAACATGTCTATTTTTTGCATGTCTAGAGGTTGGTCAAATCTTTCTTGTATCAGCCTCAATAATATTTCAGAAACCCTATTTGGAATAGACTCAATAGCAGTGAGTTGGTTGGTTATAACCAATGCAATGTGTTGTATAATTTCTTGATTGCTGCTTTCAGGAGAATTGATTGCAGATCCAAGAAAAGGTAAATTCTCAATAACTTTAGTCTTTTTTCAATCTATCATTAAATTGTCTATTAGACTAGCTCTTAGGATTATGGTTTTCCTTATACCTGGAAGCCTGTAGTCCTTGATCTTCATCAGCAACTGCTTCAAATCCTCCTCACTTTCAGAAAGCAATATTATTTCTTCTTCTTCTTCATATTTCAAATTGATAATAAGTCTTCCTCCAATATAAATTTCCCTTTTTCGTCAGATAATTAGTTACTCAGATTTTCTGCTCGTCATACCAATGGAATAAGTATGTTGCAAGGATGCAACCCTGACACACAGTGTGTTATATCTGTCCTTGAGATGTTTTCTAAATCCAGGTAGGATATACTTAAGGTTATATTTTGGATTTTGTGGATTTGTTTTAATTTTATTCAACCTCAGCCTGAGATTTCATATGAGCAATTGATGGTTTATTTCTTCCTAGGAAATGACATGGAGGTCAGCTCCGACTTCCTCCAGCTGCACAAAAGGAAAGGCAAATCCAATTCCATTTCTATTCAAGAATCATTTCTATGAAGTAGAGGTCAGACATGTCTCTAAGCTCCATCCTTCTTTAAACTATTATGACACAAAATCTTGTTACTATCACATTCTACTTCCCTGCTGGATTCAATAATCTGTTACAATGATGAGATAGTTAAAGTTTATTGTGCCAACCTGGCTGATCACACATGTGGGGTAAATTGAAGGGTGGAGAGATAAATGGCTTGGTGAGCCCCACCTTTCTAGTTCTCGGGTGTCTTGCTTTCTGATGGTGGGACCAGGGTGCAGCTGCCTTAGCCAGTTCCCTGTTTCAGCTGGCAAGGCTCACTTCCTGCAAGATATCCCTGAGCAGATGCCACATGGACCTACCCGATGCAGCTCTGAGTGCTGGAGCAGTCCTGTGGAGACATCTGCCAGCGCTGAGATGCTTACCCACTCATTGATTCAGCTTTCCTCCTGCAGTTAGCATCATTGTGTGTGTTTTGTCAGGTGGAGGAGAACGTTGTGGATTTGTGTTGGACACATGGGCTAATGTTGGAATTGTGCAACACTGGGTTGGGATGCTTTCTTGAAGTGTACTTACCCTTTATATAAAACTCTCTCTTATACAGATGAGTGTCTGTGCATCTATTTCTCTAATGTACTCAGACTAACTCAAATATCCATACAGACCTCACAGGCAGTACTCACAATTACAGGGCCTTATAAGGGAAGTTAAGAAGTTACCAGAAGTCAGGATCAGAAAACATTAAGGATACAGTTCTTTTGTCCAAGACTACTTCTTCTCAGCCATGCCTAAAGAAATGCCTTTCTGGACCTCAGTTTTTGAGCCACACAGTAATTTAACCTGCTCTGCTAAGGCAAGTATTAGGATGCCTCTTTAATGCTGACAAATGCCCAAAAGACACCCAATTCTTACAAGTCATTCTCCTTCCTGAAAGCACTCAACTTTATTCATTCCATCGGCTGAGAAACCCTCTGCTCTGTGTTCTAGTCTCAGTGCTACTCGGTCTCGTGGTATTGGTGCTATGTGGTCTCAGGTGCCTTATGGTACAGGGGTCTCACTTAGGCTCCACTTGTAGTTTTTCTTTCTTGATTGTCCTGGAATTTCTCAATTCCTGCTCCAAATATGACTTACTTTCCATCCAACAAGATGACGAAAACTGACCAATCCCTTATAAAAGTCCTCTATCGCTTATCAGCATGCATCACCCCAGTAATTTTGGTGGGAGTTAAAAAACCATGGAGAGAAGAGCCACAACAAGTGATTTCACTTCACCACCCACCTCAGGAACGTAGATTTCCGTGGAGCGTTCTTTGCAAAAGAGACGACTCTGTCAAGTTATCTTCCCTTCGTTTTTAGGAACAGTAGTCAAGGATTCTTGAAAGAGCTGATTTCTAGATGACACAGTTAGGACTGGCAGGGCTGGAACCAGAGTTCAAAGCTCCTGGTTGCCAAGAGTTAGTTATGTTAGGGAAGCTGGGGTATACGCATCATGCCTACTTTGCCCATCCCCATCATTCTCTTTTTGAGGGACTCCATTCACACATTTCTCTTCTAAACTCAATCTAATCACTCCCTTCTCTAAGGAAACATTTTCTGACTGCCCCACCTCACTCATCTTTCATATTTTTGGAAAATTGCTAAAACATTTAGAGAAGAGAAGATAAATACCAAGAGGGGGCAAAAAACCTATTTTGTTTCCCCATTTCTTGCTACAAGCTGATATCTTTAATCACATGTGGTACTTCTCCTTACATAAGCAGCCATTACCATGAGTTTCTTAATATGAGACTCAAGGTAGTTTCAACCAATCCTCCAACATGCACAGGCACTTAAAAAATTAAAAAAAAAAACAGAACAAACTGCATTTGTCATCGTTGACTTAAAGTGAACTTTTGTCTGATATAAGCATCGCCTACCTCCCTTCTATATCGCTTTATATTGAATTGGGTCTCTCAAAAAGATTTGAAGTCTTGTCCCCCCAAAACTGTGAACATGAACTTGTTTGGAGACATAGGTCTTTAAAGGTGCTATCAGTTAATGTGAGGTCAAACTGGCTTAGTTTGTTCCTTGTGGAGGAGGGGGAAAAAGACAAGCAGATACACAGTAAGCAGTCTTCCTGGGCCCATGTGATGATGAAGTTAGAGAGTCAAGTTCAGCTGTAGCTGGAAGTTAGGGTAGTTGTAGCTCGGGACAAACAGAAGTTGGGAAATGGAAGGTGGCAGCTTCCCCTGGAGACTTTGCAGTGAGCTTGGCTCCTGACTCACACTCTGAATCCAGCCATCTAGTCTACAGAACTGTGGACTAGTCCACTCTGTCTTTTTAAGCTACCTACTTTGTGATATTTTGTCATGGCAGCTAGAGGAACTCATAAACCCATGATTTTCTTCGATTTGAAAATTCTGGAATATAAGCATCTCTTGTGTGCTGATATCCCTCAAGGTCCTTGGCATCTAGCAGAAGATGTTATATAAAGTGATGGATTCAAATGAGAACATTTCAACGCTGGAAGAGATCGTAAAATTAAGGAGTTACAAAACCTTACATCCAGACTCCCTGAAAAACTGTGAGTCAAGGAGCTATGTGTCCAGAGAATAGGTGTGGTAACAACAATAAGCTCAGAGTTTAGGGCCCTCTGGTCATGAAACACTTCAGGAAGCTGAGGATACAATTTCTTCAAGTCTGTCTTTCTTATCAGCAGATGAGCAAACAATAGTAAAATGAACCAAGCCCTGCTGTCTTTTCCATTCCTCTGAGACCAACAGGAAGTTCCAGGACTTAGCCTAGCTCTGGTAGACATTTTCTTTACCTTGTGACAACAAGGCCAGTAAATCTCTCAGGCACTTTCCTTCCCCTCAAGTCTTGCTTCCGTTTCCTGCTAAACTCTGGAAAGTTCCATAGGGTATGCACACCCTCTTATAAAATACCTCAGATCTGATGTCTTGGGTGGAAGGACATATAAAATTTAAAGTCTGCATATGAAGCAACGGGATTCCTTGGTCTCTACTTCTTGGCAGCCATCTAAGGATGCCTCCTTTCCCTCATCTCCAGCAGTTCTCAAACTGAGGGTCACTACCCTTTTGGGGGTTGAAGTACCCTTTCACAGGTGTCACCTGATTAACAACAAAAATACAGTTATGAAGTAGCAACAAAAATAATTTTATGGGTCTGAGCCCCCAGTGGCGTAGTGGTAGAGTGCAGAACTGTGGCCCACTGACTTGGCAGTTCAAATCCAGCAGCAGCAAGACTGGGTAGCTCCCATGACCACCAGAGGGAAGTGATGCCAAAAAAAATAATTTTATGGCTGCAGGTCCCCACAACATGAGGAACTGTATTAAAGGGTCGCAGCATTAGGAAGGTAGAGAATCACTGCTCTAAGCAATAAATTAAAGATCTAGTCTATGAAAACATTTGTGTTAGTCTGGATAGACTAGAGAAACAAATCGATAGACACACATATGGATATAAGGAAAAGGTTTATATACAAGAGGAATGGGACATTGAGAAAGCATCCCAGCCCAGTCCGGTTCAAAGTCATAAGTCCAATATCAGCCCATATGTCCTATATGAGTCTATAAAGTCTCCTTCCACAACTCACGAAATCACAGGTCAGTGGGTGTAGACCCTAGGCACCAACAGGGGTCTCCCCATGGCTCCTCACTTCCAGGACTCAGGGTCCATCAACAGCATCCAATGGTGGTAGAAGCAACTCAGTGCTGGCAGGGGTCTCCACATGGCTTCTCCTCTGGCTCCTCCAGCTTCTCAGACACTGCCATCTTGTCTTGTCAGTGGTTCATTGTCTCTGAAACTAACTCCCAATAACTGGGGGGATAGCTTCTCATCTCCACCAGGGAAATCTCATGAGATTTCCCAGAAGTCTCAGGAGAAAGCCATGTCCACACGGAGGCCTCATTGGCTACTCAATGGCTATCTCCAGGTTAACAGGCTAGACTCCACCCCTACATCTCAATCATGAAATTAATATCAGCACAGGACCACCACAACATTTGAGCCAGATAAGTTCTGAACATATAGGTACCAGACACAACATATAAAAGAAGTCTATTATAAGAATAAACCCCAGAGTAAAATGTCTCCTGATCAGTACAATTCAACTTATTTTGTTTCCAAAATTCATTATCTAGGCCTATGTTCCAAAAGCAATCATCCAGAGGATATCTCGTAGGGAAGGAGGAGGGACAGAGAGAACAGGCCTGCTCTTCACAGGAGAGCGAAATCAAACTGTCACTGAGCCTCTATATGTAGAGCGATTAGCCCATCAACACTTTGATTCTTTGATTTCTAAAAAGAAACACATATCCATGCATGATCAAATATTAAAGAAAGGCTTCTAGCACACAGGGAAATGTGAAAACAATCCATGTGAAGAGAATAAGATGGGACAATACTAATGAAAAAGAAAAGAGAAGTGCAATTCTTGTGCTCTAAGTCTTCAATATATGGCTTCAGACAATGTGATCATGAACAAGTCATCACAGGAGGTGGAATGGACAAAGCTCTCATTGGCAGTAAAAATAGTACAGATGACATCAAAGAAAATTCAATGGTGTGTGGCGTTGAGTTCAGGAAGCCTTCCTGAAAGTAGAAGCAAACTCTTAGAGATAAGAGTGGGAAGGAAGAGAGATTTTAAAAAACATTGTGAAAATTCAATATTGGAATAATAAAAATTCCAGAAAGAACTCCACAATAAAGAATGTAGAAAGAAAAAAAATCAGAAAATAACACAGAATATGACACAATTCTAGATTTATAACTCTGACTGAAAACTCAGCATAAACATTCTATAGATCTCATTTTAAGGCATTCTAAGTGTTACTATGGCCAATTCAAAACATTTGGAAGAGAGGAAGAGTCTAAAAGTCTTTCTTCTGTCTCTCTCTCTCTCTCTCTCTCTCTCTCTCTCTCTCTTTCTCTCTCTCTCAAATCAAATCAAATAGAAAATCACCAGCTGTTCTCCTTGGTCTCTCAGCAGCACGTGACACAATTGACCACTTTCTCTTCTTGAAATATGTTTGTCACTTTGATTCTATGACACAGTACTCTTTCTTTTCTCTATCATTTCCTCCTCTTTTTCTTCCTGGATATTCCTGGCATTGCCAAACTACGCAGCACTATCTATCTCTAAATTTAATCGAGGGCGAAAAGGGAAGCAATTTAAAGCAAAATGACATACAACTTCCCATTGAAATATTCTTTAAAAGCATTATTGACTAATTGGGCACTTATTCATAAGTGTTCACCCAGTAAGGACACAACCACTACACATTCATTGGTGGAGGACAGACCTATTGGCAACTAAGTGTGCCGTTGTAATCAATGCCATGATTTTCTGCAAGAATGAACAATTCCTTGTAAATTCTAGAGCACTGCTATGTGCGAGGAATTTCTATATACTAACAGCCTCAGGACACCCAAATGAGGTGGTGATGACTGCTATTTCCATCTTATATATTAAAAAAAAGACACCCCAAGATCCAGAGATGTGAAATAACTCTCCTGAGGTCATACAGCAGGCAAGAGCTAGAGCTGAGATTTAAACCATCACATCTAGGTTCTGAAGTATTTGGTCAGCAAAACTTTAGAATTGGTAATTCAAACTCATTCGATGTTTGCAGCAGAAAGACGAGTCTGTCTGTTCTATAAAGCTTTATATTTAGATATGCAGGGAACAGTTCTACTCTGCCTTGTATAGAATCAGAATGTATCATAATTGATTTGATGACAGTTTGCTTTGTTTCTGTTTTTCTTTTAGCTTGGATCTAGGCTCTTTGATCCTAATACACCTTTCCTGATACATACTGAAACATCTGTGCATCTTAAAACTGCACATCAAAACCAAATAAATTTCACGTACATGTATATTTGATAAATAAAAATAGTTTTCTAGGATCAAGGAAGAACTATCAATGGCTTTTTCTATTAATAATGTTCTGGTAAGGGATCTAAAGTTGTGTTGGGCACAGGACAACTCCTCAGTAGTTACAACTGTGCATAGTGGGATCTCAAGCATCCCTGGCCCAGACCTGCCAAATGTTGCCTGGGAATCTCATTCACTCGGAAAATCAAACATGTCTCCATAACATTGACTGCTGGAGGTGGTACCACATGAGTCAACAGTCACAAGACCTGAGGAGCCTAGATCAAGGGAAGCCCAGTGAAAGCCCAGGGGGAAAGGCCGGTAACATAAAATAAAGACCAAAGTGGACAGAAAGAAGACATCTCCAAGTTCTCTTGGTTCACATTCTTCAACTCATAGAACCCTATTTAGATAGACACACGGGTTGAGGAAAATCATAATTTCGTTTTGAAACAGCAACCACAGGGGAAAGAAAATACAATATCAGAAGGGGTAATGATAAAGGTTTGGGCGATGCAAGTATTTCATGTATCCGGCAGGGTGGGGCCAGTCAAAGCACTTTAGAAGGAAGTTGAAGTCTACCGGGAAGCACATCAGAAGAAAGACTTGATGATCTACTTCAAAGAGTGAAAACAGCCACTGAAAACCCAAGGGGACACAATTCTATGCTGGCATGCAGGGATTTGCTCAAGTTGCAATTGTCTTGCCCACAACGGGTTTTCTCTATGTGCCAACTAACCCTTGGCTTCGTGTAGGAAGTGGATGCAGCTCACTTGTCCCGCAGAGGGTAGCTAGCTATTGTCTGGTGGAATCGCCAGGCCAACGTCATTGCTTCCCTTCCCACTTTTTCAAAAAGATCCACAAAGTTGAATTTTTTCAATGTGAAATCTACAAATCATTCCATGAAAGGCACGGTGACAATCCAATGAAGCCACCCCAGAGGGCACCGTGCCCAAGGCTCCAGGTCACGCATCTTTTACCCTTTGTCTCCCTCTCCGAAGGTCATTCCAACTCAAACTCATCTTTCTAGCGTTCTCCACATGAGACCCCTGAAAGCATTAAAAACAAAGCCAGATCACGCCGCTAGGGGAGGGAGACAGGATGGTTCCAGAAGGCTGGCATCGGATGCCTTTCCTTTCAAACCCAAGCCAGTCAGTCATCTCTGCAGTGGTTTAGAAGTTAAACTGGTGGAAACCCTGGAGGCCTGGTGGATCATCCATTGGGTCAGCAGTCGGCATGTACCAGTCATTTCTTAGGAGAAAGTTCAGGTCTTTTACTTCTGTCAAGTTTTACAGTCTTTGAAACCCCCGGTGGCAGTTCTACTCTGTCTTATAGGGTATCTAGGGGTGGGAATTTACAATAGGCAACAAGAAGAGCTTTTCAAAGGTACAGGCCTCTCTGCAAGTTTGTTTATTTGTTTGTTTAAGAGAGGCACAGGATGCAGGGGCCCACATTCTCTTTAAATTTAGCACCACCCCTGACATTGTTTATACTTTCCCCTTTGCAGCACTTCCAGACACACTTTAAAAGGAAGCGATAAGGAGAAAGGAAAAGCACAGTAAGTTGCACGCAGACAGAGGGACAGGAGGAACTAAATGTCTGCCCAGGAGGGTGTGGGGGATGTTCCTCAGCTGTCCTGAGTATTCTGCCCACCCCCCTGCTCCTTTATCTTTCTTTTGTTGTTGTTTAGAGAGAGCCAGTAAATTGCATTCCACATCTGGAGTGAGCTTCCTCTGAAGTGTGGGTGTGCCCTATGTCTATTCCGTCAGGGAGCACTGTATCCATGGAGAAGGGAGGCCAGGGTAGGGTGTACAGCTTATAGCCTGCCTGGCTCTCAGGAAGGGGAGGAAGGTGGGGTGACCGGATGGGTTAGAAAAACAGTTTAGGGAATGGTCAGAAACAATACCCAGCTCCCCCTGGAAGGCCAGTCCTCTTTTGGAAGGGACGGCTCATGCTTCTCCAAGTTCAGACAAGGGATTGGTTCTAGCAGGGCCAATAGAAGGAAAGTCAGCTTATTTTTAGAACAGGTCATTCTGCATCTAGCGTCTACCATTCAGCAGAGGAGGTGGCAGAAGACAATCAGTGCAGACTGTAAATTTAGCTGATGTGTATTCAATTCCTGAGGACTGAAAGTAACAAGATTGATTATTTAACCCCTCTGCCTCACTTTTTGGACCTATTTCTTTCCTATGTAATTTGATATAAAGACTATGTTCCAAGAATCAACTCTGGGTGATTAAAGAGTAGCCTTTACTCAAGCACAAAATTCAAAAAGGTTCAAAAAGGTAGAATGGAAACAGGAAGCACTGGGGAAATCATTGGATAAGTGATGGTGCATTGTGGGAACTGTGATCAGACATGAAATAAAGTATATAGAGATTGTGGAGTGGAAAATGGATCTGCTCTAGAAACATTCACTCATTCACAATAACAAGATTTCTTAAAACACTGACAAAAATAAAAAAACTATGAGGGCTTACCCACTCCCATCTACCACCCAAACCAATACTTTTTAAAAGCTATGTATTCAATCTTTTTTTTTAAAAAAAAGAACAACCTTATCACCTTCAAAGTACTCTCCATGATACTTAGTTTATTTATCAAATCTACAATTCCACTCTGGGAAACAGCTTTCAAACTCATCTGTTTGGATGTTTGACAGCACCACCCTTGTTTTCTTCATCACCTCTGCCATGTCATCAAATCACTGTCCTTTCATCTACCTCTTTATTCAAGGAAACAAAAAGAAGTCACATGGAGTAAAACCAGGTAAGTAAGGTGTGTGACTGTGTGAGGCAAGAGAGGTATGCTGATTTTTACCCCCAAATGGGCACACTGACATAGCTGTGTGAGTAAGTGCATTGTTGTGGTGGCAAAACCAGTCATCTGTCTGCCACAAATCAGGTCTTTTGTGTCACACACTGTTACACAATCTTTTTAGAACCTCTAAATAGAAAACTTGATAAACAGTCTAACCTGGTAGAACAAACTCCAGATGTACTACAAATCAATATTTTCATCTGTTTGGGAAGTTGATGGATGTCCTGAATGAGGTTTGTCATTAAGCAACATTTCACCTTTTATGAAATGAGGAAAACACTCATACGCTTGATTTTTCCCTCTAGCTTTGTCCGTGTTCAACACCACAAAAGTTTCTGTGGCCGGGAGCAAGGCTGGGTAGCTCCCAAGACCATCAGAGTGCAGTGATTGCACACACACCCCCAATAAAAGTTTCTGTGGCATTTCTCTCAAGCAGGAAACAAAATTTCATAGACACACACTGTTCTCTGAAATTGGCCACCACAAAAAAAAATGAGGTTTGAACATTTACAAAAAAATGTGCTATGATGAGAGAGAACCTTCCCAGGCAATGCCACTGGGTGCACTAACTTGGAGTGAGTTGCTTCATGTGGGATTTCTCCCCCAAATCTATGCCAAATCAAAGATGCTGCTTGCTACATATAATAAACAGTTGTACACTTTGAGGTCAAGCTGGTCTGGGGTTATTCTCCCTAAGGGTTATCAGCTTTCTAGAGCAATCAGACTATATAGTCTATACCACCCTAAGTAGGGCCCAATCCCATCTGATAGGGATAGTAGATTGTTTCCTTGAAGCAGAGCCCAGGGAGAGCAAGCCCATTCAAGGATAACCAAGGTTAGGCTGCCATATTGGGTCTAGGGTCTACCCATCTTATCACATGTATACCCCTAATCCCTCCTCTTCCTATTATGCGTACACCCCTAGCTAATCCCCTTCCTGTCACGCTTATGCCTATGTGTTGTGATACGTATCCCTACTGTACAACCCGCTTCTGTGATGGGTGTGGTTACCTGTAACTGCCACCCTAAGTATATATGGACCTTGGCCAGAAATAAAGAGTCTGCTGTCCTCTCTGCCTGTACTGTACACGAACCTGGCTGGTAAGATCATGACCGCTCAGGAAGTGAGCATGTTACCATGAAATGTGTCTAAATCCTTTATTTTACTCTCCTATCTCTCCTGTGCTCCATGACATCACTATTATCTTTACATATTTTTTGGTGTGCATGTGTGGGGGATTGCATCACTGCCCTTTGGTGGGCGTGGGAGGCTCAGCCTTGCTCCTGGAGAGCTGCTGCTGGATTTTGAATCACTAAGTCAGTGGGCTGCAGTCCTGCACTCAACCCTTACGCCATGAGGGCTCAGCCCCTTATCTTTACATATTTTTACTGTACAATTGCACCTATTGGACCTGTGATACAGTTGTGAGGGGTTAGTTTCCCTTACAGTTCCATTCTTGCCTAGTGGCAACAATGTGTACTAGGAAAGTTCTGCCCAGCAGAGCTTTATTCCTGATATTTCTGGGTCTCCGCTTGTATTTTCCATGTGTGGTTTTGTGTAATTGTCATAATGAGGGACAGAAACAAGAGGGAACTTGTCTCAGTAGGTGGAGGTGTGAATGGGAGGAGTTTCAAACACCTATTCTGGAGTTTGAGCCACCTCCCAGAGCCTCTTCACACACACAGCTCTCCACTCCAAGTTTCACACACCCTCAACACCCTCATCATGTACTCCTGCTTTTATCTCCTTCATATTCCCTACCCAAACAATCCTGGAAGTTCTCAGTTTCCCCAGGATGCCTGCTGTCCCAGCCTGCTAGAGCAGGCCTTCCCTGAATGGCTGGCTGCAATTCCTTGCTGGAGAGCAATGTTGCCCCCTGACCCACCCCAGGGGCTCAAAAAGTGCATGTGGAATGGAGACGCAAAAAAAACGTTTCCCCTTAATTTCTAATCCCAAGGTGGTAAGAAGGGAATCAAACCCAAATATCCCTGAGTCATTTGCTCAGAAGCACCAGGCTTTGGTGTTATAAGAACTGAAAAGGCACTTTTCCTGGAGTACACTCGGACCCAGAGAGGGAAGCAGGCAACCCCCAAAGATAAAGGAAGGTCTCAGAAAGGGAGTTTGAATATTTCTAACCTGTCCCTCAGGTTGAAATTTTGACAGCCAGCCACTGGAGGGGTTGGGTTTTTTCAAAACCTTACCGTAAGCTTTCTCTGCCAAGGCAAGGCAACCACTTGCCCAACCTTTTCCAAGTCTACCAAGAAACTTCTTGCTGTCCAATGTGTAGAAGAGCTTTTATCTGAAGCTTGTGCCCTCAGACAATGCCCAGACATGTTGCCACCTCCTGTCCTCATTATTAACTTGCTTGACACGTTATTTCTGGAGCAGAAGTTCAGGGGGGGAGTTGAGATCTGGTTGTCATGCAGTTGTCAGCCATGATGGATCATTTAGGGCGGGATTTGGAAGCAGGGAATGTCTGTTTGAGAACTGCAGACTCCAGATTTGTTGGCCAGGTTGTGTGTGTGTGTGCGCATGTGTGTGTGTGTTTGATTATTGGTACAGACGTGGAGAATGAACATAAACAGTGAAATAATACACCTGTGTATCAATTTCCCATCTCCTTTGTTTGAGGCAATACATAAATTCACTGAACCTCCATTTCTTTATTCACAAAATTTAGTTAAAAGAGCTTAAAGGTGCTGGGGTGATGAAATGAGATTATAAAGGACCTGCAAAGGACCTAGGTCATAGCAGATGAATGAAGAGGCTTAAAACCATTCATGGAATAATTCTATTATCTTTTCATTCCATTTTCCCACACACTTTTTGAAGCCCAATTATATCAGAGCACTGAGTAAATGAAACAAGGGGGAAGACAGACAGCTACACAGTGTCTGCTGATGAAAGTTTAAAATATTAGCAATTGTTTCTTTGGTTAAAAATTAAATATGAGACAACTCTTGGGCTTTTAGCATTTCCTGACTTTCGGGGTATAAAAGCTATGACCAGGAGCTATCAAGCCACTAACCATCTAAGAAAAGTTTCTGACAATGGAATGATGGGCTCTTGATCAAGTCCTCTGAAGAAATATGACAAAAGGTCACCCCTGCTGGGTGGTTAACAAAACATTGTTACGAGACACTAATGTTTATCTTTGACAAAGGATTTTGTATATAAAGCTGTAATGTGGCACAAATATCAAAAAGTGTTCTCTAGTCATTCATTTCTACTTTGGGCATGGAATGGGTGCTCCTAGGAGTTACAATATAAAAATCAGGAAGAGATTACATGCTGAACTAAGGAACAGAAAGCCTTTACAGACTCTAGCTACCTAGTGATTTATCTGGCCTATTTCTCTTTCTTTCTTTTTTAAATTGGGGGCTTGTACAACTCTTATCACAATCCATCCCTACCTCCACTGTGTCAAGCACATTTGCACATTTGTTATCATCATCATTCTCAAAACATTTGCTTTCTACTTGAGCTCTTGGTAACATCTCATTGTCCCCCTCTCTTCCCATGCTCCCCTCCCTCGTAAACCCTTAATAACTTATAAATTATTTTTATTTTGTCTTATCTTATGCTGTCTGGTGTCTCCCTTCACCCACTTTTCTGTTGTCTATCCCCCAGGGAGGAGGTTATATGTAGATCCTTAGAATCAGTTTTCCCTTTCTACCCCATCCTCCCTCCACCTTCTCAGTATTGCCACTCTTACCACTGATCCTAAAGGAATCATCTGTCAGGGATTCCCTGGGTTTCCATTTCCTATCTGTACCAGTGTACTTCCTCTGTTCTAGCCGGTTTTGTAAGATAGAATTGGGATAATGATAGTGGTGAGGTGGGGTGAGGGGTGGGGGGGGCAATTCAGGAACCAGAGGAAAGTTATATGTTTCACTGTTGCTACAATGTACCCTGACTAGCTCGTTTCCTCCCCAAGAGCCTTCTGTAAAGGGATGTCTAGTTGCCTACACATAGATCTTGGGTGCTCAATCTATACACCCCCTCATTCACAATGATTTGACTTTTTGTTTTTTGATGCCTTATACCTGATCCCTTTAGCACGTCTTGATCACACACTGGTGTCATTCTTCCATGTGGGCTTTGTTGCTTCTCAGTTAGATCTCGGCTGGTTTATCTTTAAGATTCCAGATGTTTTGCGCACTATCAGCCTTTTCACCACATTTGTTAATCCATCCGCTTTGCCTTCAGTGATCCTGTCAGGAAAGTGAGCATCATGGAACGCCAATTTAATAGGACAAAGTCTTCTTGCATTGAAAGAGTATTTGAGTAGAGGTCCAATGTCCATCTGCTATCTTAATACTAAACCTATAAATATATGCACATAGATCTATTTCCCCATCCTCATATAAAAATATATTTATATATGTACATGCCTGTATTTAGACCTCTATAAATGCCCTTTGCCTCCTTTTTCCTTCCTCTATTTCCTTTTACTTTCCTCTTATCCCACTATCATGCTCAGCCTTCCTTTGGGTTTCAGTAATCCCCCTCAGGTCGTTACCCTTGATCAAGCCCCACCAGGCCTCCTACACCCTCCTCACCACTAATTTTGGATCCCTTGCTTTTCCCTTGTCCCTGGGTTTGTTAATTCCTTTTCCCCACCTCCCTCTCTCCCATATCCTGTCAGAACCATTGGTTCCATGGGTTCCTCTCTAGATTGTTTATCCAGCCTGTCTTATCTAGATAGGCCTGTGGAAACAATAACATGTACAAAAACAAGACAGAGCAAAACAAACAAACTAAAACAAAACATCAACAAAAAACCCCAGTGACCAAAAGAAAAGCTAGAGTTCAAGATGTTTGCTGTCATCTGACCTATTTTTCTTCCTTTTGTTATCCTAACACTAACCCATCTAATCTATTTTAATGACAATTAAGTGGAACTCTCAAAGCACTCACTGGTCTGTGCCAAGTGATTTGGAAGGTAGCTACGTGGGCAATTGATTGGTACAGATCCATATTTGTACCCATTCCAAAAAAAGGTGACCCCCAAAAGTGCTCAAATTATAGAACAATGCTATCCATAATACATGCAAGTAAGATTTTGCTGAAGATCGTTGAACAACATTTGCAGCGGCACATTGTTAGGAAGCTGACAGAGTTTCAGGCCAGATGGAAAAGAGGATGTGGAAACAAGGTAGATCATTGCCGATGTCAGATGTATCTTGGCTGAAAGCAGAGGTTACCTGAAATATGTTTACTTCTGGCTTATTGATAATGCAAAAAACATTCAGCTGCATAGATCATAACAAATTATAGACAACATTGAGATCAATAGGCTACCAGAACACTAAGGATTGTGATAATAAAATCTAATAATCATAATAAAATGATCTAAGGATTATAAATAATAAAATCCAAATCTGTAGGAGAGTATGGTATCAGAGCTTAAATTGTGAACACTTGGTTTGCAATAGATTATGAATATGAATGATAGTGGAAGCTCACAACCTATTGGTAGGATCTACATAGGATTAAGTTCATGTTGAAGCCCCTCTACCACAGCTGAGGGATATGAATAGCTTTGCCATAAGACAGGGAGCCTCATAAAGTCCATTGTAGCAGATAAAGATAGTCTAAAATGTGACACCTTATCATCATTTGATCTCCCTTTTAACCTATTTAAAACTACAGAGCATTATACTGCGCTCATCTGAAACCTGTACATAAACAAAGAGTCAGTCAAACAAATATAGCAAGGGAATACAGCATGGCTAAAAATCAGGAAAGGTGTGTTTCAGAATTGTATACTATCAACATAGTTTTTCAAGCTGTAGGCTGAGCACATCATCTGAGAAACTGCAGTATATGCAATGGCATCAGGATTGGAGGAAGATTTATTGATAGTGTGCAATATGCATATGATAAAACCTTGCTTGAGGAAATTGAGGAGTTAAAGCACTTGCTGGTGAAGATCAAAGATTGGAGCCTAAGTATGAATTACAGTTTAATATAAAGAAAACTAAAATCACAACTGGACCAATAGGTAACATCTTGGTAAATGGGGAACAGGTTGAGGTTTTCAAGGATTTCACCTTGCTTGGATTCACAATCAATGCTCATGGAAGTAGAGATCAAAAGACGAGTTGTATTGGGTAAATTTGTTGTGCAAAGACCTCTTTTAGAGTATTGAAAAGCAGGGAGATTACTTTGAGGATTGAGGACCCAAGCTTTGTCATTTTCAATTTCCCCTTAAAAATGTGAAAGTTGGATATTAATTAAGGAAGACCAAAGAAGAATCCTGGTATTTTAATTCTGGTGCTGGTGAAGAATATTGAAAGCATTGCTAAAAGAACAAACATTGAAATAAACATAGCCCTGGAGAAGGACATCATGCTTAGTAAAATAGGGGGCAATGAAAAAGAGAAAGGCCCTTAACAAGATGGATTGACACAGTGTCTGCAACAATATCTAAAGTATAAGAGAAGTTGTAAAGAGATCACAGAACCAGGCAGTGTTTCATTCTATTGTTCAAAGAGAGGCCATAGAACAGAACTGCCGAATGGAGCAGAGTGCCTTCTTTGGGGTTCTGGCATTATAAAACATCATGAGAGTACATGACCTCATCTTTCTAGGGTGAAACAGCTGGAAGGTTTGAACTGTTGAATAACAAACAACACTGCCAGGGCTTCCTAGACACCTACCAAAAACTCAAGCAGAAAGAAAATATTTTGGAAATGATGATGACAACATATGGGCAAATGTGCATGATACAATGGGTGTATGGATCCTTATAAGAGCAGTAAGAGCCCCCAGTAAAATGATTTATTCCAATCAAAAAGAAGAAGAAGAAAATTCACCCTGGGCTCTGTTACCAGAAGTACAGGCAGGGTGTTTTCCTGCAGAAGGAGTTAGGTCAAAATGTGACAGTGATTTCCCTCTGACCCAATGTGTAATTGCTCCAGTTTTTATTATTTCCTGCTTTATTGTTGATTGAGATTTTTCTTTTGATCATTGTGGCATTATTGGTGGGCCATTTCTTTGTGTTTTCTTGATTTCTGTATATGAAACCTGTGGGAGGAAGGTAGAACTTTTTCATAATTATATACTCAAAAATATGAAGCAAATATTAGTAACTATTTGTCAGGCTCTGGTATGGAAGTCAGAAGTTAGTTATTCTCCCTAAAGTCTCCAGATATCAGAGACCTTTGTTTCTCACACAAAAGATAGGGCTGATTCTCTGCTGTTAGGACAATGAAGCTCACTTCCTTTGAAGCTTGTTAACCCTGGTGGGCAGGGTTCACAAGCTGTTAATAATGATCTCTACTAGTCTAACCTATTTACCCACATCCAGGAGTTTAGGGTCTGTTCTTGTCACATGGGGCCCTAAACCTCCCTCTCCTATAATGTGTGCCTATAGCATAAACCTTTTTCTATGACATGCGTCTTTTCCCATAATTAGGGGTCTAGAATAATTTCAAAGGGTATATAAGGCTTGAGCAGAATAAAGACTCTCTCTCCCTACTCTTCCTCTCCTCTCTGATCGCTGTCCCCCATGTTTCCCTTCGACCCACTCTCCCTCACTCCCCCAAGTGGGACTGAGGTGAACATGCTACCATAAGATGTGTCTGACTCTATTATTTCTCTTTCTCATGCTCTCTATAATTTTATTATAATAATTAATAATCATTGCCACACAACTGTGCCTACTCGAGCCAGTGATTCTATATCGGAGGCTGGTTTCCTCTGATAGAAACCCAGAATAGGTAAAACTATACAGCAAACAATGGGAACAGTAGATAGATCCAGAGAGACATGGCAGAGGAGGCTGGCAGGAAATGGGGAGCTCACAAGGGTGTGTACTAAGGAGAAAGAAATGTTCTGCTATTGACTGCAGTAATGGCTGCCCAACTCCTATGAGTGAGCGTGAACTCTTAAAATGTAGGAAATGTGGATTGCCTGTTGGTGAAATTATAAAAAAAAAATACACAAACCAACTGATTTTTAAAAAGGAAATAGAAAAAAAATAATCCTAGGGGATTTTATTGGAATTCATTTAAGACAAAAATGGATTCAACCATACCACCAATGAAGATGGCACACAATCAGGTCCAAGCCACTCGTCAGCAACTAGCGATGACATCAGTCAGAAGCGCTCTGTGGGCTGCAGATGAGATCACAGATGCACCAGGAGGAGGGATGTATTAATTCAAGGGCCATTTTTTCGGGGTTTTTTTTTTTTCATTTCTTTTGTCCTTCATCCTTTTTCCTTAAAGAAATGATTGCGATGGCATCAGAGCATTCGGTCACGGCTAGGGTTGCACTGGAAAATGCCAAGCGTGTGTTAGTGCCTTAGAATGTGGACATCTGGTTTCAACTAGGTAGGCAGGGACTTTTTTTTTACTACAACCACATGGTTTTATTTAGAAGTACCAGGCTAAGGCTAGGCAGACAACTTTTGACTCGCCCTGAAGGGCCATTTCAGATGTTGAACCTTTAATGAAACTGTGTCTAATTTTCACCCTCCTCTGTGTTTCTTCAACCTCTTTTCTCTCTGTGCACGGCCACATAACTTTCTTGCAACTTATTTATCTTGTTTTGACTACATTTGAGAGGTTCCTCTTTTGCTTGGGAGGAACACGGGCTATTTTTGCATTATCCCAGGACATAAAGATATGTTGAAAGAAAGCACATATGTAATCATGAGAAAAACAGGGACACCAACCTGGTGTCATGGGGCTAAGGAGCAACACTGTCCTATGGAAAAGAACATAGAGAATCACCTCTCTAGACTTTTGAGAGAGGGAAATATTTCTACAAAACCAAAGGCCACTCAAAAGCCCAGCAAGCTCAATACACAAACCCAAGGGAGCCTTCAGAGAGACCCATAGTGCCCACCTGGGCAACCACACACCTGGCCCTGCTGGCCCCAGGGCATCCCCTGGCATGAAGTGCTGTGGGGTCTCCAAGCCTGTGTTCCCTCTTCACACTGCCATTCTTCCAGCCACTGCTTTTTCTTCGCTGCCCTCTGCTCATTTCTAATAGAGGGAACCTACCTGGCAAAGCCTCGCTGTGGTCTTCACTGGCAGCACTGCAGGTGAAACCCAGTGGCTTCAGATGCTCTGACTGTCCTCAAATTAGTTGCCCTCTCCAAGCGCACCAACTGGGGCCAAGGTCTTGGGTTGACACCTGGCACTAGCCAGATTTCTTATATGAGTGGGGTGAAGGCAGTTGTGGCACAGAAAGTAATCAGACAAAGGAATCCCCCTGGATTCACATATCTCCATTATCTGCTTAGTAAATTCCTGTTACAAGATAATGTAAATTGCCTCTTATTCATCCCTGCAGCCCCAAGAGCAACTGATAGTTACTCCATGGACACATTCACAAACTCAATTGGATTGATCTCTGGCAAGCTTATTTCAGTTTCTCATTAAATGTAACTCTAGCAGCCCTGGTGGCACAGAACGTTACAAGTTGGGCTGCTAACAGTAAGGCAAGCAGTTCAAAGCCACCCATGGCTAGCTTGGAGGGAGAAAGATGAGAGTTACTACTCCTGGGAAAATTTGCACTCTCAGGAAGCCTCATGGGACAGTTCTAGACCATCATTCTAAGTTGGAATTGACTTGATGACAGTGAGTTGGTTTGGTCTGAGTGTGATACTACTATTTGGGTGCATGTGGGATGCATGCATGAGTATGTATATGTGTGTCAGTCTCAGACAGCATGGAACACACTAGATATATGTTATCATCCTTTCTAGTTAATGCTTTGCCAGCAAAGAGTGGGGATCCAGTTTTAAGATGAGTTTTAATAAGAGTAGTTATGGTTTCTCATCTAGATAAAGCTATAAAGCTATAAGTAAACATCACATCTTTGTTTTTTTTTTACCTATTTGCTTTTTTATATGTTTGTTTATACTAACTCTGGGGTAGACTAGTTAGTAGAAAAAGCCTAATATCCTTAGAGTGGTGCTTAGCTGACACCCACTAAGCATATCAGTTCTTCACATTCTCCTTCTCAGTCCATTTCCTGAAGAGTTAATTTGAATGTGGTCAAAGGAAGGAGTGTTAAAACTGGCCTTGGTATGGCCTCAAAGCTCTGTCATAGATTAGAATTAGATATGTAGAATTCCTAAGGCCTGCATCTGTATATAAACCCCATTTGGAAATAGAGCTTTTGTCTTGAGAAGTTAATGAGACCACAGATCAGGGCCCTAAACTTGATCCCTTCTGAGAGGTGCCTTATAAGGGGAGTAAAAAACCAGAGAGACAGACTTCCTGAGGAAGAAAGCTGTGGTAACAGATAGATGCAGCTCTAAGCTGTGAAAGAAAGTGGAGGATGGTTCTAGGCAACAGAACTAGGGAAGAAAGGATCACTAGTACCAAGATGCTAATTTGGACCTCTGGAACTATGAGAAGGTAAATTTGCATTGTACAATACCATCAATTTATGATACTCTTGTTTTGGCAGCACTAGGAGATATAAATAAGGTTTTGGCTGTTGTTAACCAAACAATGCTATAGATGGGAAAACACATCCAGAACCCTAATGTAACTACTGATTTCCATCTTAATTTCATTGGTGTATTAGGTTGCACATCAAAATCAGCAGTTCAAAACCACCAGCCACTCTAAGGGGGGCTTTTCACCCCAATAAAGAGTTACAGTTTGGGAAGTCCAGAGGGGCAGTTACACCCTGTGCCATAAGGTTGCTCTGGCAGTGAGTATTTGAATACTGGTTTGCTCCTCTGAACCCTGCTGCTCCTCTCCACACTACACACAGTGTGAGTCACAGAGCAGAGTTCTGTATGTCGATTCAACCAGCACACGCGTGAATAGAGGGCACCCTCATCTTTGCCAGAGTCCTCACAATTCCCCAACCCCACCAATTTCTTGATGCCGTGGGCACTGATCGTATTTCCTTCATCACTCTCATCTCTCTATGCTGGCTGGAGTGAGCCAGTTCAAACAGAAGTCGCCCTGTTAACCTGGCATTTCAGATTAACCACAAATCATCTTCAGTACAAGAATTGCCCATGCAAAGGGGTTTCTTCCTTGCAGTTCAAACAGAACAGGGTGTCCTGTAATTTAACTGGGAGGCAGCATTTATCCCGCAGACTCAATCCTGCCTGTCTGCTTTCATGCTACGTTTCCCAACCCCCTTTCTGTGATCACCTCGACCTCCTACTGCCCTCCAGCAATCTCAACTGGGATGTCAAACCAGGATAAATCTCACTTTAATGGAAGATGTCTGGGGGGTTTCAGAGGCGGCCAAAAGTGGCGGAGGTCTGCAAAGGACTTCCTAAAGAAAACAGGCATTTGGAAGGGAGAAGAAAGAAGTCCTGCCCAAACACTTGCCTCTTTTGTCTGAAACAAAGAAAAGAGCTATTCAGAAACCCAATGGATTCCAAAGGAGGGAAATTGCTGGACCATTGATAATTGCAGCTAAAGGGCAGTGGTCACTCTGGCTAATCTGTCTCTTCAGAGGGAACTTCAGGACTGACAGCTCATCAAGGGCATTAGGAGCGGCCACCTTTTCGTGACCCATAATTCCCCCCGCAGGAAGCATGTCACACAAGACTTTAAAGCCAGGCCCAAGTGTGTTCCACATCACCCTGATGTTTAATTCCCAGACCTGGAAGGGCTGGCAACCATTCCATCTCTAAATGCCTTTCACATGCTTAACAGATGAATGAGAAGTGCTTCCACCAACAGGCTGTCTCCACTCGCCATCCTTTGAAATAGGGCAAATGGGCAAGACGTGGCAGTGGACTATCCATCCCTGCGAGTCAGGTCACCCACCTTCTTGCAGCCCCATGCAACGGCACAGGTTCCCTGAGTATGTGTCTGGATCCTAATTTCCCCCTGGCATCTGCTCAGTGCCACACTGACAAAGACAAATCTTCCCTGGGCTGTTAAAAGAAGTTGTCTTTATAAATGCACGGACAGATTTTGACTTGAGATGTAGATGGCAGGCAATGGCCAGTAGTAGAGGGTTTCTCAGTCTCCGTTTTCTTTTTGAGAAAATAACCATGCTGGACCTACCTGGTCAGACCCCAGGTAGCTAATCATGTCAATCACTACACACTCCAGAGGGAAACACCATATATAGTCTTCTTCAATGCAGTATTTTGTGGCATAATAGGTAATGCATTGAGCTGCTAACTGCAACATTGGCAGTTTGAATTCAGCAGTTGTTCTGTGGGGCAGGGATGACTACTCCAGTAAGAGTTCCAGTCTTCCAGAACCCACAGGGATCATTCTTCGGTGTCCTCTTGCATTGTTCTGAGGCAGAACTGACTGGAGGTCAGTGAATGTGCTTTAGATACTGCTGTTCAAAATACATTCTTTTCCTTTGGAGTTGCTGGGTATATGTGCCTAAGTTATCTATGTCTGTTTCTCAATAGTTTAGTCTAGACCTAGAGAGAGTGTGTCCCTGGGTAGTGCAAACAGTTGAACCATAAAATAAGTTCAACTGCTAACCAAAGGGTTGGAAGTTCAAAACCATTCAGAGATATCTTGGAAGAATGACCAAACTGTTTACTCTTGGGAAAAGAAAGAAAACAGAAGAAAGGAGTCATCAGAGAAGCCAGATGGAGCATACTGGGATACGCATGGTTTGCTGTGAGTCAGATTGGAAGAAAATGCAGGGGAAGGAGGACTGAGGTCCATGGGTATACACATGTCAATATACAGGCATTTCTCTTCTGAGACATATGCCCTCAAGATACCCCATGCAGATCAGTCATCTGTATTGACATTTCTGCATTTTAAATATATTCTTTGGGTGATACTGAAGAACAGATAGGTCTGGGGATCCCTGGAACAAGGGCCACCAGTCTTCTTCTGTACAGATACTGAGCATTTTTGCTGTCCTACCTACCCTCTGATGGACCCTGTTGGCACAGGAGTGACATGTTGAACAGCTACTAACCCCAAGATCAGAAGTGTGAAACCACCAGCTGTTCCCTGGGAGAAAAACAAGGCTTTCTCTTACCATAAAGATCTGCAAACTCTGAAAATCACAGGGCAATTCTACGCTGTCCTGTAGGTCCCTCTGAGTGAGAATCGACTCAGTGGCAGTGAATGTGTTTGATATCTATATAGAAGCAAGCTAAAGAAGCATATCTGTGAACATGGTGGACAGGTTTCAAGAGAGTGCCCAGAAATCAACTGGCTGTGTGTCTGAGCGTTTAATCACACTGTGCCTCCAAAGAACCTTTCTATGCCATGAGTGATGTCAGCATTAGTGGATAGTGAGTTGGATTGTAGACTGACTGTAAATATATATTTTGCTGTGTCGCTTAGATACACTCATATACTTGTATTATATCAAGAGGACTTCTAAAAACTCAGGGAGATTTTTCATATTTTAAGACCATTTTCATGAACTCTTTGAAGCCCCTTATAGATAGGAACATATGACTGTAAATAAAAACATATTGCTACAGAGTTCAAGTGCATAAAAGAATGGATTCAGTACATTTACCTTAGTCTCCTTGGTAGATGCTCTTGAGTTGGTTCTGACTCATGACAACCCTATGTGTAATAGCATGCATCCCCGTGCAGCCCTGCGTCATCCTCACGACTGCTGTTCTGTTTGAGCCCACTGTTTTGATCACTCTGTTGACCTGTCTTGTTGAAGAATTCTTCTCTTTTTCACCAACCATCTAGCAAGCATAATTTCCTTTTCTAGGAACTGGTCTCTCCCGATAAAAAAGAACACAAGATGAAGTCTTACCATCTTCCCTTTTCACGAGTGTTCTAGATATCCTTCTTCCAAGATAAATCAAGTTGTTCTCCTGTCTGTCCACGGTACTTTCACTATTCTTTGCCAGCATCATAACATAATTCAAAGGCATGAAGTCTTCTGCAGTCTTCTTTATTCCAATTTAAAAATAACCTGGCATGGGGCAAGCACAACTTAGTCCTCCAAGTGCCTTATGGGCTCTGTAGCACTGTAAAGAAATTTTCTGTAGCAGATTTGCATATTGAGATATGCCACTTGATTTCTTGATTGTTGCTTTCATAAGCACTGATAGTGCATTCAAGCAGGATGAAATGCTTGACGGCTTCAATCATTTCTCAATTTTTCATGATGTTGACTATTAGTCCAGGTCTGTGGATATAGGTTTCTTTTACATTGAGTTGCAATCCATAATTAATGCCATAGTCATTGATCTTCATTAGAAATAATCTTGGTAGATTTTTTTTAAGGATAGGACCATCATGGAGGCCTATTCAGAATGATTTTCTTTTGATTGAAAATATCATTGATGAGAAAAAGGCCAGGCAATGACACCAGGGACTTTTCTCCCACTATGACAATGTATCAAGACATTCTTTGGGGAGGGAAAGGGCAAGCTTATGAAATCTTGTTGGGAAATCTTACCCCATCCACTCTTCAAGCTCTGCTCTTGTCAATTCAAGTTGTTTTTTTTTGCTTTTTGTTTTTTGCTTCTCAAACTCAAAGAACATTTAATGGGAACATGATCTGAGTCCTTCTAAGAAGCCCAACAGCAATTTGGACATGGTGTAAATAGAAGGATACAGATGGAAACACCACATAGACCTAGATGGAGGATGTGTTCATAAGCAATGGTTTCACAATCTGATATTTTTGATTCCCATCAATTTCTGTGATTTTAAGGGAATAATTATTAGGCTTAACTTCTTATATATCTATATGATATGCTATGCACACACATAAAATATGGAATGTAATTTCTTAGAAAAATACTGCATCGACATATAGATCTATGTGTTTTACATGGACACTGAGAATGGATGTCAGTTGTCCAGAAGGCTGTAAGCATTAGTGTCCTGGAGACAAGGGCTGGGTGAGAAAATATTGTTCTTTATGGTTCATGCTTGGGAGACAGAATGGCAGTAGAAGAGCTGAGCTTTGGAGCTGGGCTGATCTTTGTTGCAATCTGGAATCTGATATTTAATAACTACAGACACATTATTGAAGGTCTCCAAGCCGCTATTTCTAAATCAATCAAATGGATATTGTGCCGTTTTGCTTGCAAGGTTATTATGAGAATATAAATAAAAGATATAAAAATTCCGGCTTGTGCAGCATAATAGATACTCAAGAAATGATAGCTATTATTATCAATCTGTTTTGCTCTTACACTCATCAAATATTCTGATGCTTTAAATAAAAATGCTGGCTTGCATTTTTCACCATCTGATTCAAGCAAACTATAAAATTAAAATTGTATATTTTATTATGCTTTTGGTAAATGTTTACATGGAAAAATTAGATTTCCTTTTGACGGTCTCACAGACCCCGCCAGGAGTCACAGTGGTTATGCGTAGGACTGCTAAATGCAACGTTAGCGGTTCAAAACCAGTTGCTCCTTGGAAGAAAGATGAGTCTTTTTACTCGTGTAGTGCTGCAGTCTCAGAAACCCACCCAAGTAGTGCGACCTGTCCTACAGAGGGGCCGTGCGTCAGAATTGACTAGATGGCAGTGAATTTTTTAGTTTGTTTGGTGACAGTTTCCATACAAAATGTTTAGTGACAGATGCATTTTGTTTCTAATATGTCAACATTGTCATTAATTGCACTCTGGTTGTTTTACTTCCTGTTTTCTGGTTTCTCTTCTGCCTCATCTTCTCCCTTTTGCTTTAGAGTCATTGTGAACTTTGGATCTCATTCAGATGGTTTCCTTTGAGAAGAGCACCAAACACATAGGCAATATATTTTATTTTGTATGACAATATGTTATTTAATTAAAAGGCAGATTGCAGGGAAATTCTCAGTTCAATGTTCAAAGCATGTTGTTCAAGGCAGTAGTCTCAAGGAAACTTCTAGTTTCGACTGGGCCACTAATTCTAAACTTCTTAGGAATTTCAGTTTCATTTGGCCCTTTCCTCTTCTTTCATGAAGGTCCATCTATTGTACCCCAAATGAGAACAATTGGTAGGGCAGCTGGGCACTATCCAGTTCTGGCTCAGTGTAGATGAGTCCATGACTCTTGCAGGTTATCAGCCTGGCAGACTAGTTTCTTTTCTCAGACTTTCATTCCTTCTTTCTCTTTTGCTCAATGATTAGCTTTTAAGGAAGCTCTGAGGAAATAAGAGCTCTTTGACTCCTAGGTAAGTATGTAAAACAAACTAACTAAAAATTTCCAGGTATAGATGCCCCCACCTACCAATATTACCTTCTTTAATAGCAATTGTTAAAGTTTGTTCTGAAATACTAATAATGAATCACACAAAACTATGTATTGGATTGGGACTCTAGTCCTAAGATAAAGTGGGAAGAAATGCATTAATAGTCATTGCAAGCATTAATTAATGGAACTAAATAATGGACAAACAGTATGGAATTCCTGCGAAGATAGAAGAGTTCCATAGACCTGAATTGCCAACAGATCTTAATGTTCAAAACTCATCTACTCTAACTCTTTAGGGAGAAGGAGGTGTAGATGAACATGTCTACATATTGAAGTTCTAGCCACTGTACTTGTGAATGGATTAATGGTACTGACAGGTGTAGCAATCCTAATTCCTTCTGACTGGTGTCTTATAAAAAAGGAGTGACATGTGAAGGGCAGACCCATTGTGATTGCAGAGGACATTGCATCCACAAGTAGCAAAAGATTATCAGGCACTGCTGCACCCACTAGAAATTGGGAAGAGAAGCTCCTAGAAGGGAAGATTCTGATTGGAATGCTCATTCTCCAGGAATGTAAGAAAATGAATGTCTGCTCTTTAAACCCACCAACTTGGCAATATTATGTTAAGGTAGTACAGTGTAGTCAGAATATATGCTCTGACAACCGACCGACTGGGTTCAAGTTCTATTTTGGCCCTATGGGAATAGAAAAATGATCCAAAGAGGAATCTCTACTACAAATATTCACCCAACTCACAATAAAAAGCTTTAAAGAAAAGGGAACTCGAGCAAGCATATCACTGCTGGCTGAGAGATCCATTATTTGGGAGTGACAGTCCCTCGGCTTTTATCTTGTGCCAGTCACAATGAATGTACAGTGAATGGGTGTCATGCTGCTTTTTTGTGTTAAGTAGCGTGATGAGGAGAACACAGTTATGATAGCCATTTTGAAGAAGAGAAAACTGAGATAGAGAGAGATGATATAACTCCTCTAGTGTTATAAAGCACCAGTGGCAAATACCTCCCACAGTCATCTTCATATTAGTCACTAAGAACAATTGCAGGATAAGATATATTGGAAGTATTTTCATTCTGAATGATGGTTTTCCAAATATATAAAATCCACAATGTGGGGGTTGTGGTATCCTCTGTCTTAACAGTATTCATATGATGCTTGCAGGCACAAGGGTTGACCCTGTGACATTACATTTGAGATGTATTTCTGATTAACCACCTTGAATGGCCAAGGTGTGGTCTTCTGCTGTGAGTGATAACACTGCCCATGGTCAGAATAGCATTTATAGACTGGCTGTCAAAGAGATACCAGATAATCTTGGATTTGAACTTCCTCACTTGACAACAGAGAATATATTGGTGTGTTATTATTAGTTATGATCTAGTCCATAAGATACATATTCTTCCATGGTGTGGCGGTCATGCACTTGATGTCAATTTCACCTAATCTTGTGTTAATTTGAGGATTAAGAGTATAGGGTGAGGTAAGGGTCTTGCTTCATTTTTCTACAGGTAGATATTCATTTTTTTCCAGCACCACTTGTTGAAAAGGGCATTTGTTTCTCACTTGATACTTTTGGGGACCTTATCAATTTGAGGGCCTTATCACTTTGGGGCCCTTATCACCTTGATACTTTTGGGGCCCTGTATGCTTGTGTTTTTATTTCTGGATTTTTCAGTTCTTTTCCATTGGCCTGAGTATCTGTCATTATGTCAATACCATGCTGTTTTGACCACTGTGGCTATATAGTATGTGCGAAAGTCAGGTAAGGCAAGCCCTCCCACGATGTCTTTCTTCTTGAGGAGTTCTCTACTAATTCTGGGCTTCTTCCCTCTCCATATGAAGTTAAAAATCATTTTTTGCATTTCTTTGAAGAAGGAGCATGGTATTTATATCGGTATTGCATTAAACTTATAGAGTGCCTTGGGTAGGACTGTCATCTTGACTACATTGAGTCTTCCGATCCATGAGCATGGGATATTTTTCCATTTCTTGAAGTCATTCTTGGTTTCTTCTAATAGTGTTCTGTAATTTTCCTCATATAGATCTTTTGTTCTTTTTGTCAGGTGTATCCCTAGATATTTCAATTTATGCTTGTCTATTGTGAAGGGTACCTCTTTTTTTTATCTCCTCTTCAGTGGTCTTATCTGATGTGTACAGCAGACCAGTTGACTTCTGATTGTTGATCTTGTATCCTGCCACTCTGCCATACTCTTCTATTGTTTCCAGTAATCCCTTTGTGGAGCTTTTGGGGTTTTCCATATATATAATCATATCATCTGCAAATAATGACAATTTCACCTCTTCCTTCCCTAGTCATATACTTTCTATGTCTTTTCTTTGCCCTGAGAACAAATGTGCGCATAAGCAAATGTGGTGAAGAAAGCTGATGGTGCCCGGCTACCAAAAGATATTGCATCTAGGCACTTAAAGGCTTGAGTAAACAAGCGGCCATTCAGCTCAGAAGCAATAAAGCCCACACAGAAGAAGCACACCAGCCTGTGTGATCATGAGGTGGTGAAGGGATACGGTGTCAGGCATCGATGAGCTAAAATTATATTATTACTAATGAGGGGGAGTACAGAGTGGGGACCCAAATCACCCATCAATAGGTGAGGTGATATCCTTTTGCAGAGGGGTTACAAGGAGGAGATGAGCCAGGTAAGATACAGGGTAGGAGCTATGAAATATGCAACCTTCCTCTAGTTCCCATGCTGCCTCCCACCCACTATCATGACCCCAATTCTACCACATAAATCCAGCTAGACCAGGAGATGTATAGTGAAGTTGGAAACATGGGAAACTTAGGATAGATGATCCATCAAGACTAGTAATAGGAGTGGTAATACCAGGAGGGTGGGTGGAGGGATGGAGAAATAGAAAAGGAGAACCAACTTCAGGGATCTATAGGTAGCCTCCTCTCTGGGAAGACAACAGGGAAGTGAGTGTTGGGACACATTGTACAGTGTACAGGATGGAAAAAATAATTTGTAAATTACTAAGGGTTCAAGGGGAAGGGGGGGGAGGAAGGGTAATATAGGGAGCTGATAATGGGGGCCTGGAGGGAGGGAGAATGTTTTGAGAGTGATGATGGCAATGGGTGTGTAAAAGTGGCCTGCATACAACTGATGTTGTTAGGGATTGTGATGGAAGTTGTATGGGCCCCCAATAAAATGATTCATTAAAAAGGGGGTGGGGGGAAGGGGAGGTTTTTTTTTAAAAAAGAGGAGCTTGTACCAAGGGTTCAAGCAGAAAATATTTGGAAATGTATATGGCAACATGTGTGCAAATGTGCTTGATACAAATGATGTACTGAATGTTGTAGCAGCTGTAAGAGCCCCCAATAAAATTATTTAGAAAAAAAAGAGTATAGGGGTGGAGTCTAGTCTGTCACTCTGGAGCTAGCCAATGAGACCTCTGTGTGGGCATGGCTTTCTCCTGAGAATTCTGAGAAGTCTCGTGGTATATCCCAATTAGAGAAGAAAGACTTTGCTGAGTTCCTGGAAGACTAACTACTGACAAGATGAGCTGACAGCATGCTGATAGGTCCTGATTCCTGGAGAATGGAGGAGCCGGAGGAGAAGCCACATGGCCTTGCCCTGATGGAACCAGACCTCTAGGGCTGGAGAAACCACAGAGATCCCTGCCAGCATTTAGATGCTTCTACTACCAGTGGATACTGCTGATGGACCCTGAGCCCTGGAAATGAGGAGTCATGGGAAGACCCCTGCCAGTGCTGGGATGCTTCTACCCCAGCTGGATACACAAGACTCTGCACCCATTGGCCTGTGATTATCCTGGTGTCATTGCTCATGCTTCATAAGTTGGAAGGAGACTTTATAGACTGGTATCGGACATATGGACTAATATCAGACTTACGACCTTGGACTGGACTGGGATGTTTTCTCCTTGTTCCATTCCTCTTGTATATAAACCTTTCCCTTATATCTATATGCATGTCTATCAATTTATTTTTCTAGTCTACCTAGAGTAACACACATGGCATCATTAAAACTTGGGACCAGAACTCAGGACTTTCAACTCAGGACTTGTAAAACCAAGATAATATATTGTGTCGAACACCCCATGATATGGAAAAAATTGAAGGATGTTATTCACAGTAAAATTAGTCAATCTCTTAAGGGTATGTATTTTATGACACCATTACTATAAAGGGAAAAAAAAATTCTGCACCACAGGAAAAGACTAATGAGGCCAGAAGAAGGAAAGATAGGAAGGACAGGGTGTTCAGGAGGGAGGAGGGGTAGAAAAATAAAGAAGTGGATGAAGATGAAAACAAAGGAGTAGGAAGAGGAGAAAAATGAAAAAAAAAGATGAAGAGGAAGAGGAGAGAGTGGAGAAGGAGAAGAAATAACTACATACATAGAGGGTTTTCTGGGATAACATCACTGTTTTGATACTAAAGGTTATGCAATCATATATAATATGGTTTTATTTGAATGTTATATTCCACAAATGAAAAAGAAACATTATATTGTAAAATTAGTCAACACCATAGCACTTGACTCTAATCAATCAGATCTGAAGTTTTACTCAAATAAAACTAACCTAGACTCTTAAATGAGAAGACGTAAAGCCAAGGGTCCTCAAACTTTTTAAACAGGGGGCCAGTTCACTGTCCCTCAGACCATTGGAGGGCCAGACTATGTTAAAAAAAACAAACAAACAAACAGGCTGAGCCCCGGTGGCATAGTGGTTGTGCGCGGGACTGTGGCCCACTGGGATGGAGGTTCAATTCCAGCAGTGGGGCTGGGCCTCCTGCTCCCACTACCGGAGAGCAGTGATGCCCCAAAAAAACAAAAAAACAAACAAACAAACTATGAACAAATTCACTGCGGGCCTGGGTGAGTCCACAGCTAAACAGAATAGCAGCAGTGGCAAAAACACACAGTGAAGAAGGTGGAATAGAAAAGGGGAACCTATTGTAGGGATCTACATATGATCTCCTCTCTGGGGTATGGACAATGGAGAAGTGGGTGAAGGGACACATCAGACAGTGTACGATGACAAAATAATGACAATTTGTAAATTATTAAGTGTTCATGGGGGTGGGGGAGGGAAGGAAGGAGGGGAAATATGAGGAGCTGGTACCGGGGGTCTAGGTAGAAGGAGGATGTTTTGAGAATGATGATGGTAACAAATGTGCAAATGTGATCTGCATACAATTGATGTATGAATTGATCGTGATAGGAGTTGCATGAACCTTCAATAAAATGATTTATATATTAAAAAAACACATCCTGTGGGCCTGGTAAATATCTTCAGTGGGCTGCATGTGGCCCACGGACCATCGTTTGAGGACACCTGCTTAAAATAAACAGCAAAAGATCCTCATTGCCATCAAATCAATTTTGGCTCAGAACCACCCTATAGAAAAGAACAGAACGGCTGAGCCCCGCTGGCGTAGTGGTTGTGCGCGGGACTGCGGCCCACTGGGACGGAGGTTCAATTCCAGCAGTGGGGCTGGGCCTCCTACTCCCACCGCCGGAGAGCAGTGATACCCAAAAAACAAAACAAAACAAAAAGAAAAGAACAGAACAAGCCTTAGATTTTCAAGGCTGTAAATCCTTAAGGTAACAGGAAGAACCACTAGTGGTTTCAAACTGCTGATCTTCTCAGTAACTGCCTGACAGGTAAACTACTATGCCACCAGGCCTCCCAAAAGACTAAAGGAAAGGCCAGTCTTTAAATTCTCCTGAGTGTCTAGTGTGACCCATACTTGCCATGGAAAAGAGTCTATTATGAAGTCTATTATGAACAATGGGGAACTTACTATAGTTGAGGCTAAGATGATTCTGAGAGACTGCAGCTCAGGATCTAAAATCTTTTGTTCACCAAATCTGAGTCAGAAGGGAAGGCTTGGAGTCAGGATGCCCAGAAAAAAAATCAATTACCAACAGAGAAAAACATTCTGTGTTATTTCCAAGTGGAAGTTGTCAGGTCAGCTAAATCAACTATTCACCATTTGTTCAATTTAGCTTTGAATAAATCTTTATTTTCTCGCATAGCAAATTCCCGGTTTATTGTGAAGTCGGAGACACTGTCAGTAATAAGGATAGAATGCCAAACGCTAAACCAAGAACAGTTTGCAAAATTTCCAAGTTCTGCTGATCAGCTGGTTTCATTTGTCTGTATCTCTTTCTTGCCCAACAGCTATTAGTTGGTCTAATGTTGATGTATGAATCATAAACAGACCTGCTGTGGCATCCGTCAATGAACACAAGTCGGGCTATGGCTTTGCTTCATAATTGTGAGATACAGAATTGCTGCGGATTCCCATCACCTGGGAAGCTCGTGAAGGGTTTAAAAAAATGGCAGAAGTAATATAAGCTATAGCAACCATTGCCTATTCCACAACAATAGTTGGACATGGCACTTTACATGCCATATCTTATTTGGCCCCAACAACGATTCTTTGACACTGTTATTTATATTATTTTACAGTGGAAGAAGTTAAGGGCTAAGGTATGAAGTCATTAAAAACTTTCTCAAAGTCACAAGGTTAGTATTAGCAGGAACAGGAGTTGAGTGTGCCAGAGGTGTTTGATAAATGGTAATTATAATCCATTGCTTCCATTCTCTTATTTCCCTCCTTGAACGTGGGTCATCAGACCATTTTCTCTCTCTCTTGTTATTACTGCTGAGAACTCTAATTTCAGCAACATCTCTATACTCATGCCCCTGTTTGGATGAACCCTTTATTAACAACATGACCCATGTATAAGAGTATTTGGAACCCTGCCTAAGGAATCAATATCTACTTATAAATCGACTGCAGCAAATTCTCTGCAGGAAGCTCTGAGGAAGAAAATAAGAACCAAGAGGAAGCAGCTGTGTAATTGAAAAGGACAGGTCCCACTTGCGGACAAATGGAAGGAGTGGAAGAGACATGGAAATTGATGGAGAATTCAATCCCAGAGACCCAATCTTGAACCAAATGAATTATTTTGTTGCTCTGAACCTTAACTGAATCATTGTAATGGCTGGAACTTCACTGAAGAGATCTGAAGATGTGTGGAGTGGGCAGAAACTGGCCTAGGGGACATAGAATGAGGTTGATGACTTTGGCAAGCATGTCAATCTCACAGTCATGCTGGCAATATCCCAGATGATGACCTCCTGTCTCTCACATCTGGTTTGCACAAAAGTTTCTATCCTTATCAACTTCTGGATTATTTTTTTTAAAGAAGCAAACAAAAAACACCCTTACCCACTGCCATTGAATTGGCTTTGACTGAAAGCAACTTCTATGGGACAGCGTAGAATCACCTCTTTCGGTTTTGTTTTTGTTTTTCAGAGACTATGAATCTTTAAGGGAGCAGATAGTCTCATCTTTCTAATAGGAAGCAGTTGGTAGGTTTGAATTGCTGATCTTTTGGTTAGCAGTCCAGCTCATCACCCACTACACCATCAGCACATCTTCCTTGTTTATAAAACAAGACTATCATGTCCTATTTTAGAAAATGTAAGTTCCAGTAGCCAAACTTTTCAGATTCAAATTCCAGCTCCTACACTAAGCAAGTCACAGAGCCTCTCTCAGCCTCAGTTTTCCCATCTCTAATATATTGACAAACTTCCATAGACACAAACAGAGCAAAGAGTCTTGGTAAACTCTCACTAACATTTTCTTCTGCCACAAGGCAGCAGGAAGGATTGGGATGCAGTATATCTTTTGACTCTTAAAGGACAACTGTATGTATGAACTACAAAAAGGAGGCCAATACATAAGGAGAAGAAAAGATATATTGGAATTTTGAGAGCTTCAATCATTGCATGCTGCTGTGGAATATCAATATCAAGATGATTAATTTCACTGACTTTCCAAATAGATTCTACTGAGTGTTGGGGGACATGGTAGAGCTTCAGGGTCTCCAGGAGTGTAGATAGGTGGAGTGAGTGAGTGACAGTAAGTGGATGAGGTCCTACCCCTTTGTCCTCTTGTGAAGCAACCCACTACTGTGCACGTTATACACTGAATTTTTGCAGACTATTGTATTTGTTTTTAGCAGTCTACTATTTAAAAAATTTGAGTGAGAAAAGGAGGGATCCTCCCCTAAAGTTGGTTCATTGGTTTGATCAAGGGCACACTAAGTGGTGTGGGAACAGATCACAGAACAGGATGTGGTACTGCCTGTAACTCCTACTTCCAGGACGTTGCATGACCCTGAAACACAGCTGTCCATCAGACTTACTTAACCATGGTTTCCAACCAAACCAAACCCATTGCCATTGAGTTGATTCTGACTAGTGGTGGTGGTGGTGCCATCAAATTGGTTCAAACTCATAGTGACCCTATGTTTGGCACAACATAACCAAACACCTCCTAGTTCTGCACCATCCACCATCCCACAATTGTTGTAATGTTTGAGCCCATTGCTATGTGTCGAGCCCTTTGTTGCAGCCACGAAGTCAATCCATCTTATTGAGGGTTCTTTTCTTTTCCCTTGCCTCACTGCTTCCTGAGCGTGATGTTCTTTCACTTTACCTAAGTCCTTTCTGACTCATGGCGATTGTGGCAGCCACCTAATCTGATGCCAATTTGAGGATAAAAAGTGTGGGGTGGAGTCTAGCCTGTCAATCTGGAGACAGTCAATGAGAACTCTGTGTGGGCAAGGCCTTCTCCTCTGAAAATTCTGGGAAATCTGGCACATCATTTTGGGAAGCAGGAGACACTCTCTCACTCTCTTGGAAACTCTCTAGTGACAAGATTGACTTCATGAGCGACATCCCTGAAAAGAAGCCCCATGGAGTCACCCTAGTGCCCTGCGCCAGGATGTAACAAGACCTCTGTAGTAGGAGAAGCCACAGAGAGACCCATGTTCTCACTGAGATGCTTGTAATACAACAGGATCCAAAGACTTTTTACTCACTGGCTTGGCATCCTCCTGCATTTGGCATCATTGCATGTATTTTGGGAGTGTGAAGAAGGCCTTAGAGATTGGTATCAGACACATGGGCTGTGTTAGTCTGGGTAAACTAGAGAAACAAATTCATAAACCTCATAGGTGTATAAGAAAGAGTTTTATATACAAGAGGAGCTGTACATTCAGAAAGCATCCCAACCCAGTCCAGTCCAAGGTCATAAGTCTGATATTAGCACATATGTCTGATACCAGTCTACAAAACCTTCTTCAAACTCAAAACACATGCAATCATGCCAAATTCTGAATGATCCCAAGCCAGATGGGTAGAATGCCTTTGTATCCAGTGGCATGGTAAACATCTCAGCATTAGCAGGGCTCTCCAAGTGGCTCCTTCAGTTCCCAGAGCATCAATGTTGTGCCATGTGTTTTGTTAGTAAAGCATCTCCAAGGGAGTGAGTAGTGAGCCTCTCATCTCCAAGGGGGAAATATGGGCAGATTTCCCAGAATTCTCAGAAGAAAGCCATGTTCACATAGAGGTCTCATTGGCTATCTCCAGATTGACAGGCTAAACTCCACGCCTACACTCTTAATCCTCAAATTGACACCAGATTAGGTGACTGCCACATGGGCTAATATCGAATTTATCAGCTTGGACTGCACTGAATTGGAATGATTTCTTAATGTGCAGTTGCTCTTGTATATAAAACTCTTTTTCACCTTTTTTTGTTTTGTTTTGTTTTTTGGGGGGAGGCATCACTGCCCTCTGGTGGTGGGAGTAGGAGACCCAGCCTTTGCTCCTGTGGACCTGGAATTGAACCTCCATCCCAGTGGACCGCAGTTTCACACAACCACTACGCCACCGGGGCTCAGCCCCTAAAACTCTTTTTTATACACATATAAGTGTCTATGAATTTGTTTCTCTAGTCTACCCAGACTAACACAGAGACATTATCTAGTGTTTCTATAAATCTTCACCAGAGCAAATAGCCCCATCTTTCTCCTGGTTGGTGGGTTTGAACTTGCAAACTTGTAGTTAGCAGTCCAATGCCAAATGGACAGCACCCCAGGGTTCTTTAGCATGAATGTGTAGTTCCAGCACTCTCACCTTGCTGCGGGAAGGTCTGTGAATGTCCTCTCCGAAGTTCATGAACTCACAAACAGGACACCAGAAAAGAACCCAGGACATCTGCTTCGGTCAAAGGGCATTGAGATGATAGACTTTAGCGGAAATACAGTAAACCTGGTATTGTTCCCTCATCTTTGTAGCTTTTGGTACACAGTGAGCTTTGTAGCTCAGTTGACACTTTTGGTCCTAGAAAGACAGAACGCCTGAGCCTGAATATGTGATTAGGTGGCCTCAGAGCAGCCTCTGCAAGCAGTGGCTAAGTTGTGAGACTTGTGGTTACTGGGTTGAAGACCAGTTTTTTTCTCCCTTCTATTTTATGACAGTTTTCATTTAGATTATAAAATGCTCTTTACAAAAGATACGATAAAAGATTTATGCTAGACAGACATTAGTTTGAGATGTGGTCATTAGCAAGGAAGAAAACTTCACAGGGCTATACCCATGTGTGTTTTGGCCTTTAACTTCTTTCTGACATCTTCCAAAGAGAACACTATTATTGCGAGTACAGTAAACAGGATGCCCATTGTGAAGTGAACTGGATTTCTGGGGAAGGATCCTGGACTTAATCTTTTTAGGAAAGATCACATAACTCTGATTTATTATTAGCTTCGTAATGATGTGAGCTATTTTAAAGAGATACTGCTTTTCTCAACAGCCACCTGGGCTTGGCTATTAAGAGCGGGTACTGGTATCTGAGACATAGCCTCTTCCTGCTACGCTGTACACAGCACTTTCAGAGCACATTGTTTCAGGACAGCCTTATCTACTTTATGGAAGGTAGAAGGGAAACAAAGGTTCTCTTAACCCCGAGGTTTCTGGGAGGGGAAGCAGAGAATGAATGTATGTCACAACCTCAGCCTGTGCCTCTCTCATAGCAGACACCCAAGGAACCATCTCTGGCTCTGGCTGCCATTGCCTACCACAGTCCAGGCCTTTGCACATGCATGCATTCAGAAAGGAAAGCTTTCCATCTCTTAGGTACCTAGTTGTTGCAGACAATACCGATAGCAAGGCAGAGAAGTTAAAGCAGTGAATGGGTTGGGCAGCTGAACACAAAGTCAGCAGGTCAAAACCACCTGTGTCTCCAAGGGAGAAAGAGGCTTTTTGTTTCCATTAAGAGTTCCAGTCTCAGGAAACCCACAGGGGCAGTTCTACCATGTCCTATAGGGTCATGATGAATCAGAATCGACTCAATAGCAGTGAGTACTAGCAAACACTATTCGGGGACAGGGATTATACAACGATCCATTTTCACCGAAGTTAAGAGATAAGGAATTGAAAGGCAAGGTTAAGGGGCAACGACATGGCGGAAGTGTGATGTTATTCAAGAGCATCTAAGGGGCTTGTAAGAAACGTTGGTAGTGTGATGGGTTAAGCACCAGGTTGCTAACTGAAGAGTATGCAGTTCCAACCTCCCATCTAGCCCATGGGAGAAAGATAAGGCACTTTGCTTCTGCAAAGACTTCTAGCCTAAGAAACCCTAGGGAACCATCCTAGAGGTCACATGAATAAGAATCAACAGGATGGCAATGAGTTTGGTTTGATTGGGAAGGCACATGTGGACAGAAACCCGAAGGCAAGGTAGGGGGCTCAAGTCTGTGGATGGCTGACAAGAGAGTGGTTGAGGCCATGGGGGAAGAACAAAAATCATCTGAGATGGAGCACAGCTTACAATGTCTCTGTAATTACAGGGAGGTCTGTGTAGCTAGAACAAAGTAAGTGTGAACATGTTGTGAGGAGTTAGGTGTGTGTGTGTGTGTGTGTGTGTGTGTGTGTGTGTCTTTTGGGGGCAGGGGACAGGTTAGCAGAGCAAACATCAGCAAACTTTCTCTGTGAGACATGGTTATTCCCATAAAGAGTGACTGCCTCGCACCCTCAGAAAGACAGCTGTACTCCATCCTCTTGAGTCTCTAGAGTCAGCACTGACTTGACGGCAAAGACTTTGGCTCTTGCTTTGCGGCATAACCGCCCCTGTTGTCACCGCTCCTCTGTTTTCCTCGCAGGGACGTGGTTGGGGAGCATCTGCAGGCTTGTGGGCAGTAGAAACAAAGCAAGGGAGGCGGGCCTTTCAGAGACCAGGGCTTTCCCTTAGCCAGGCACCCTCACTCTGAGAGAGAACTCTCACTTAGAACAGTCGCTTTGGAGATCAGGGGACTCTCTCTTTAAAATGACAAAAGATGTTTGACGCTTTTACTTATTGGTTGATTTAAATTTTTGTGGGATTTTAAAGTATTTCCTTAAAATTTTTTCTTTAAGAAAAACGTTTTACTGAGAAGCAAACGGGTCTTTGTAGAGCACACCAGGTCTCCATACAGCAATCCATCCACATTTTTCTTCATGCCATTGACTACAATGCTCCAAATGTGGTATCATGTACCCACTCTTCCTTGATTCCTGTTTCCACTGCTCCTTCTCCACAGACGCTTTCCACCTTCTGCAGTTTGTTACTGTGCTTTTGATTTCAAATGGCTTCTTGTTGTAAGGAATGTGTACCTCCCAGGGTTATTATCCCTGCACAGAAAGATTGAGAGGATAGCACAAGACTGGATGGGGTCTCATTTGGTCCTTAGGATCCACCAACATGCGGACACTTAACAACACACCTGTCTGTGTGACTGAAAAATGAGCCACAGAGGTGAGTTCATTTCCAAGCTGAAAGGTGATGAAGGCCTATTGTCCTGGGGGTTTCACGTTTTTTCTCTCTGACTTTTTAAAGATTGTCAGTCGCCTTTTTTTTTTCTACATCTCTCTCCCATCTATCAAGGATTTACTGATGTGATCTCACACCCAGCTAAATCTTGAGGAGCCCTGTTCATTCTCAAAGAGAGAGGTGTGGGCTGCTTGAATTAGGAGAGGGACAGAAGATATGTTTTGAATATTAACTGACTGGAGCTATTGACTGGTTCAATTGAGGTATGGAAGAGGTGACTGCACAATGATAATCCACTTCATCACTAAGACAATGAGGTGAATGAGGAGACCAGGCACGGGGGTGGGGGGGGTAGGGGGTGGGGAAGGGGGATTACTCAGTGCCCTAATGGTAATTTAAAACCTTTGTACTCTATCCCATCATTCAGGATAAAGTGTAGGTACCTGCTTTGGCTATCCTCGAGGTTGTTCCAGGGAACACATTGATTTGATGTCTTTTGTGAGCTATCAAGAGCTATCAAGGGGAAGTAGCTAGTTTGCAAATGTCCACCTTTGGATAACACTGACAAATTGTAAGACATTGCTATAGGGATATTGTTAAGTAAATAATAGAAGTAAATGCTATTTACTTCTAAATAGATAGAAAAGAATTTGCTGCAGTGAAGGCATTAACATGGATAAAGCATAACACCTTTAAGAATATGCTTTCAGAATGAAGCCGACTTGGACTTGCCACTTAGTAGCCTTTTAGTCAATTTGCTTCATCTCTACAAACTCCAGTTTCTTTTTTGTAAAGTAGAAGTTATATGCTAAGGGGAGAAGACCATCCACTTGGGGCTATACCACATTGACAAGACTGGGACAAATATATGGGCTGCTCACAGGAAGGGGGGGAGAACCTTGCAGGAAAATCATGCCAGGAACAGGGAAGGGACCATCTACCTTTTGGAGGAAACACTGATAGTTCTGTTGGGGAGTATGGTGGGTGATTGGGAAGAAGTAACTTCACATCAGGAAGGGATGTGAAACACTGACTGTAGGGAACATAGGGTGACAATGTACCAGATTTTACGAGGAATATATTTCTCCCCAACCCTCAGTGAACCACACCATGGACTATGCACAATGATGACCTTGGATGCTGAGCTTCCAGGCAGCATGGCACAATGCAGGAGCAATACCAGAAAGATGTGATACAGAGGCCCGGCTGAACGAACTGAGCTTTGAAGTTGCTTGCATCGTTGGGCCGTGGACTGGGGTGTTCAAATGGAACAGGAAGCAGAGTGTGGCTACCCCTGAGCTGTGGAAGTGGCAATCACTGGACCTTAGAGGGAACCCCCGACTTTGTGGGCGCCCAATGGGAAGGAACCCAAAATCACCTTGAGGTTCTCCTCACGGTAACACGACAGATTTTGATCTGTTGGGCAGAGATTATCTGAACTTGGAAGAATTTTTTTTAACTTGGAAGAATTGATCCAGGAAGTTTCCCCCTGTAACCAATCCCCAAACTGAGGGTAAACAGAGTTCACTCCACTGGGAGACCCAACTGTGCAGAGCAACAACTCACGGGTTGTGGTTCAGGGTGGAATGGTACTTGCATAGACTCTTCACACCGACCGTGTCTGGAATGCTGTGTCACTGGAAAAGTTGATGGTTATCAAGTCCATCACCTTATACTCCAAGGGGATGATTGACAATGCTTTAATTTTTTTTTTTTTTGCTTCTATGAGTTTTGCTTTCTTGTCTTTAGTTAGTTTTTGTTTTTTCTGTTTGCTGGTTGGTTTGTTGCTGTTGGTATTGTAGTTGATCTTAGGGGTTGTGGTTGTGTCATAATACAACGACAAAGTAAACCTGGATTGTACATATCCCATTGTGGTGGTCATGTGCTTATGTTAATTTCATGATTGAGATGTAGGGGTAGAGTCTGGCCTATTAATCTGGAGATAGCCATTGAGTAGTAGCCAATGAGGCCTCTGTGTGGGCATGATTTTCTCCTGATACGTCTGGGAAATCTCACGATATTTCCCTTGTGAAGATGAGAAGCTATCTCCCCAGTTGTTGGGAGTTAGTCTCAGAGGTGATGAATCATGGACAAGACAAGATGGCAGTGTCTGAGGAGCCAGAGGAGAAGCCACACTGTTTTGCCCCAGTGGAGCCAGACCTCTGAAGCTGAAGAGGCCACATGGGGACCCCTGCCAGCGATGAGTTGCTTCTACCACCACTGGATGCTGTTGATGGACCCTTAGCCCTGGAAGTGAGGAGCCATAGGGAGACCCCTGCCAGCACTGGGATTCTGCACTCTCTGACCTGTGACTTGGTGAGTCGGGAGGAGACATTATAGACTGGTATTGGGCATATAGGATAATATCGGACTTATGACTTTGAACTGGACTGGATTGGGATGCTTTCTCAGTGTTCCATTCCTTTGTATATAAACCATTCCCATATATCCATGGGTGAGTCTATGTAATTGTTTCTCTAGTCTACCAGGACTAACACACCTATAGACAAACAGATGGATTTTGCACAAACACTTAACCCTAGCACCAATCCAAGAGAAGTTAATACTCATAGCATGGCCCTGCTTATTACCATCTTGAAATGATCACTGAAGATAGGGGCGTTACAGCAAAGTGTGATGAAGAAAGAAGATGGTGTTTGGCTATCAATCAGAACATTGTCTGGGGTCTTAAAGGCTTGTATTCAAACAAGCAACCATCTAAGCAAGAAGTCAATTAGTCTACACAGAAGAAGCACATTGCCTTGTGTGAACCTAAGTTGACAGTTACAAAATTCAAATATGACAAAGGGGGAAAATCAGAGCTTAAATTGTGAACAACCAATTTGTAGATGGCTATAGAGGACAGAGGGAGCCCTGAATCCATCTGCAGAGTGTCTTATCAGATTAAGCCTCTGTCAGATCCCCTCTAGTCACAGGCAAGGGTTTCAAACAGCTTTACTATCAGATAGAGATCATTGTAATCTCGAATATGCTGGGTCCAACTTGATACTTGATCAGTTGACCTCTGTCTAGACCCAACCTGATTTTTTTCTGGGTGTAAGTATTTCTTGTTTGTTCGATGACAAAAATTTCTTTCCTGGCTTTTAAAATACTGATGGTGGTCTTTTCATTCTTGATCATTATTTGTATTTTTATCTTCATATTAGCATCATTTTTTCCTTTGTTTATACCCATTTTATTTATCCATTTGTTGTTTCTCTTGGGATTTTCCAGCTTACGAAGCACAGAAAGGCTGATGCAAGGGTTTATAGGGCATATGATGGGGAGAGGGAAATAGAGAGGGTGAAGGCATTGGAGGAGGAAACAATGTATGTGAGAAGTGGGAGAGATCACAAGAAATGATTATGATTACACAACTCATTCTAAAGTGATTTAACCATGAAAACAGAGAAAATGTTATAAAATCGATCATGGTAATGATTGTACAATTCTTCTTGATATGGATGAACCATTGAATTTCATGATATGTGGATTACGTGCCAATAAAATTATAAGAAAATTATGTTACATGCTTATAAAGTTGGTGAATGGATTAAATAAAATAATTAATACAAATTTATCAAGCCTAATGTCTTCAGACAGTATCAGTTGCCATTGTTGTTTCAATAGAAATAATGTGAGGAGGAGAAGTTTGGGCAGGGAAAGGAGGAGGAGTAGTATTTTTGTACATGGGCAAAAACTATGGGCCTACACATCTCCCCTAAAACAAGTGAGAGTTCTAGGAGAAACTGAAAAGGGCAAAAGAATTAAGAATAATTCAAAGCCAAATTTCAAGTTTTGAAAAAAAAAAACAACACATCCTAAAATAACTCTACTAGTAGAACTGGACTTTGAAAGACTTCATCTAGACCAAAGCCTAGATTTTGATCTGGATCATATCATCCTTTGGTTCTACTTTGACCAATTAATTGAAATTCTCTGAGTTTCAAATCTCTCAATTGAGAACCAGTCAGAAATTCCGCACACTGGGTATTGTTTTTAGCTACACAATCTTCAGCCACTGATCAGCGGTTCCCCAAAAAGATGGAGAGGACTCCAAAGTAAAGCAATCTGACAATGCAAATAAAATTGATTGATATTTGACATCAGCAGATTCTACTTCCTGTCAGACAGGATTTTTTAAAACTATTTCTTTGATTTTGTGTGTTATATTTTTCAGTTTCTACCTTAAACAAATTAAACCTCCAGCAGTTTATGAAGCACGTGCTATTATGCTTACTTGAGATAGGAGGCAGTAAGCATCAAAGATATATCATGTCCAAACCCACAAAGCCAGAGAGGGATGAAGCCGGGCTTTGAACCCAACGCCATGTCCTGAGGGCCCATATTCATCCCGCAGCATCACAGAGCACTGTGGGATAGAGTCTATTCATGCAAATCTGTGTAGCTGGAATTTTAGGCCTGTGAACAAGAACTATTATTACATGTCTATAATTACACGTTGCAATAACATTCCCTATAAAAAGTAATTATAAAGATGGTGAGGAGAAACCCCATTCCTTTTCACATCCCCTTTCTCGGAGCCTTTATTGAGCAAAACCCTTTGGGCAAAAGTCTTTTCTCATGATTGTCTGGGAGGTTCCAGACGGGGGCAGGTGATAACAGATGATGGCCCCTGGCACCTGTCACAGGGAGGTGTCATTCTTTGGCCCACGGAAAAGGAGTAAGAGGGAACTAAACACATCTGCTTACAAATGTTAAAAGAAAATTGTTTTCTGAAAAGAACAGAAAAGCAAAAAAAAAAAAAAAAAAAACATATCCTGTGCTGTTTCCACTGGTTAAGCACCACAGGTGGGAAGGTGATAAGATTCGTAGTCCCACATACACACAGTTTGAGCCTTGACTTTGTCACTTTTTTGCATGTGTGACCACAGGAAAGCTGTCATCTTCCTTGTCAGGGCCCCACCTTGATCAGAATGCCAACCTCAGAACACTCCTGTGGGCTTAACTTAGAATAACTCGGTGCCATCAGGCGTAGGCCAGTTCACAGTCACCCTATGGAGGATTTCTGAGACTACAACGCTGTCTGGGTTCAGGTATGTTCATCTTTCTCCCAAGGAGCAGCAGGTGGGTTTGAACTGTCGAACTTGGGGTAAGCAGGGCCACGTCTACCCCACAGCTCCACCAAAGTACCTAACTATGAAGAGGATAGTGAAAGAGTTTTGCTTTTCAGTGATTGTTAAAATTTCTACACAGAGGGCACATGATGCTGAATGGATTTTGGGGAACTGAAAACTGACCTGGGGAGGACTTTCAAAGGAGTTCAGTAGGACTGGATGAAGAGCCAGGTTTCTGGATACACCTCCTTCCCTTCTCAAATCTTGAATAAGGAGTCATCTCCCAACTCCTCAGCTGTTTCATGATGAAATGGAGCTGACTGGTGATTGAACACATGTGTGTGGGTCCATAAGAGATTAGCATCGGAAGTTTTCTCCTCTGTTTGGAATATATAATTATAGAGGAAAATAATCAATTTTACCTAAGTCCTTTTGCAGGCCCTTAGAGTAGCTCAAATGTAGTGTTCTAAGTGTTCATCTCAATCATTTGCATGTTATCATCTTTGTTCAAATATATTGGAAGAGCAGAAGGGGGGATGTCTATTGGATCCTTCATAAACTCTGTAATTCAGAAAACAACCACTATTTAAAGAAGATTCAGACCATGTGAAGCACACTCCAAAGTCTTTATCCAGTGTTTTATGGAGAAAATTATTTTAATATGTAAAAGAAAACTTAAAAACAATAAAAAGCATGTCTACTGATGAATATATAAGTCTGTCCTAGCCCAGAGGGTTAAGCATTTGATTGATTATCAGAAGGCTGGTGTTTTGAGCTCACTCCACAGGAGAAAGGTACAGGCACTGCTATAAAACTTACCTCCCAGAAAACCCGCTGGGGAAGTTCGGTAGGTCATTTCGCATCTCTCTGAATATTCATTCAATGCCAGTGGGTTTGGTTTTGGTTTGGCACATGAGGGTACATTTGTCTCATTCCTATTATTCTGATTCATCAAAACTGTATTTGGGGGAGAAGTGGGGCTAGTAACGACATGCATAAGAATGAAGAAAATGTTCTAAAGCTGATTGTGCTGATGAGTGTTTAATTCTTTTTGGTGTAACTGGACTATTGGATTGTATGATATGTGAATTCTATGCCAATAAACCGTTGAGAAAAATAGTCTGCTTAGAAAGAAAGTTCACAATAGTGAAAAACCAAACCAAACCACATCATCATTTAGAAAGCAGTACCTTCCGAGAATAGGTGTCCCCATTGCTAGAGCATTGCTAACTAAATTTATTTCTATCAACCTCCACGTTCTTGACCCAAGATCTGGGAAAATATATGAAGAGCCCAGAACACATGCACAGTAAAGCACAGCGTAGGTTATGGAACAGATGTTTTCACATGTTGGACTCTTTAATTCTATAAATACTTATTTAGTCCTTACAACAAACTAGGCACCAAGCATGTGATGATTAAAGAAAAACAACCACTACTCTGCAGATATTCATGTATTAAATAGTAAGTAGCTATTCTTGATGCCATTGCTGTTCGAAGAACAGAAAACTGTAGCAAAGAACAAAGAAGGATAGGTGTCCAAAAAAAGTGTTTTGAGGCTGAGCCCCGGTGGCGTAGTGGTTGTACGCGGGACTGCGGCCCACTGGGATGGAGGTTCAATTCTGGCTCCCAGGAGCAAAGGCTGGGCCTCCTACTCCCACCACCTGAGGGCAGTGATGCCTTAAAAAAAAAAAAGTGTTTAGAAAGAGGTGACCACTGAGCTAGTACTTCAATAATGAGAAGGCAGCAAATATTCACTTCTCCAGAGAACATCTGGTAGAAGCCAGAACAGACACAAAGTCTACGTGCAGCAAGAGCTTGCGGTGTCCACAGAATGCAATGATTTCTACAGGGCCGAAGGGCAAGGAAAGAGGAAGACGAGGACACAAGTGGAAGAGGGGAGTGGAATGAATTTTTCTGGAGAGGTATGTTCTCAGTGTCCGCGGGGTAATGAGCATCCAAGAAGAAATGTCAGCTGGGCAGGTGAGTGTATAAGAAGTTATCTTCAAAGACTGGTCTAGGAGGGTGAGAAAAATGCTCAAGTTTTCTAAATAGGCATGGTATTTAATGAGATGATAATGGCAATTATCTAGCTAGGGATAGGGAAGGGAAAAGAGAAGGCTCATTTTCAAGTGCTGAGATTAGATAGAGGAAGTGGCAGTGGAGGAGGTGCAGGGATAATCGCAGGGGAGGTAGAAAGAAAACCAGGGATGTGTGAGGTCATAGAGGTTAGGTGAGGAAATGGTGTGGCGGCCCCTTCTGACCTCCTCCGGGGACACAAGGGAGAAAAGGAACACAGCCTCACATCTGCCCAAGGTTGATGCCCAGGAGGCAGAGGTCACACATGGCTCCATCTCTAGCTTCCTTACTCTATTTTGATGCCAATTGACCCTACAGCTAGAAGAGCCGTAGAATGCCGTTTCCCTTCACGACATCAGAGGAGATTATATTTCAAGATGTGAGGTGGGTCAAGTCTGAGGACCGTACCACTGCATTAAGAGAGCCACGGTGCTTCAAGATGACCCGAGGCGCATGGGAGCCCCTGCTTGTGTAAAACATTGACACACTTGGCTGCTATCCAAGAGAGTGGAGTCCACTCACAGGCACCTTGGGATAAAGATGGGGTGGTCACTTGTGAGGTGCCAGAGGTACAAGACAAGGAGGCACCTGCTGATCCCATACCAGCCTCCCAATTGCCCATCTGGAATATCAGCCAGTGAAAACCCAGAAGAATCCAGATCTGCTGTGAAACGGAAGGGCGGGCTGCCATGAGCCAGATGCGACTCAATGGCAACTGATTTTTGTTCCTGTTTGTTTCCAGCGTGTGTAGGAGGCAGAAGCCAGAGCAGAGCCAGTTGGGCACAACAAGCCTGAGATACACGTTTCATCCACCTCCTTTCCCCTTTGGTTTCCATGCTTATAAATGACACAACGATGCTAAAATAACTTGAGTGGCTCTCTCTTTCTTTACTAACTGGTTAAAAGCCAGGCCTCTGATTCCAGTCTTTTCATTCTGCTGAGTCATTCTCAACTCTATGATTCATACTATTCAGGGAAAAGTTTAGAAGGAACTGTCAAATTAGCAACTTACTATAAGTTTCTGCCAGGCCTGACCTTCTCTCAGCTCTGGCTCCTAAAGGCAGAAGATGAAGAAAGCCTTCTCTTCCAAAGGGGGGAAAATAACATAAAATAAGATATTAATCTTGAGACCATTTACAGAAGGTGCTAAGTGCCCCCATTGGCATTAACAGCAATGAGCTTTGAATATCACTTGTATAGCAAGCTGCTTAGCTCTGCAGATAACAAGTCACAGCAGGCCTTCTTGGGTTGCAAATGTAGTCACTGGGTTTGCCAATTAACTCTTTCCCACATTGCTTTTTATATAACCAGCCAGGGAGCTTTGCTGAGACAGCAGGATCTGCTGGAAAAGAGCACTGGCCTGGGATTTGGGAGAGGTGATGTGATTGCAGCAGTCGTGTAGTAGACAGTGGTGGGAACAGCAGAACAGTCTTTAGAAAGCCAGAGTTCTTGGAGGCTCTCTCATTGAGGCTGGTCTCAACAAATGCCCAGGCTTCCTGAGCTCCATTCCCCTCTGTGTCACAGGCAGGACTTTTTTTCCCCCTTTAACTTTAACACATTTCAAGGTGGCCCAAAGTGGCAGGCAGCTCAGTCACGAGCATCGTGTCATCCTCCTACATAAGAGAAGGAACACGGACGACAATCTGGGAACCCAGAAGGGCAAGATGAAGCAGATCGATTGCTGAGGAGAAGGAGAGATGGAATGACACAGTTCTACTGACCCACCAGGAACAGTGTGCCCATCTTGAAAAGCAATGATAGCGTTCCTGGGTGAGGAATCTCGGATGGCAATGCCACAGCATCCCGAGGAGAAGATAGACATGCTATGCAGACAAGCCTGGAATGAAGTCAGGTGAGGTGAATAGAAACAGGATCCAAGGATGGAGAGTCCAGGAAGGTGAAGTAGAACTCTATGGGTTCCAGTGACCATAGAGCAGACCATAGGGCAACTTATTCACCTGTCCCTGGCACCAATGGAGTAGAGGATACTTCGACAGGTATCCAGAGAGTCCCCTCCCTGATGATACTCTGTACAGCCCCATCCTCTTCCCATCTGGTCATAGCCAGAATCTGGTTGCCAGATTCTGGGGAATATGCCAGAGTCCATGGCAGAGATTGGAGGAACATGTTCCCACAGCTCTTATCTGCCATCACTCCTCCTGGGGACCAGCTGTGAGCCCCCTTGCCTGATAATTGAGTATGCCCACATCGTCAGACCCGTGATCAGAATGTACACACCTCCATCTCTATACTGCCTGTGTGCCCGGTGATCCACAGGACATAAGCCTGCACTGTGAGAGCTGCAACCGGAAGCAAACACCTCCTCCATCCATGCCTGTGCCATCTCACCTGCCCCATGGTCAGTGGTGCATGCTCCTACTAGATGCACGGGCACAGGCCATTCTAGAGGCACGAGCCATCCAGTCACTGTCTCCACTGTCTTGCCCATCCAGCCACTGGATGGCAACTCAAGTTTCCACGGTACCCACACAGTTGCCCCTCACATCCTCAAACTGACCAACAGCAATATGTACATCTAAGAGCCAAACCAGAGAGACTAGTGAAAACATTTCCATCATTCATGCCTTGGTGACTGGCCAGATAAATTCACCTCTCCACCAGTAATACCAGTCACATCCTAAGAGGTGCTCTCTGGGTCTCTGCCAGACAAAGAGAAGGCGATCCTAGTGCTCTCATTCAACATCCACCTCGTGGCAGAGTCTTGCAGACTTTCTACATTTGTACTGAAGTTTCATGATATACCACCCCCTACTGATATGTCAATGTGTGCATGTACTGCAGCACTAAATCAGCCATTTGACTATCACTCCTCACTTTGGACACACAACTGTCCTGCCGTACCCTGCCCTGACCATCAGAGGAAGCACCAGCGGCTAGTACCAATCTAGATGAAGTCCCCTGTCTGACAAAGGCTTTAGAGGCTCCAGGACCACCTAAAACTTAGGATCAGGGAAAGAACCTGATCTCACATCTAAATTCAATCTCTGAGAGAAGACATGTCAGGCAAACAACAGGAGAGCTGTATGTGGGTGGGACCCACCATACCTACTAGTGAAAGGAAATCACACCCAGACACCATGAAAGTCACATATAGACCCCCATCATAGCCTACTAAATAAAATAATACAAAGGCAGAAAGAAATTTTAAAGAGAAAGAGAGGAAACAGAGCTAAGGACACATGAACACAAAATATCAGGACAAAACATACATGTATGACACCAATAAAAAAACATAAAAAAGCATAATGGATCAGAGACAGCAGACAATTGCAAATCATATGAATAAACAGAATAAGTGAATACACAAAGGAGAGAAAACCTTCCAAGAAGACTTAGCAGTAAGACTACATGATAAGGAATTTAGAAGACTTATACATAGGAACTTCAAAGAGATCAAAGGAAAGCATAAATAGAGCCTTAGAAAACAATACAAGAGCAAAATGACAAAATAAGACATGTATATCCATAGGAAAACAGCAACCCAAAATTCAGAAGATCAATAATAAAATATCAGAAATAGATAACATTATGGAAAGCACCAAAAGAAGAATTGAACTGGTAGAAGAAAAAAATCAGTAAAATGCTAGTTGGCACTAATTTATCTGAGAAACAATCAGAAAAAAAGAATGAAGAAAACCTAAGAATTATGTGAGGCACTATCAAGAGAAATATTTTACATGTACCTGCAATTCTGGGAAAATAAGAGGAAAGAAAATCACAGTGAGTTTTTGAAGATTTAGTGGCCGAACCCTTCAATAATATCACAAAAGACAAGTTTCCATTCAAGAAGCTCAAGGAACCCCATTCATGATAGACCGTAAAAGAAAGTCACCATGGCATGTAAAAATCAAATTTTCTAAAACCCAAATCCAGGAGTGAATTCTGAAAGCAGCTTGTAAAACACAAAGCCTGGGTGAAGGATACCATGCTTGTTAATGTATAGGGGTAGCAAAGAAGAAGAAGGTCTCTACAGGATGCATTGATACCGTGGCTGCCGCAGAAGCTCAAACGGGTCTCACAGTAAGACCAGGCAGTGTTTCATTCTGTTATTTATAGGGTCACCTGCACCTTATAGCAGCCCTTACAAAAAGATCTCTGAAAAGGAACTTCATGAAACAATACCATTTACAACAGCCTCGAGAAGGATAAAACATTTCTGAACAAACCTATCCGAGACTTAGAAAAGGAAATGATAAACACTGTTGTAAGAAACTACAAGAGCTCTACATGAATTGGAAAATACTCCATTTTCCTCGATTGAAAGACTTAATGTTGCAAAAATGCCAATGTTAACCAAACCAAACAGTCCCAGTCCAAATCCCAATGGCATTCTTTAATAAAATAGAAAAATGATTCTCAAGCTCTATATGAAAGATCCCACATAGCTAAAGAAAATTTAAAGAACAAATAGGAGGATTTCATGCTTCCTGATATTCAAACTTACACAGCCACAATAATGAAATAATTCCTTCATCAAAATAGAATTCATACTTCCTGATACTCAAACTTACACAGCTACATAATGAAAAACATCCAGCACTTACTGATTCTGTGACAAAAACATAGAATTGAGAACCCAGAAGTAAATCCATTCGTCCACTGTCAGTATCAATTGACAACAAACCTCTAGATGTCTGCCAACTTCCTGAACAAATGAAAATGTTGAAAATGTTAACACAATTTGTGCACTTGTGCTCGAAGACCGACAACAAACCATTGAAGATGTGGGAAAGATGTCAGGACTATCTTGGAGCTTGTTTCAGTGAATTGTAATGGAAGATTTGGGTAGGAGAGGGATCACTGTAAAATTTGTCTCCCGGGTTCTAAATGACCAGGCACTAGAGTTTGGGCTGGAAACATGCAGTGCATTGAAAGAACAACTCTAAAGCAATCCAGACCTTTTTTCCAAGGTCATCACTGGTGATGAAACATGGTGCTTCCTTATGAGCCTGAAACCAAATATCATTCAAGCCAATGGAAGACACCATTATCACCTCATCCCACAAAAGTTCCAATTGAAATCAAAGATAAAGACAATGATCACTAGTTTTTTTTTCTTTGTATGAGGGGGATAGTTCATTTGGGGTTCTTTCCACCAAGTCAAACTCTTTTTTTTTCCCAAGTCAAACTCTTAATCGAGCTTTCTATTCAAGAGTCCTGAAAAGATTGCATAATAGTGTGCAGACCAAAAAAGGTCTGATTGGTGGCAGAAGGGGAACTGGTTTTGCTACCACTACAGTGCACCTGCTCACACAGCCATCTCATTGTCACAGTTTGGGGCAAAAATGCAGCTTGTCTCTCTTGCCCCATGTACTTAACTCACCTGACCACACTGCATGGGGCTTCTTTTTGTTTCTCCAAAAGAAGAGGGACATGAAAGGACCATGATTTGATATGATAGAAGAAGTGAAGGAAAAAAGGAGGAAGGTGCAGACAATCATCCACACAGACCAGTTTGAAAAATGTTTCCAAGAATGGAATCTCAGATTTGATAAATATATTACGGGTCACAGAGAGTACTTTGAAGTTGATAAGATTCTTTTTATAAAAAAGAAGTAGATATATAGCTTTGGGGGGAAAAAATCCAGGTTTTTGGTACCCCTCATACATTTGAGCCCATTGGGACACCCACTGTGTCAACCCACCTGGTTGAAATTCTTCCTCTTTGTGCTGCCCCTCTACTGTCCCAAACACAGTGGTATTCTCCTGGGATTTCTCTCTCCTCACAATATGTCCACAGGACATGAGATGAAATGAGATGGGGAACCAGTGGGGAGAGTGGTGACTACTGGAGGATGGAGAGAAGGTGGGGTAGAAAGGGTGGACCGATTATAAGGTTCTACATATAACCTCCTCCCTGGGGCACAGACAACAGGAACGTGGGTGAAGGGAGACTTCAGACAGTGTTCGATATGGCAAAATAATAATCTGTAAATTATCAAGGGTTCCTGAGGGAGGGGGTAGCAGAGAGGGAGTGGGAAAAGGAGCCAATATCAGGGGCTTCAGTAGAATGAAAATGTTTCGAGAATGATGATGGCATCAATGGTACAAATGTGCTTTGCATCAACAGATGTATCTATGGATTGTGCTAAGAGTTTTATAAGCCCCCAATAAAATGATTTAAAGAAAAAGCAAAAGAAATGAGGGGGCATTGTGTCTGGACTTCTTCCAAGATAGAATTGTTTGTTCTTTCATCAGTCCACGGCACTTTGAAAATTCTTCACCAGCACCATAACTCAAATGTACCCACTCCACTTTTGCCATCCTTATTCTGTGTCCAACTTTTACATGCATCTGAGGCTATTGAGAATATGGGGTCCATCGTAGTCCTCAAAGGAGCATCCTTGCTTCCTCATGCTTCAACACTTTTATTGGCATATAATTCACATATCAAGAAGAGTTATAAAATCATCATCACAGTCAGTTAAGACCATTTTTATTCTTTTTTCTAATAGTTTTACAGATATAAACACACATCCTACACTCCCATAATTAACTCATTTTTAAAAAGTTGTATAGACATAATCGTAATCAGTTCTAGTATACCCTCCCCCCTTTTGTATCTTCTGTGTTCGTTATTTTCTCTTCATTTCCCCTCAACCTCCCCGTCAGCCTTACTATGCACCATCTCTTGGAACATGCTTCACGAACAGGGAAACAGCAGAAATAATAATAATAATAATAGTAGTAAAAAATGAAGAAAGAAAAGCCTGCAACAATATTAAAATAAGCCAGAGAGAAAATGTCTATTATGGAACAAGTGAGAGAAACTTAAACTTGAGAAAATTCAGATTGGGTCAAGAGGGAGGGTCAACTGACCAGATTATACTATAGTTCCATCCAACCATAATCAAGTTTACAATAATCTCTGCCTGATAACAAGGTGTTTCCACTCCCTCTCCTGTGGCCACAGGGGATTTGCCAGATGCTTAATCTGTAGAGGTACCCTCTCATGGATGTGGGGCTCCTGCTGTCTTCCAGAGCCTTCCACAAATTGGGCATTCACAATTTAAGCTCGGACACATCTCCCTTGAAAATCTTTGTGTTTTGTTATCATCATCTTAGGATCACACAGGCTGGTGTTTTTCTTTCATTGTGGACTCAGGTGAATCCTCACCTAAATGACTGCTTATTTGAATACAAACCTTTAAAACCCAGGACACTATTCCATCTTATCGCTGGGCACAATCTGCCTTCTTTCCACACTTTTATAGTACCCTTATTGTCAGTGATCACTTTGTGAAGATGAGTGTGGTGCCACACCCTGTCATAAGAAATAACTGTTCTTGGGGGGTAGAATTTAGTGGGAACCCAAACTCCACCTGCTTCTCCATAGGTTAGGTATGAATCTGGTTGACTTAAGTGGTCTTATTTTTGGGGGGGGTCTCATTTTTTATGACATAAAAACAGCACACACTAATCATCATTGCTATGGGATATAAGGGGATTCCACAGATAACATTTACAGTGTATCTCAAGACATAGAATTTAAGATTTTTTTGAGAAAGGAGGTTATTCAAGTATAGCTCAGTTGCTAATTGCAATTCATGAGTTGTTGTGTTGTATTGCTTGTATTCTTAAATGACTGAATTCTATTTCCACTGAGCATGGGGGTTGATATTAAAGAAAAATTTTCTATAACATTCCTTAAAAGGACAGATCCTTGCATCAGATCAATACATGTTATATTAATTCAAGGAGGACATTAAGATGTTAACTATATGGTGGTTCTGGACGCCTTTTAGTGGACAGCTGTTAAGTCAGAGATTCTAACCAAGATCCAATGACTGCTATTTTCACAGTCTGGCATGGCTCACATTTGTTTCTTCTCTCTTCAGGGAATTTCAGTCTTAAACCAAAGGGTTACAGATAATTTTGAGGTTCGCTCAGTGGGATTTCCACATTGAGTCCTGATGTGGCCTATGGGGGATGCCATCCTACCCATAAGTCCAGAATAGGAGCTTACTTTTTAACATAGTAGAGAGTTTTTGTGTAGCATATGTCCCCAATGCAGTGTTCCTTTTGATATCTTGACTGTTGCTTCCATGCACACTGATTATGGATCTAAGCAAGGTGAGATCCATGACAACTTCAGTCTTTTCCTGCTTATCACAATGGGATCTGTTGGTACCACTGTGAGGATTTTAGTTTTCTTTACACTGAGCTGTAATCCACTTTGAAGGGTGCAATCCTTGATCTTCCTCACCAAGTGCTTCAATCCCTCTTCACTTTCAGCAAGCAACGCTGTGTCATCCGGTTTACTCTACCGCAGATTGTTAATAAGCCTTCCTCCAATCCTGATGCCACACTCTTCTGCACATAATTCAACTTCTCTAGCAATTTTCTTGACATATAGATTGAATAGGAATGGTGAGAGGATATGCACACCTTTCTTGATTTCCTTTGTTCTAGTTGCACAACCACTTCATGGTCCGTGTACAAGTTCCTCATGGGCACAATGAAGTACTATGGAATTCCTATTCTTTTCAATGCTGTTCATAGTTTGTTATGATCCACACCTGTTCACTTTGGTTGACCATGCTGGCATTTGTAATAGTAATAACATAGTTTCCAGCATGACAGCAATATACAAATCACCACAGTTCAACATATTGACAGATATGTGGTGCTCTCATCTTTATAAGACATGTTTTCTCTTATCTTACTATTTCCTTTTCTTACTCTCCCTCCTCTCCTTCTCCCGTAAATGTCTACGTATCCCAGGGTTTGGCTTTACTTCCCTTTATTTTTCTATCTATATCCTCTCTCCAGAAGGGTGTTCACATAATTGATCCTCCAAAACATGACCACCTTGAAAGTGCTGAGGCAGTGAGAAACCCAGAGCTACAAATGTATGTATGTTGTGACTTGACCAGTCACAACATGGCCACCCTTCTGGTGTCTTTTATGATATGTCTACTTGGATATCAAAAAGGGTATCACAAGTGTAACAGCCAAAACAATACTCATGTAGTTTCTAACAAACTTATTCCCAGCCAGTCTTCTTCATGTGAGTAAGTGATGTCATTCAGCATCCTCATCCACCACATTTCACAAAGCTAGGCATTATCTTCCATTTCTCTTTCTTTTATTCCCATATGCAATTCACTATCAAGTACTGTTGACTCTACTTCCACCTTGATTAAATTCCTTATGACTACTGCAATAACCTATTAACTGACCTCAATCCTTTGACTATTATCTCTACGAAAGTGATCCCTCATACTCTGAATGAAAAACCTCTATCAGAAAAAGAGAGAAGTAGCTCCATCTTTGATGTGTCTGTCTACTGGCTTTGGTCTTCTACCACTTCCCTAGTACCTCTTTCGTCCACTGCTTCTCTTATCAAGTCGATCCCAACCTCACGGATCCTCTTCCTGTTCTTCATGCATACAAGCTGGATAGATGTATGTCTCAGAGTCACAATTACCATTCTGCCTACTTTGCATGTTCTGATACTCAATGGCTGGATTCTTCTTGCCATCCAGGCCTCCGCTTAAATGACATCTCCTGAAAGAGAATTTCTCAATTGGGGAGATTCATCTGGAACACAGAAACAGTCCCATGTTTGCTTGATTCCTCTTAAGTATGGTCCATAACCTGACCCATTCTAGATTCATTGCAGAAAGCATAGTAAATTATATCTAGTAAATTCTTTGGGACATGATGGCTTATTTCTCTTGGAAAACTATATGTAAAGAGGTTTTCTCATCACCTACATTTATTTATTTTCAAAATCATTGCTGTATCAGGGTCTTTTCCTAATTTGCTATTCAAACATTTCCTATTTCTTCTGTCAAGTGTTGGGACTTTGCCTGTCTGCATTGAATAAACACATACTGAATTTATGGGCTGCCATCAACCAAGACGAAGAACCTGGGAAGGTAAGGACTCCTCTCAAGCTCTTTCTAAGTATAGCCTTCACCACACTGCACCTGCCTCACCTTCTTTTGTTCTTTTATTCTTATTATAGCACGTTATATATTTCTTTGATAGTCCCCATCATAATCTGTAGTTGCTAAATTATGCCGATTGTCTTTATACCCCTTTCATTAGAATGTGAGTTTACAATAAAGGCGATATTATCTGACGTGCTCAATTTTGTGTAACCAATACCTCAGTCGATGCCTGACATATAGCAGTGGAATTGGCTAAATAACTTTCAAAAGAGGTTGTCTTTGAGTGGAAAGTCTCTAGTACATGCTGAACTCACATCAACCTTGCTCTGGACCTTAGCCTCATCATGAAGCCTGTCTTTGCATCGTATATTCACACCTATTGAAAGGAATATCAAATAAAATCTAACATACAGCATATGGCTAAACATTCTTTGGATAATTACTGTATAGCAATACCTAAAATAATAAGTCTTGTGTAAGTGACTTATTTAGCAAGAAAGGTGACACTGGTTTGGAAGAAAGTCCAAAGGTGTACTTTCAGGACAGAGTAGACAACTGCAGTCTAACTCCACAGCATAAACTCTGGGATAGAGTGTAGATCGGATATCTCACATTATCCCATCAAAGGGAAAAGGAGATGGTATATTTACATGCCGGTTAATAGTTAAGGGGTCTTACCAGGAGGCATTGATTTCTTTACACTTCAGACAGTCCCATAAGAGGTGACTTTCTATGAGAAAGTCAAAGCAGAGAAATGCAGACGCTATAGACAGAAGCTGGTCTGGTGTGCACTATGATGGTGAGAAAAGGGATATGAATGTATTCCAGCAATAATGGCTAGCATGGCTGTTGGTGTTAGTTGCTGTTGTTTTGAAGCTGACTCGTGGCAACCCTGTGTACAATGAGTAAAGCCCAATCCAGTCCTTACTCATCCGCTGGCTGTGTTGGAATGGTTGAATTCACTGTTGTTGCAATTGTCATATTGGAGTCCTCTGAACCCAATGTGCTGATCTTCTACTATTGTAACAGACAACGTTCTGTTGTGATCCCAACATTCTGCTGTCATCCATAGGGCTTTCATCAGTTAATTTTTTAATAGAAATAACTAGACCTTTCCTCATAGTCTGACTTTTTCTGGAAGCTCCATTGGAACCTGTCCACCAGGAGCAACCCTACTGGTATTTGAAATGCTGGTAGCATTTCTTCCAGCATCACTACAATATAAAAAATTGGTAGACAGGTGATGGGTGTAGCATAGTAAGTACTCATTTTGTTCACAACTCTCTTGACATATTATGTAAAATACATTTTTATTGGGAGGGGGAGAGAATAAACCAATTTCACTGGATATTCAAAGGTATTTGTGATTCCAAGGAGTCATGGTTATATGAATATCTAACACTAGACTTGTCTCTTTTTCTCATTCATTTAAAATAATTGTTAAGTGGCTACATGGTGCCACGTCTTACATGAAATGTTGGAAATCCTAAGGAAATACAGATGACATGAACATATAGCGTCTCTATGTTCGTGGAGTCCATCATCTCAACAAAGACCCTAACATCCAAATATCTGAATCCTAGCCTTTGCAGGGCAGTAGAATACACATTGGGTTACATGAAACTGCAAGGATTGAAACTAGCTGCCTCTTGAGGAAAAGATTAGGCTTTGGACTCCCATAAAGAAATCCATGGTGGCAGTTCTCTGTCTTATAGGGTCATTTTGACTGGAGACTGCGAATGCTTGGTTTCAGCTATCGTTTATCCAAAATATGCACATACAACATTCACAGGCTTCCTATAGGCCTTTTGAACATAGGATACTTTACTGACAAAAAATAAGGGACTGACTAGAGAAAGAATTGACATCTCAGCAATAAAAATACTAGGAAGTAGTGGTCCAACTAGGTTTCCAAGTTCATTTAGCTACTGTCCATGTAAAATGAAGATAAATGTCTCTCTCTCAGAAGGCTGCTGGAGGAAGGAAATGAGGCCAACTATGTGACACAGCTAAGCAGCTAACAGTGGTGATCTTTTGGGGTAAGTATTGGACTCCTAATTGCAAAGACAGCAGTTCCAATACAGTCATTGTTCATTGGGTGAATAATAAGGTTATCTGATCCCATAATGAAGTTATATTCTTGGAAACCTTATATAGAGTTGTTCTGAGTCAAAATCAACTATGGATACAGTTTTTTGATATTTTTTAATTTACCACAGAGACTAGAGAATAAGCACAATTCTATGTGTTTTGTTTTCTTCTGGATGCCAAGAATGAAGGGTTGGACACATGGAGATGTGTTTGTCGATTCATTTCCAACCACACAGAGGAAATGAATTGACAGGGAGATTTAGACATCTGGGCTACTGTGATTTTTGGTCTTTTGGATATTTCCAGATAAACCATGCAAAATCAACAACACAGTGAGAGTACTTTTATTGAGTTTAGCAAGCTAGTCCTTGGGGTCGAACTCTTCCCTCGCTTCCATAACCCTGTGACCATAAGAACCCGCTTCAGATGCACATCCAAATCTCTCTTTAATGTAGGAGGTCATTCCAATGGAAACTCTGCTATTGACATTTGCCTATGGGATGGATACTCAGTCAATGTGATCAGTCGATGAGAGGTCAATCCTGGGTTAGTTCTTTAAAACAAATAAATAGTAGCTCTGGTGAGTTTGAGCACTGTCTGCATGTTGGAGAAAGAGCCAACTAGAGAAGATAGGTACCATCAGAACCTGACAGTGTTGGGGCTAGAAGTAATTTCAAAACCATCGCCTAGAAGCATGGCTATAACCATGATTAACATTGGCAGATGGAAATGAATGTTCGTAGTATAGGTGGGTCATCTAATAAGCTGAAGGCCTTAAGACCAAAAATTGGGTTTCCAGCAAAGAAAGAATTTTTCAAGACTGAAACATAGAAATCTTGATAGAATTTCAGCCTGCTGGCCTGTCTTAAACTTTGAATTTGCCATCCTTCACTATCACATAAGGCAATTTCTTAAAATGAATCTATCATTCTCATTAACATCCATCTACCCATCCACATATCTATCCATCCATCCATCCCTCCATCCATCTACACATCCATCCATTCATCTAACTATCACATCGGTTCCATTTCTCTGAAAAACTGATTGTTACAGTAACCAGAAGGCCTGGGTACAAATGCTAATTCTTTGTTTATTAGATACAAATCATTATATCTAATTGTCCTAAGCCTCTGTATTCACATGCTGAAACCAATTTCATGTTGCAAAGGCTAACTCTGTGTGTGTGTGTGTGTACGTGCGCGTGCATGCATGCACTGACGAAGGAGAAAGTACAATCTGTGGCTGTTAAGAGCACCAAGCCCAGCTTCAACTGGAAAACCCTATAAATGAAGCAATTGAAGCTGGGAGGAGCTAAGCTCATTGCCTAAATCCGGGTTTTAACTCAGTAAAATAGAGCAGCAAGGGCCAGCAAAGTACCACCCATAGGCCAAATAATGTCTGATGCTGGTTTTTCTAAATAAGTTTCATGGATCACAGCCACAGCCACTCATATTTATGATGTCTAACTGCATTTGTGCTATAACAGCTGATTGAGTAACTGTGACAGAGACCATATGGGCCAAAAGCCTAATATATGTACTCTGACCCTTTATTGAAAACGTGTGCCGAATCTTACAATAAAAAAACGTGAGAAATTCACATTATGAGCATTCCCCTCTGTATCCATAGTCATTTACGTTTTTACAAATGACACTAATAACTTTCTTTCCGAATATGGTGGGTAACAGAACTGATCTTGATCTAGAACTGATCTTCATCTCCATTCACATTCACCATTCTCACAGTGATCTCCAATCCCTTATGCATTTGGGCGTCGGGGCTCAGCTTCTCATACCGTGTTGCTTGAACATTATTATAACACTGAAAGCTATGTCACCAGTGTTTCAAATACCAGCGGGCTCATCTCTGGGGGACACTTTTCTCTGGCACTTCCAGACTAAAACATACTAGAAGACTGGTCCATAAATGACATTTTAGGATTAGCCAAAGAACACCCTATGGATTGAAACAGTATATCGGTCTGGATTCAAAGACAGCAATAATGATGGAGCAGGCCTTGCTTCCTTCTGGTATACATGGGGGTCACCAGGAGGTGGGACGGACTCAATGACAGGAACGCCAGCACACCAGTATGGCTAAGAACGGTGCCTCTTGCAGCAGCGTATGCAAGCAAGGTGTGGTCTGGATGTCCCCAATCTAACCTACTGGCTGTAACTTACCATCTGACTTTGTTGGGATTCAAGAGGAGCGCTTCAAGAGCTGCATGGCGCTGATTCTCACCTTAAGAATTTACATTGCTGAGTGTTAAGCTGGGCACACCTCCACTATGCAACCAAAAAAATTTCCCACAACTTCTGGCACCAGTTAACCCTCTTATTCCACCCTACAGCACTCTCTCTTCTCTGCTGGGTTCAACAATCTGTTGCAAAAGTCACATAGGATTATTAGATCGTACTCAGAAATGCACGGTGTATTTCTTTCTAAGTAACAGGATCAAACTCAGAATAGGAATCAGTGTGGATGTCACAGGATATAACTCAGGAGACAAAGGGCAATTCTTCTGTTAGAATAGCTTCCAGCCCAGAAGGCTCTCTATGTCTTCTTAGCTGGGCCTGCAGACAAATGGCCCTTCTCTGGACAATGTCAGCCAACAGACTCATTTCTGAGCTTCTTCTATGATTGAACCAAGTTCACATCTCTTTAAAATTCCACTAACTTGTGTGTGGAGGTGACCCATTCTGCCAACTAGTCTCCTGTGTGAGGGTCCCTGGAGCTGACTCTCACCAGTGTGCTGGTTCCGATTCTCTGCTGCTGAACGTTGCTATGGTTGGTTGCCTCTGTTTTGTGAAGTCTTTAGTGTTAAAGCTTTCTGTCCTCTGGGCCCAGGGGATTCTCATGCAGGCTCCCTGGATGCAGGGGAAGTGCTCTGCTCCAGGTTCCTCTTGATGTTGGGAAGATCCATCTCAACCTCTTCAGAATTGGCCCTTATTCAGTTTCCAGGCATGCCCCACCCCATAACCCTCCCCCTGCTGACAAAAACAAGCTAACCAATTCCCTCAGAAGAACACAATCACTCAATGTGCATGGTAGTCAACCAACTCCTGCAAGGAACTTGGTTTTACTGGATAGTGGATGATTTTATACACCTTATTTTCATTAGAACTAACCAAACCCTTTGTAAAACTGCAGCATCACCAAATGCTTTGCAGAATTATAATCCCCAACCCATAAAGTCTAAACCCAATGGACTGCATAAGAGTATTGATCTGGGCCTTTTATAAAAACTGACCTGTATCAAGGGTGAAAATATAAACTTTTATTTAGATTATTTCTAATGCAGCATGGCCTTTAATGAAATTGCTAGTTTTCTATAGACCCCAAAGTAACCTTTCTGGGAGGAACATTTTTATATTCTCCTCCAATGTGGGAGTTGGAAGACTGAATTTTGGCAAGGTGTCTGGCATTCAAGAGTCAGATAGACCTGTTCTTGGAGCTCCATTCCATCACTAACTTGCAGTGTCCTTGGCAAAGTCCCTGAACTGCTCTGAGACCCTCAGGGGTCCCCCTGCTGCAAGTGAACCTCTGGGGAACTTGGTAGGAATGAAAAAGAGAAGACTTATCAATGGTTTTCGAACCTCACAGCACATGAAAACCCCCCTGGATCTTTCTGGATGTCCAAGCCCCACCTGCAGACCAACTGAAACAGAACAGGACTGGGAGAGTGGAGGGCAGAGGTGGCATTTTAAAAGGTGCTCTGGGCGACTCTATCGTGAAGCCTGGGCTTACAAGGAAATATGTGAATAGAATGATCAGCATGATATTGACTTATAATTGTGGATCAACAGATGACAAAATGGGGAGGGAGCTAAAAGCACTCACACTAGACTACCTACTGGTCTTCCAATTTATAAAGAGCTGGAGATTACAATGTCACCCTCCTCCCATTATTTATTTGCATTGCAGAGTCCATAGGCCTCACCTGATGTGGTCCCAGCCTAAGCAGGATGCTGTTAAGGAGACACCCTGCTCATAAACCCCCCTACTCTTAAAGCCCCAGGATAGGGCAAATACACTCTCTGCCTCATGGGGCCCCAGCACCTTCTAAAATGTTCCAAAATTGCTAAAGCTGATCCAGCAGACCCTCCTCCCCTTGAGTTCTGCATCTGAAGCTTTTAGGAAGGTAGTTTGCTTAGGAGGTGCTTGTCTAAAGCCCTGGGGCCGTGAAATTGGAAGGAAGGACTGTCAGTATACTAGTATTCAACTGGGAATGATCTTGCTCAGTCAGCCCCCTTTGGAATGTGACATCCAGCTGCCCCCTGGAGGAAGAACCAGGGAAGCATTGATGACACAGCTCAAGTAGCCCACCAGCCTCTTAAAGAGCACCTTCTTCAAAGCTGAACAAGTCCTTTCATCAGCCAAAGAAGCTACAGCACAGGAAGGCTGGGGGACAGTGTGGGTCTGTGTGCCCTTGAGAGACTGTGCAGAACTTGGGTACCCACATGGAAGATCTTACATGCCTTCTTTCTCCTTCTCCTCCTTTTATGGGTGAAGAAACGGAGGCTCCGCGGTGCCAGGTAGCTTCCTTAAACTCGACTCATGGCCGGCCTCCCACCCTGGCACTCAGTCCTGGGCTGAGCCGGGCTGTGGGGGGACCCTGGGCACGTCATTTCAAGTTGAAGATCATCCCTGAGTTCTCTCCTGGCTGGTCGGCCCACGCACCGCGGCCTGTGCCGTGGGTGGCGATGAACCAGGTGTGAACAAACGAAGATTTTAAAGAGAATTTCAGAAGGCAAGAGACGTAACAAGCTGTATGTCCCGGAGACGGCGCGTAGGATGAACAGGTTCCAAAGCCACCACCCTGGCTTGGGCGGATCTGCTTGAACAGGCAGGTTCCCCCAGGGAGCCTGCAGCGGTGACAGGTCCTTCCGGGGTGTAGGGCGAGCCTTGGGAACCCCACTTGGCACTGGGGACAAAAGGGCAGTAGCTGGGTGTGCCCCCCCAAACACACACACACACACACACGCACACACACCCCGCCCCGTTGTCCTGGAGAAACAATAGGGACAAGGTACTCCAGCTCCCCATAGATGCTGGGAAGCAGCTGAGCCTTGGAAAGACAGCGAGCAATCCGCCTGGAGCAATTATGGTTTCATTCTTATTCCCAAGCAGCTGTGTTACAAATCACACTTTCCAACCCGGGGCATGTTGGTGCAGAGCTGCGGATTGCACCTCGCGTCCCGCCGCCAGCTGATTGCTCCCTCTCTGGCTGGTGGCTCCGAGAGGGCATTACCTGCGCCCAGACAGAGACCCCACGGCTCGGGAGGGGGCGTGGAAGAGGGCTGCTGGCCACTAGCCAATGACTACAGGGTCCTCTTCCGCTCTCAGAGACCCGTGGGGGCTTTTCTAGATAGGAAGACGGTGAAACCTTGGGAGATGGTCGCGTGCACCCGCATGACAGTGCAGCTCAGCAAGCTGAGGCTGGGCGTAGCTCTGACGGCAGGCTGACACCAAACACGCCCCGGCGCCTGCCTTCAAAAGCTGGCCACGGAAAGCGCCAGTTCTGGGAGGGCGCATGCCCTGCAGTGCGCGTGTGGCCATCGTGTGGCCAGAGGGGGAACGCCACCGAGAAAGAACTGGCCAATTTGATATGGACGTTTTTCCCTTTTCATTTTCAGAATTCCTTCTCGCCCCCGCTCCTCTCTCCTCCTCCCCTCCCTTTTCTCCTTCTCCCTCTCCCTCTTCTCTCCATTCAAGTAGCTGTGGTGTCACAGTGATTACATCTTGGTCTTTCTATTCCGGCAAAGACTTCAAACTCACTGCCAGCAAGGTAATTCGGATCCATAGTGATCGTATAGGGCAGACTAGCACTGTCCCTGTGAGTTTCCAAAGTTGTCCATCTTTGGGGGAGTAGAGAGCCTCATCTTTTCCCCCAGGAGCAGCTGGTGGCTTCCAACTGCTGACCTTGTGATTTGCAGCGTAACATGTAACCCAGAAACAGCCATCAGGAGTCCTATTGTAAAGAGTGACAGTTTCAGAACCCCCCAGGGGCAATGTGACTCCGTCCTGTTAGGGCAGCTATGAGTCTGAATCAGCTCAATAGCCCTGACTCTGTTTCTTTCTTATTTTTCATTCTGTTTAGCTACAGCCTCAGGATCCACTCGATGCCATTAAGTTTTTTTGGTTTGGTTTTTCTTCCTCCCTGCCTTCCTTCCATTCTCCTCGTCCTGTGCTTTGGCCTGTCTTGTCTTTCTTTTTAGCCCCGTGATTAGCTCAGGGCCTGTATCCTCAGGAAGCAAATGGACACTGGACACAGGAATCCAGTGAACGCAGAGAGGAAATCCGGAAGCAACATCCTTGATTCCACGTACCCTGTTCCTGGGGCACGTTTGTGTGTGTTCTCACATTAACACTTGGAATGGCTCCGCATAGTGGTGGTGGTGGTAGAGAGGTTATTGACAACTCGTTGTGGAAAAATTTGCATGGCAATTCACCACACTCTTTATGTCTCACCTGTTCAGAGCTGTCAGGTGGATCCGATGTCCACATGGAGATGCTCCTGATGAAGAGGACTGATGTCCATGGAGCTTCACACGGCATATATCCACACAGAACCAAGCATGCTTTGGCTCAGTACTTTGAAGAAACGCCAGTATATTACTCCAAATAAAAAGCCTTGAAACAAGACCCTCAACAATTTGTCTTTTCGACTGTCTGCTTTATAAACACTCTAATTCTTTACCTGTTTGTTTTTACTTCTAATACTTAAATCACAGAAATTACTTACATCCTGAAAAGCCCTATGATGCAGGTAGGTTCAGGGTGGGCTGCTAAAACCCACAGGTCAATGGTTCAAGTCCACTGAACTAAAGCTGTGATAGTCTGTTCCCGTAAAGGTCAAGGCCTCAGAAATCCCTGCATGGTTCTGTTTTGTCCTATAAGGTCCTATAAGGCGTGCTGGAGTTGACTTCATGGCAGGGGTTTTCATGTTTAGCCCACTGTAGAGCTGCCACTATCTTGCCCACCTTGTGGCTGTCAGGTTTTCATACTGTGGCAGCTATGATGCTAACATCTATATCACTAGTATTTCAAGTAGTCGCAGGGTCACCTCTGGTGAAGAGGTTCTGTGGGCCTTTAGGCTAAGCCCAGAGTAAGGGAGAAGGAAGAGGCTGTCCGTTGTAAAGGGTTGGCCACTGGCATTGTGCAGGACAGCTGGGCAGGGCTTCGTGCTGTTGAGCATAGAAGAGGTCACCCTCAAGGACACCTAACAATAAAAGCCTTAGTACAACGTAGAAAGCAGATATTCTCACTCTTCCTATACCCTGTGAAGGCTACTCATTCTGTTCTTCCTTACAGCTTCTTCCTGCATAGGGAGTGCTCTCTCATTTCACATGTGGAAGCAGTCTTTAATATAATCACACGCCAATCATGCTACCATGTCATCCTTCACAAATATCTCACTACCGTTGAGTAGATTCCAACCCACAGAGACTGTAGAGAACAGGGAAGAACTGTCTTTGCGGGTTTGGGAGGCAAGAAATATTTATGGGAGCATTGTTTCTAACTGCTGACCTTGAACTAAGCAGCCCGAAGCCTAAGCCATGATGTCATATTTAACCCATGCGATTTTCTTTTTTATTCCACTTCAAGCAGGCTCTTCTCGCTTTCATCTGAATGTTGAACCAATTGTCTCAGCAGCAAACCAATTTGCAATAATTATAACATCCCAAGCCCCACTGAAATGTGATATTCTAGAGTTAAAACAAACAGAGGTTCCTGCTGTGGGGTTACAGAGTAAACGGACCCCTACGAGTTATGGAGTGAACGGACTCACTGCCATCAGGTTTGTTTCATCTCATAGCATCCCAGTATAGGGCTTCTGGGGGGTTGGGAATCTCTTTGGGACTAGAAAATCTCATCTTTATCTCTTGAGTGGCTGGTAGGGTTGAACCTTCATCCTTGTGGCTCATTACTGACCCAACAGTGCCACCAGGGTTACATGTTTAAGGAAACAGATGACCAGGTCTTTTCCCCACAGCTCGTCTGAATATGCTCAAACCACCAGCCTTTAGTGGAGTAAACAAGCACGAATAGTTTACACCATTTTATCGAAAGGCTGGAAAGCAAAGATGTTACTTTGAGGACTAACGTACACCTGCCACAAGCCGTGGTATCTTCTTACATTTCATGTGCGTCTGAAATGTGGATGCTGAATAAGGAAGACTAAAAAGAACTGATGTATTTGAAGATGGTGGTGGTGAAGAACATTCAAAGTGCCACAGGCTGCCCAAAGAAACAACTACTGTCTTGAAGAAATACAGCCAGAATGCTCCCTCGAAGGATGAAGAGACTTTGTCTCATGTTCTTCGGACATATGATGAAGAGGGACCAGTCCCTGGAAGAGGAGGGTCAGTGAAAAAGAGAGAGAATCTTGACAAGGTGATTTGGCACCGTGGCTCTAACAATGGGCTAAAACAACAACCATTGTACAGATGGCACAAGACTGGGCAGGGTTTTGTTCTGCTGTGCATATGGGGCAGAATCTGCTGGGCAGCATCTAACAGCACCATCATAGAATGCGTGTCAGGAATGAGTGGATCTGATCAGCACCACCAAGGCACTTGTACGCAGATCCACTACTGAACAGTCTATTTGTAAGACAACACCAGCTCCTACCACTTTCCTTTCACAGCAGGCACATGTACATACTGAGTTATTATAGTGAGCATTATTATTTTGTGATCCAAAAGAGACTTATATCCTCTTCGATGAGGTGGAAGACAGCCATCTGCTCTCTCCCGTCTAGACAAGGCAAAGGCTGCATTTCATACTGAACCAGGCAGAGGGGATCTCCTTGATTGAGACTGAGTCAGGCCTATTCGAGTGTTGCTGGAGAGTGAGTCCCAGGAATATAAACATGCCCACTGAGGGCCCACCCCAGTTAAAGAACATTGGTTGTTCTCAGTCTGTGAGTTCTTGGAAGACAGGCAGAAACCCCAAAAGGTACTTTTTCCCGTCCATACAAAAAGTCATTTCTGGATTCTTGATTTGTTTATCAGGACTCAGGCCTGATGACTCAAAAATAAATCAGCTACTCAGAAAGCTTACAGTCCATATATACCTTCTACTATACTCACTGCCATGGACTCGATGCTGAGCCACAGGGACCCTATAGGACAGGGTAAAACTGTCCCTGTGGGTTTCTGAGACTGTAATCTTGATAGAAGTATAACATCTTCTCTTTCGCCCTCTAGTCCATAAGAGACAAAAGTGGGAGAAAAAGACAAGTGCCCCCAATAGGCCAACAGATAAAAAGGACAAGGATGACATGAGACTTGTGGGGAAACTTCATTTCTCTACTCCTTCTGTTTCCCTTGAAGTTTGTGGAGCCCTCTGGGATAGGCCCATATTACTGAGAAGCTTACAAAGAAGAAGCAGTGAGTGCACCTGAGCGAGCCAGGGATTTAAATAGGAGGGCTAGAGAGCACAGAAGAGGAGCCACACACCTTTGCACCAGAGACACAGGGGACCCATGGTAGAAAGAACTCTGGTGACTCTCTCATGGGCTATGTGTGTGCACCCTGCCCCGGTCCCCCAGAAGGCCTGGGGGAGCTGAAGCTTGCCGAACTGGGTTGAAGGGAGGGGTTGAAAGGCTTAGGAAGGAAGTGGTTTCCACACCTCCTGTTGTTGTTCTTCCCTGTCCTCAAGCTCCCTCACAGGTAAGCCCTTCAGGCAGGCTTTCTGAAAAGACAGAATTCTCCCTGTCCCAGGAAATGGGAGCTTACGCCCTGAATAAAGACTCAGCTGCCTACCTCAC